>JAJOZX010000623.1:202500-452500 GCA_023014485.1 Bathynomus jamesi | reverse complement strand
GGAAGCAGCCGCTGAGACAGTGACCGCAGTCAACGAATTCTGGGAGCGGTCCCGTATTCCTACGCAGAAAGACCAACGCGCAAGGGACAAGGTTCTCCGAATGTACGAGAAGTGGCGGGCTCTGAACAAGAACTCGAAACGGCGCACTGTGACCCAAATCAGGAACGAGGCCGAGTTCCTCTCATCCCTTGACCGCCTCTTCGACATCGCACACGAACAGGCGATGTCGATGATCACAATCGAAGAGGACAGGGAGTTCCTGACGGGACAAAGGGCCGAGGTGCGGCGCGGCCGCATCTCCTCCACACGTGACATGACGCTGCACACTGAGGAGGAGCGTGCGAGGAGACAGGAAGCGAAAGGAGCCGCCGGCAAGATGATGAAAGGGCGAACAGAGAGAGCCGAGAAGAACTCGTCGAACTGGCATCGAGCTCCAGCTCAGGTGCAAGCAGCCCGACTCGGTCACCGACACGGCGTCGTCGCCGAGAAGAAGAGGAAGAGCTCTCTCTCCCGGGCCCGTCCACGTCGAATGCAGAAGCATCTACGACCCCTTTACCACCCAAGCGATTCCGCGCGTCGAAAAATGATCACCCCTGATCTCTCCGCAGCGATGGATCGGACGAAACTTACCGACCGAGAAGGTGTTTTTTTTGCTGTCGGCGGCTGCGAGGAGCTTGGGCCACGACCCTGAGGAGCTGGTCTTGAACCGCGAATCCTCCCGCCGCGACCGAGCAAAGTTCCGTGCTATGGCAGCAGCAGAAATGAAGGCAGCCTTCCATCCTACTGTGCCGCTGACCGTTCACTGGGACGGGAAAATCGTACCAGCGGCTGACGGAGGCCCTGCTGAAGATCGCCTTCCAGTTCTGGTGTCTGGGGAGAACGTCGACAAGCTTCTGGCTGTGCCCAGCCTCCCCGACGGCACCGGCCGCGCCATGGCGGAAGCCGTCCTCTCTGTCCTCGAGGATTGGGACATCAAGGGACGGATCTGTGCCCTTTCTTTTGACACCACCGCCTCAAACACAGGACTCTCAGGAGGAGCTTGCTATATCATTGAGCAGAAACTCGAGAAGACAGTGCTTCATTTGGCTTGCCGCCACCACATCCACGAACTGGTGTGCGAGAAGGCATTCACGGCGTGCCTCGGTCCCTCTACTGGTCCTGACATCCTCCTGTTCAAACGATTCGCCGCCCAGTGGGACTTCATCGATCAAACCAAAGCGAAGCCCTTCGAGGATGGAACCATGCCGCAGCACCTGAAGGACGCCCGCGACGACCTGCTGATCGAATTCAGCCGCCTCCTCGACGGTCAACATCCACGTGATGACTACAGGGAACTTCTGGAGCTCTCTGTAATTGTGCTGGGCGGTCCGAACAAGCGGGAACAGTTTCAGATGTCGTCAGGCGAAGCGGCTGGAATCCGGCGATTCACCATCTTCGCCGTGTCCATCTACGTGACGGCCTGGTACAAAGCGCCGCTCCCGGCAACGGCCCCAGCCGCGGACCTCGCGCTGCTCAAGGCCCTCGTCTATTATCCGGACTCAGCGGTGGCCAAGGCGACGGCGACAGTCTTCGCCAGGCACCTATGGTACTTGAGCGAGCGCCTCGTCACCCTGGCCATCTTCGACGAGGGTATCGACTTGGCGACAAAGCGGGAGATGATTAAAGCGATGGAAGAAGAGGAAGGATCGGAGGATCCCCTGCGGCGTATCAATGTGGACCTGTCCACCGCCTCAATCGCCAACAATACATTGGCCAAGTTCACAACGACTACATCAAAGGAGTTCTTCAAGGTTCTGGACATCAGCACCGCCTTCCTGCTGAAGGATCCGGAGGAGTGGCGGACGGACCCAGCCTTCATCGCCGCATCCCGCCGAGTCCAGGCCCTTCAAGTTGTCAATGACTTCGCGGAGCGCGGGGTGGCGTTGATGCAGTCTTTCAACCTGGCCCTTACCAAGAGTGAAGACCAAAGGCAGTTCCTCTTACAAGTGGTCGAGAAGCACCGCTGTGACTTCCCAACCGCCCGCAAGTCCACCGTGACCTCTGCAAAGTAGGCAACAATGAGAGGGAGATGGGCGCCCATGATACCCCCCCCCCCCTTGAGGGGCTAATACTCGAGTTGAGGGGGTCCTAGAGTTGAAAGTATGAAGTCCAGTTATATGTTTTAGGTCAAGATTAGTAGCTTGAACAAACTAGAAGTGATATTTTATTTGCTAGAGGCATAGAACATCATGATCTAAAATTTCTACTTTTCGAGAAAATATACAAACTTTGACCGTATTGAGGCAGTTCTAAATATTGTTTTATTTCAAAAATATTTTACACACGATATTTTTTGACAAAATGGAACCAGAAACGCGCCCGTCCCGATAAAAATTCAAACTTTCGAAAATAAGTGTCACCCTAATATATATATATATATATATATATATATATATATATATATATATATATATATATATATATATATATATATCAAACACTACAACAACATTATTGATGCACTTGAAAGTAATAAAAACTATGATGTAATATACACAGACTTTGCCAAAGCGTTCAACAAGAGTGACCATGGAATCATAATACATAAATTGAAGTATATGGGAATAACAGAAAAAGTAGGGAAATGGATATATAATTTCCTTAATAAGCGGCGGCAAATCGTTACAATACAAGGAGGATCTTCATCAGAATCAGAGGTCCTCAGCTCAGTACCACAAGGAACAGTATTAGCTCCACTACTCTTCATAATCATGCTAACTGACATAGATGAGGGCGTTACCAGAGACAGACACAAAGATCAGTAGAAAATAAGAAACCCAGAAGATATAGGATCTTTACAAACTGACATGAACAGAATCTACAAGTGGACGGAAGACAACAATATGAAGTTTAACTGAGAAATTTCAACTGTTACGGTACGGAAATAGAGGACCTAAAATCCATGGAATATTATACCCCAAATGGACAGGAAATTCAGAGAAATTCTAGATCAAAAGATTTAGGAGTTGTAATGACTGACGATACGAAATTTGAAACACAAAATAAGATAGCAGTAAACAGAGCAAGCAGAATAACTGGGGAGATACTGAGAACCTTTAAACGAAAGGATAGGAATATAATGATTCCTCTACTGAAAACACTGATCATACCGAATTGGAATACTGCTCTGTCCTAACATACCCATATAAAAAAAAGAAGACATTAGACAACTAGAAGGGTTCAGAGAAGCTTCACAGACAAGATCAATGGTTGTAAAGAACTAAATTACTAGGAAAGGTTACGCGAATTAAACCTATATTCACTGGAAAGGAGAAGAGAGAGATACACCATTATTTACACTTGGAAAATAATGGAGAAACTGGTCCATAATCTTACTCTGAACCCTGTAACTTCCCAGACAGTGGAAAGTAGAAAAGGGAAACTGTGTCGTATTCCCAAGTTAAAGGCAGACAAAGAACATCCTTAACCCACCCTGAAAGAAAATAGTTTTGTTGTGAGAGGACCAAAACTGTTTAATCAGCTGCCCAAAGACCTAAGGAACACGAGTAGTGTTGCAGTGGACATCTTCAAAAGAAGATTAGAGGCCTGACTCAGAACAATCCCGGATGAACCGGGCGTACCTGGCTATGTAAGGTGGAGAGTACAAGAAACCAACTCACTACTTCACCAGGCCAACTCAAGAGGAGGGGCGACAAGCTTGACCTTCGTGAAATGAGGAATCATCGCACGGAACATTTGAGAGGTTGAAAGGAAAGGAAAGGTATAATAATAATAACATAATTGCACAATAGAGAGAGGGGAGGGCTATATTATCTCGGCTTATTTACGTGTGTTAATTCACGAAAATGTATAGTCTAAATATCAGTATATACATACAAATATTACATAAAAGCCTTCATTAAAAATTTTAAATTATGGTGCCTTTAACGTTTAAAGAGAAATTTCTTTAAACACTTTGTTGACAATTTTAAAACAATAACTGATGTGCAGTAAAGCTATTAGTTTACATACCAGAAGATACTCTATTTATATATCGATGTAAATAACAGAAAATTACATATTTAAAAGTAAATAAACAATTAAGCATGTGTTATGAATGTATAAAAAGTTTATATGTGTTTGAGCTTCAGATCGGATAAAAATAAGTCAGTTTCTCTTAAAAAAAGATAGAAATTAATTTATTTACATTGAAATAAGCCTTCATTTTATTTTTATAATACAGATATTAAAACAAAAAAACATTGTTTTTATTTAAATTGTATTTTACCTGATTTTGTTTTTTGTGATGTTCGCATTAGTTAGCATATGAAAATGATGCGATTGAACTACACTCGAAGAGACAATGTGGTATTAATAATGATTATAATAATGCGCTTTGAGAATACAACACAACTTCTTTTATGTTTTGAGGCCCATTCATACTCTCGTATGAGTCTATTTCTGACTATTAAACTCTTTTTGATGCATGAGTTATTTATTTTAAGTTTTCTCCCGTTCAATTTCTATTGTTCGAGGGTATAAGGTTCAAACTGATTGTCAAGCTCTGTAATCACAAGGCACGTGATGGTGTTAAAGGGTTAAAACTGGTAACTCTGCTATTTGATTTTTAATCTGTTCTTCTTCTTATATATATAATACAGATATACACGTTGTTTCCATTTACTTGTGTATATATATATATATATATAATATATATATATATATACGAGTGTGTGTGTGTGTGTGTGTATATATATGGGTCAACGGAGGCGTGCGGGTTACGGCGTTACGAGGCCTAAGGTGTCGGAACGCTGGCGGTACGCTGTGTAAAAAGGACAATGAAATTTTTTCCTACTCAACTCAACATCTCGTCAGGGAATGTTTGTTTATTTTTTAAATTGCTCTCATGACAGAAACCTCATTAAGGAACCCAAGGAAGAAATTCTCAATTTTCTCTATTCGGCTTGTTTTCTTGTTGTTTGTTTTCCTCTTTTTTGCTTTTTTTTTTGTCTGTTTTTGTTTGTTTTTGTTTTTAAATATCTCTCATGAAGGACGGTGAGGAACCTGAGGAGGAAATTCTCAAATTGATCCAATTTCCTCGACCCAAATGCCATCATACTACTCACCACAACGATAAAACCCAGTTCTTCTTCTTCTTCTTCTTCCTCTTATTATTATTAATTATTATTATTATTATTAAGCATTTAAACTCGTGAGTGGCTGGAAGTGGCATGCCAGATTGGGTTTTAGACTGTGCTTTTCATTTTCTCTTAACCATTGTATACTTTTTGTTGAATAGTGTATGTAAACATTCTGGAATTTCCGCTGACGTTTCTCTGTGGACATGTTTGCTCTGGTCATTTGAATAGTAATTGGCTGGGTCTGTGAAGATATGAATTGGTGGAGGCAGCAATCCTTGTTATTCCGTTTCAGCCTTTTCAAACGAATTACTGATTGGCTGGCTGGGACTGTTTGCTCAGATCTGTTTCTGTTCAGAGTTGTTAGAGTATGGATTTGTGTTAAACTTAAGTCTCGAATTTTTATATATTTAAGGTGTTAAAACTTGCCGAATAATAATTTATTTTGAAAGTCTTAGTATTAAACAGTATTCAGTGGTAATATGTGAATAATTTTTTTGGAGTTTTAATATAAAACAAAGCATTCGATGTTAAAAATACGCTGTGGCTATTTAGCCATTACTGGTCAGATAGCCTTCCAGGCTATTTGACCAGCATTGGCTAAATATTCTCCCAGGCTATTTAGCCAGCAGTCCTTTACACATATTGACTGTTTTTGTGAACTTTGTATTGTTTTTAAAAATTTGCTATAATCTTCATTTACATTTACGGTAATAATGAAACAAAAAATAAAATTTCTTAATTTTTTATTTGTTAACAATTTGTTTTAGGTTTTGAAGTGCCGTAATAATTGAATGCCCGGTTAGGTTAATTGAATGTCCAGTTAGGTCAACTGTACGCCCTTGACGAGTGGTTAGGTACAGTATATCAAGGTTAGGTTTATATATATATATATTTTATTTTTTTTAATTGGGGTTGTTTAACCTTCTTCGCAACATCTAAGGTCATATGACGGAGGGGACCTACAGCTTTACGTGGGATCCGAACCACGGGTCGCTACATAATCTGGCCGCAGAGGACGGTCTCCTATCCAACTACTACCCAGACCCAATGTCGCTTCACTTCGCTGATCTCCGGGAAGCGGTGTTACGACATCGGCCACGACGTAGCCCACACACACACACACACACACACACACACACATATATATATATATATATATATATATATATATACAGTGTGTGTATATATATATATATATATATATATACATATGCGGTAGCTATAACTAACACATTTTTGGTAAAAGTTGCTTAAAATTAATCGAAAACTACGTGAAAATTGTTGACTGCTCAGTTAGGTCAACTGTACGCCCTTCACGATTCGTTAGGTTAAGGCGTGATATTTTCTAAACTAACGAAAATATCACAACTTAACCTAACCAATCGTCAAGGGAGTGCAGTTGACCTAACCGGGCATTCAATTAACCTAACCTGGCATTTAATTAACCTAACCGGGCATTCAATTATTACGGCACTTCAAAACCTAAAACAAATTGTTAACAAATTTGAAATTAAGAAATGTTATTTTTTATTTTATTATTAACGTAAATGTAGATGAAGATTATAGCAAATTTTTAAAAACAATACAAAGTTCACAAAAACAGTCTATATGTGCACAGGACTGCTGGCTAAATAGCCTGGGAGACTATTTAGCCAGTGCTGGTCAAATAGCCTAGAAGGCTATCTGACCAGTAATGGCTAAATAGCCACTGTGTCAAAAAATAAAGCATTCGGGGTCTTTCAACGGTGAGTATTATTATTTTTTCTTATAATTAGTCTTAGTATTATGCCTAAGTCAGTGTTGCTGTTGGTCTGTATACTTTATATTATTATTGTTAGTCCTATTATTATTATTATTATTATTATTATTATTATTATTTTGTTTAAGACAGTATTGCCGGTGACCCTGTACCTTATATCAATAATTTTATTTTGTCATCGCGCTACCGGTGGCCCCAATACCTTATATCCTTTGAAAATTTTTACGATTGAGTTGGTGACCCCTTATAATTCATATAATTATTAATTTTAGCAGTAGTAGTAGTAGTATTATACGCTCGAGTGTGTCGGTGACCCCTAAAACCCATTTATATTAGCACTGCTTCAGCGTGCTGCATCAGGTGGCCTCTATACCTTATATTCCTTGAAAAATTTTACCATTAAAATGGTGGTCGCTAAAGTTGATAGTGTGATGTCACGCTTGTTTATTTTTATTTTTAGGGGACCCCTACTCCCTACCCCCCTTCACCCATTCCCCATTACCCCCTTTGCATTTTTGCGCCTATACTACTAAATCCAGGCACTCTGCCAATGAAGATGATTGGTTAGGTTAAGTCGTGATATTTTCGTTAGTTTTAACGAAAATATCACAACTTAACCTAACCAATCGTCAAGGGCGTACAGTTGACCTAACCGGGCATTCAGTTAACCTACATTAAATATCTTATTTTCAACAAAATCGGAAACAGTACATGAAACGGAAAAGATCCAAATGGTGTAAGCTATGATAGGCCTAGTAACATCTTCATAGTGTTATAACTGTTATTTTCTAATATTTTCAAAATGATACAAAGCTGCTTGCACCATTTTTTCTGCTCTATTGATTGATATATGTTTCGTTACTGTGGCATGTTTCATGGCAATGCGGGTGTCTTGTAAAGTTTTACCAATTTTTCAAATAGCAAAATTCTCTGATAGGGTAAATTTGATAAATGAGTGTTTTTTATATTTTGCTTTTCCTTTTTCACTCTAACAGAATTTGAAATACAACTTCGTAGACCGAAGTGGATGTAGCTGACATGAAAGGAAACCTCAAATGGAACGACACGTACAAACAAAACTACATTTATAAGCGACTCTTACCTTCCACACTGAAGAGTTCATTAAAAGTCAATGGAGCTAAAAAATATTTTGGGACGAGAAAGTAAAAGTTGATGTAATGAATTTTTCAGATACACATAAATTTCAAAATCATCTGACGGAATTAATTTATTTAATAAATAAATGCTTTCACGTTTCGTTTCTACCAGGGATGGGAAACTGAATTGAACTGGAATCGATAAACTGATAAAACCGATATATGATATTTTATGAACTGAAATCGAAAAAACTCGAACTGAAAAAAATTCTAACAACTAAATTCGAAAACTCTGCCATGGGGAATGACACCTGGAATCCATGCCGTTCCCAAGCCCGGATAAAAGAGGAGGGTTGCCACGACAGGCCTAGCAAGCCGGTGGTGTAAAATCCTTATCGCTCGAGAAACTCAAGAACCAGCCTCGGAACCAGGATTGATAAACAGATCACGGACAAGGAAACGAAACTGGACACGAAAAATGAACACACTCAGGATTAGATGCGGAACGATTACACAGCAACTTATAGGGGGAAAGAAGGTGAAATTCTGGACATTCGTCAGCCAGACTCTGTACTGAACGGACGCATTTCCTGAGCTCTCTGATATTGCTTCTACTTTTGCATATTGCTAAGAATTTTACTTTTGGAAAGTTTTGAATTTTATATTCTTGTGTTTATATTCACATTGTTATATTTAAGTAATTGAATATTAGTGGTTTTTAGCGATTTAGAAGTTTTCATAGTGGGCCGGCTTAATTTAACTTAAACTTGTGACGGTTATAAACTAATTTTAACTGGGCGATGCCGTCGCAGAAAGCGTCGTGTGTTAGGTGTGGGGTAAACCGGTGGTATTCGGATTTTAAAGATTATAACGGCGATCCTATGGCGATTACCGAGAGATCAGTTTGTTTCTTTTGCGATTTTTGGGAGGAAATAGTTGACATAAAACGCAGTGTACGTGAGGTAACGGAAAGACTTGCAATGTTTGATGAGGGCAGGGGTAGGGCTACGGTTGACGAAAGCCGAACCAATACTAACGTTGAAGACGTTAGTAATTTGAAGGGTGAGGTGCGTAACCTAGTTTCTAGTTTAGGTAGCTTATCGGGAAGGTTGGATAGAGTTGAGGAAGGGGTTAAGGTTGGTCCTAGATTAGTAGATGGGGAGGGATTTAGAGAAGTTAAGGGTGGAGCTAGGCCGCGTACGTTAGGTGATAGGAATCTCCCCCCCCCCCCCTATCGAGGTTTCGAACCCTTTCGCCCATTTGGAAAGGGACGTGAATGAGGGGGAAACTATTTTAATTGGGGACTCTTTAGTGCGCCATATGGACACAGAGTTTGTTGAACGGCATCCAACCAAGAGGAGGAGGGCCTGTCTCCCAGGGGCCAGGGTTGACAGAGTTAGAGACGAAGTGGACAGGATTGACGTTGCCTCCCGTCACTCGATGTTGGTGACGATGGTAGCGAGCAACGACTCGTATAGGCCCGATACGAGAGTGCCTGACCTTTTGGAGATATATAGGGGGTTAATTAGGTCCCTAAAGGCGAATCAGGCGAGTTTGTCTAAAACAATTCGTCTAAAATACAATTTGTCTAAATCAATTTGTCTAAAACAATTTGTCTAAAATAGTTTGTCTAAAATCAATTTGTCTAATAACAATTTGTCTAAAATACAATTTGTCTAAAATAATTTGTCTAAAATACAATTTGTCTAAAAAACAATTTAATATAATATGGCATACAAATTGTTGCCTGATGTCTAATAACAATTTGTCTAAAATACAATTTGTCTAAAAATAATTTGTCTAAAATACAATTTGTCTAAACAAACAATTTAATATAATATGGCATACAAATTGTTGCCTGATGTACAATGCTATTTATTACTTGCCACGCCCCATCTTAAAAGGTTACCTCTTGTGCGGAATAGTACATCGAAATCAGTTATCCCGGAACCCATAACCCGGTTAGGTTAGGTTAGGTTAGGTTAGGTTAGGTATATTATGAAATAAAATCAACCCATTTTCAATCTTTTCATCCTCACTCCAAATTTATCAAGCAGACAAATGCATTTCTAGTTATCTTCAGTTATTAGTCAAATTGTATTTAGACAAATTATTTTTAGACAAACTATTTTAGACAAACTATTTCGATGTACTATTCCGCACAAGAGGTAACCTTTTAAGATGGGGCGTGGCAAGTAATAAATAGCATTGTACATCAGGCAACAATTTGTATGCCATATTATATTAAATTGTTTGTTTAGACAAATTGTATTTTAGACAAATTATTTTTAGACAAATTGTATTTTAGACAAATTGTTATTAGACAAATTGATTTTAGACAAACTATTTTAGACAAATTGTTTTAGACAAATTGATTTAGACAAATTGTATTTTAGACGAATTGTTTTAGACAAATTCTCCTAGATGCCCCTAAAGGCGAGGTCAGAAATAATAAACAGTGGCGGCTCGTCGGTAGGCACTGCGGAACTGCAGCACCCCTAAATTTTTTATTTACAATTGAAATAATCAAGAACAATATAAAGATGAGCTCACTGAATAACTTTTTCAATAACTTTTGAAACTTTTATTCATTGCTCAATGCTCATCATTTTATTTCAGTAATTATTTCAACCCATTCTTAGAGATAGCACCCCTAGAATTTTTAGTCACGAGCCGCCACTGAGTCACCGTCACTCAGATTGGTCTTTAGTTCTAGGTATTACCCCTAGGCACGGTTTGGGTCTTAGGATTACGTCTAAAACGATATTTTTAAATACTAAATTAGAAGAGATTTGTGGTGAGGAAAATGTACCCTTCGTAAAGCTGTGGTCAGAGTTCAGTGATCCTAGCCTTTTTATAAAAGATGGGGGTGCATTTTAATGAAACAGGTAATGCTAGGCTAGGTAGGTTAAATGACGAAAACGTTCGAAAGCTGTATAGGTCGAAGCCTTCTTTAAACGTTGTGGGTCCGGGGAACGCGGGCCCGACGTGAAAAATAGTTTAAAACGCCGGCCCGTGGTAAAAAAAATAACTTAAACGTCTTTTATTGTAACGCGCGTAGTGTTAGAAATCAATTAAACGAATTTAAGGTGATAATTTATTCCGGCAACTACGATATAGTTGCTATCACTGAAACGTGGTTAAATACCATGACCTTGTTGGGGGAACTTGATATACCAGGTTTTAAACTCTTTACTAATGATAGGTTATATAGGATTGGTGGCGGCGTTTTGCTGTACATTCATAATTCCCTTAGGGCTATCGAGGTTAAGATAGATTTTCCGGCAGCAATTAATGTGATATGCGTTGAAGTTAGGGCGCGTAGTATTAGTTTTAATTTTGTTGTTGTTTATAGACCTCCCGTTCAACCCCTCGATACCGATACTAGATTTTACTCACTTCTTGGTAACTTTATTGACAATCGAGATAGTATAATTGTAGGAGACTTTAACTGCCCTAATGTTAATTACTAGACTTTTACTGGTAATGAGGAGGGATTGAGATTGATTGAGTTCATGGAAGTTAATTTTTTACGACAGATGGTTACCGAGCCAACGCGCGGTGACAATATTTTAGATTTGGTGATGACGAACGGCGAAAATATAGTCGAAAGTTTAGAAGTGGGCGAGAGTTTAGGATGTAGTGATCACCAAATTCTTAGGTTTAAGTTATTGATAGAAAACACTAAGGATAGTAACGTAATAGAAGTCCTTGATTTTCGTAGGGCTAATTTTGATAGTTTTGCGGATAGGATGAGAGTAGTGGACTGGGATGTCTTTTTATGGGTAATGACAAATTTGCATTGGGAGGCGTTTAAAGAAAGTTTATGAAAGGGAGTTTATTCCTCGTAGGCCCAAGCGCGCTAGAAATCATGGTAGGCCCAAGTGGTGGACTAGAGAAATAGGCGAGTTCATAAACGAGCGTAACAGAGCGTATAGAATTAATAAGCGCAATGGCACGGCAGCTAACTTTAGACGTCAGGTTAAAAGATCAGTTAGGAATGCTAAGCGTAATTTAGAGATACTTATAGCTGTGGATAGTAAACATAATCCAAAAAAGTTTTTTGAATACGTCAATAATCGTAAGTCGATAAGAGATAACATAGGCCCTCTAGTGGATGTTAACACGCTTTGGCTTCTGACGGTCAGGCGATGGCGGGTATTTTCAATAACTTTTTTGCGACAGTTTTTATCGTAGAAGACGTAAATAATGTCCCCGACGTGGACGATATCGTTCCATTTAGTAGCGAGACTATTTTGGATGAAATAACTGTTTACGAGGGTGAGATTGCGCATTATATCGATAGGCTAAAAATTAGCAAGGCTCCAGGCCCTGACGCTTTTAATCCCAGACATTTGAAAGATTTGAAAGACGTTAGTGTAGGCCCCTCAACGAAGATTTTTAATCAGTCACTCGAAACGGGGATTATTCTTCAAGACTTCAAATTAGCTAACGTCACGCCCATTTTTAAAAAAGCCGACCGCACAATAGCTAGCAATTATAGGCCCATTAGCTTAACGTCAATTGTCGGTAAACTTTTGGAATCCGTAGTTAGGGATCGTATCATCGATCACTTAGAAAGTCGAGATTTGATTAATAGTAGTCAGCATGGGTTTCGACGCCATAGATCTTGTTTAACTAATTCATTAGACTTTTATAACGAAATAGTGCGCGAATACGATAGGCATAGAGCGGCTGATGTTATTTATTTAGATTTTAAAAAGGCGTTCGATACAGTTCCGCATAGAAGATTAAGTGCGAAGGTTAAAGCGCACGGTATACGCGGTCAGGTAGCTAACTGGTTAGAGGAATGGCTTCGTGCTAGGAGACAGAGGGTCGTTGTTAATGGTAGTGAATCGGGGTGGTTGGATGTAGGTAGCGGTGTCCCACAGGGTTGTGTTAGGCCCATTGCTATTCGTAATTTACATTAACGACATAGATGTAGGGTTGACTAGTAACGTGTCAAAATTCGCGGACGATACTTAAATAGGCTGTAAGGTTGTTAACGAGAACGATAGAAATAGGCTCCAAGACGATGTAAATAGGATTATGGAGTGGACGGATAAGTGGCAGATGCAATTTAACGTAGACAAATGTAAAATTTTGCATATAGTTTCTCGTAACAATAATTATACGTACACGATGGATGATAGAGAGTTAGCGAGCGTTGACGAGGAAGTAGATTTAGGCGTACGCGTATCTAAGGATTTAAAAGTTAGGAACCAGTGCCTGGAGACTTGCGCAAAAGCTAATAGGATGTTAGGCTTCATATCGCGTAATTTCGAATTTAAATCGAAGGATATTATATTGCCCCTTTACAAGTCCCTAGTCAGGCCTCATTTAGAATATGCCGTTCAATTTTGGTGCCCGTATTTGCGTGAGGAAATTGATAGGTTAGAAAGGGTTCAGCGTCGTGCCACGAAACTAGTTCCGTCATTGCTCAACAAGCCTTATGAAGATAGGATTAAAGAGTTAGACTTGCATTCATTCGAAACTAGGAGATTAAAGGGAGAGCTTATTGAAGTTTTCAAAATTGTTAATAACATCGATATTTTGACGAAATGTTCACTTTCGATAATAGCAATACTCGTAATAACGAATTTAAGTTGCGTGGCAGACGTTTCATTACTAATGTTGCTAAAAACTTCTTTACGTTTAAAGTAATTGATAAATGGAATAATCTTCCTGCGCCCGTCGTGAACTCTACTAGCGTTAATGTGTTTAAAAACCGTCTAGATAGGCATTTTAAAAATATTAACGTTGTTTAAAATAAAAAACAATTGGCAACAGGAGCTCTGGGGGTGGTAATCGGAGATGAGTCTGTTGACGTCTAATGCCAGCTTGTGACATGTCAGCGTGTGATATGTCAGCAAAAAAAAAAAAAAATTAGACTAACACGAACTTAGTTGTAGCTTGTTGAGTAAATTAACCCACTTTTTGTTATTCTTTATACTTTTTTCTTCTTCTCTCCTTATTTGCATATCTAACTCTCTTTATTGCATGTCTGTAGTTTGCATGGTATTGTAGTGAATACTCTTATTTTAGTTTAAAGATAAATGTTAATTTTACCGTCTTGAATTTCGGAATAGCTATAAATTCATTTTAAATTAGTTACCCATCATAATTCAATTGTAAACCACATTAATACTAATTTTATGTATATTGTATTATTTTATTGTATGTAAACATAATTAATTATATATCACAATTGTCAGTTAATTATTTATATTCAAATAATTATTTTAATCTAATACCATGTCCATTTTACAAATAAAGAATAGAAATCCAAGGGTTATATTTTCCACCTTTGGTACTGTCGCAGTTTCGCCTAACGGAATCAATACGGCTAGTGAGATAATCACTGGTTGGCACTTAACTAGCGGCAGTGCTTATGGCTACATCATCCAGGTTAACCTATACCGGATAGATGCGCTACGGTCCCAAGCCGTAGCTTGCCTAGGCCCAACGACGACGACGTAAACCAACAATTGGTGACTCCGGAGTTGGATTCCCCCCTTTTACCCGAACGACTAGGATTAGACTGTAACGTCGTTCGTGCCCATCACCCCCTTCACCCGAGCGACTAGGACCAGACTGTAACGTCGTTCGTGCCCATCACCCCCTTCACCCGAGCGACTAGGATCAGACTGTAATGTCGCTCGTGCCCTCTGCCCCTCACCCCTGCCCGTGCGCTCTGTGCCTGCGCTCGTCTCAACCTCCACTCCTTCGTTGGTAACTTGTCGTCTTGCTTGTACGTCAGCAAGCATAGGAGAAGATGCCTGACGACGCTGGTGCCATCTCCCACTTGAGCGTAAAGCTCCCCGTCTTCTGGCCGGGTGATCCATTTATTTGGTTCCACCAAGTGGAATCACAATTCAACTTGGGAAGGATCACCGCTAGCAGGACGAAATACGATCATGTTTTGTCCTCTCTACCAGCGAGCATCATCTCCGAAGTCCGTGACGTCATCGTGTCTACTTCCACGAGTGAGGACCCATACAACGATCTGAAGTCTGCCATCCTGTGCCGCACCACTGTCTCCGAGCGTGAGAAACTACATCAGTTAATCTCAAAAGAAGAACTTGGAGACCGTAAGCCCACTCAAATGCTGAGGGCTATGCAGTGCGCTCTAGGCGAACGCGCACAAACCTTCGATAAGGACATCTTTAGACAGTTGTTCTTGCAGAAACTTCCTCCATCAGCTCAGCGTGTCTTGGCCACTATGGATCCTGCTACTCCAGTTGATAAACTAGCAGAAACTGCCGACAAAGTAGTGGAGATTGACACAGCTCCGGTCAACAACGTGAACACACAATCGGAACTGGAGTTGAAAGTGAAAGAGTTAAGTCAACAACTCAACCACGTTTGTTCTCTGCTACAAAATCAACGGCAAAGAAGCCATTCTCGGTCAAGATTTACGAAGAGGCATCGTTCGAGTTCCGGGAAGATCTGCTTCTACCACGCGAAATTTGGAAAGAAGGCTAGGAAGTGCATCTCCCCTTGCAATTTTTCGTCGGAAAACCCCAGCAGCGAGTCCTAATGGCGTCTAGTACTCGCACTGCCAACCTGTTATTCATAAAGGACAGGAACTCTGGTGTCAATTTCTTGGTCGATACCGGAGCGTCAGTCAGTGTATTCCCTCAAAAATCTGGTCATACGCACTCGGAATCTCCGCCTCTATACGCTGCTAACGGTTCACGCATACCCACGTACGGTACTCAGTCGCGTGAACTAAACTTGGGCCTTCACCGATCCTTCAAGTGGATTTTCATCTGTGCTCAAGTGCAGCATCCCATAATCGGCGCTGACTTCCTCCAGCATTTCAAACTCCTGGTGGATCTTGACAAGCGACGCTTATGCGACCAGGCCACACTGCTTTCTGTTCTTGCCAAACAGGTTGCCCTTCCGGACGCCTCGAACTCTGCACTTTCCCTCGTTCCCCCTAATTCCATGTACCAGTGCCTTTTCCAACGATATCCAGGAATTCTTCAACCTATGCAGATGGGTGATACCATTAAGCACACCATTACCCATCACATTACAACAAAAGGTCCCCCTGTGTTTGCAAAACCCAGACGTCTTGCCCCGGACAAACTGAAAGCTGCCAAATCGGAATTCCAGCTTATGATAGATCTTGGGATAATAAGACCTTCCAAAAGCAGTTGGTCCTCTCCCCTACACCTGGTCCAGAAGAAGTCAGGAGACTGGAGACCATGTGGGGATTACCGGTTTTTAAATTCGACAACCATCCCGGACCGATATCCGGTACCAAATGTCCAAGACTTTACTTCTCTTCTCCACGGCAAATCTATCTTCAGTAAAATAGACCTCGTTAAGGCTTTCCACCACATTCCCGTAGAGCCTTCGGATATTCCCAAGACTGCAGTTTGTACACCATTTGGGTTATTCGAATTTGTGAAGATGCCGTTCGGGCTACGGAATGCTGCGCAAACCTTTCAGAGGTTTATAGATGAGGTCATCAGAGGCTTAGACTTTGTTTATGCCTACATCGATGATTTGCTTGTGGCCAGCTCAACGGAAGAGGAACATAAGGAACATCTTTCACTCCTCTTTCAACGCTTAGAACAATACGGTGTTACTATTAATGCATCTAAGTGTGTGTTTGCACAGCCAACCTTGGAATTTCTTGGTCACACGATTTCGCAGCACGGAATTACCCCCCTTCAGGACAAGTGTGAAGTGATAAAAAATTACCCTATGCCAAATAATCAGCGTGAGTTACGTCGGTTTCTAGGTTTGGTAAATTATTACCACAAGTTCATTAAAAACTGTGCCAGTGTTCTTGCTCCTCTACACGCTATGATCACACACAAACGCAAGGTAACGAAATTGGTATGGTGTAGCGATAGTTTACAGGCGTTCGACAATGCCAAAAATGCTATCAATAGTGCATTGTCTCTGTCATTTCCTATCAGTGATGCCCCCTAACTCTGACGGTCGATGCCTCAGATGTTGCGATCGGTGGGGTGTTGGAACAAACCATTAACGGTCAACAAGCACCCATCGCGTTTTACTCGAAAAAGCTGCAGCCAGCCCAAACGCGTTATAGTGCTTTCGGACGTGAACTTCTTGCTATTTACTTAAACGTGAAGCATTTTCAACATTTCCTTGAAGGCCGAGAGTTTTGTGTTTTTACCGACCACAAACCTTTGGTCACTGTCTTCAATAAAAACAGCTGTAACCACTCTCCAGAGTCATCAGGCAACTCGATTATATCTCGCAATTTACCACAGATATCCGCCACATCAAAGGTGTCTTGAACACTCCAGCGGATGCACTTTCAAGAATAGAGATTACTTCTGTTACCCTCAGCTCTACACTGTGGAATGCTATTGCACAGGATCAAGATAAGGATACGGAACTACAAGAACTGCTCAGAGAAGACTCCACTCACTCACTTTCCCTCAAGAAAATGAGTATGCCAGGATTGTCTGTGCCCCTCTATTGCGACGTATCAACAGCTGCTATTCGCCCTTATGTCCCTCCATGTCACAGAAAAGCAGTCTTCACGGATCTTCATAAGCCCTCCCATCCTGGTATCCGTGCTTCGCAACACCTGGTTACCTCTCGCTTTGTTTGGCCCTCGATGCGGAAGGATGTCAAACATTGGACCAAAACGTGCCTTGCCTGCCAGCGTGCCAAAGTCCAAAGGCACACCAGGTCCCCCTTTGACGCATTTCCGCCCCCATCCCAGCGATTTGAGGTAATTCATGTAGACATTGTTGGCCCTCTTCCAGTGATTCAAGGCCAACGTTATCTGCTCACCTGTCTCGACCGCTTTTCCAGATGGCCTGAAGCCATCCCACTTCCTGATATCCAAGCGGACACTGTTGCAAGAGCCTTTCTTCATGGATGGGTATCAAGATTTGGATTGCCGACAAAAGTCATCACTGACCAAGGTCGCCAATTTGAGTCTTCGCTTTGGAAGAAGTTTACCAGCTTGTTGGGTACAGTACATGCGCATACCTGTGCGTATCATCCGCAAGCTAACGGCCTCGTCGAACGCTTCCATCGCCAGCTGAAGTCATCCCTTATGTGTCACGAAGACTCCCATTGGATGGATAAGCTTCCACTCGTGTTGCTTGGTATTCGCTCTGCATTTAAGAGTGATCTGAAGACTACAGCGGCTGAACTAGTCTATGGAACAACACTGCGGCTACCAGGTGGCTACTTCACTGCAGGGGATAAGTCATGTGATCCTACGGAATTCGCTCAAACACTTTCCTCTCACATGCAGTCCCTTCAGCCTGTTCCCCCTCGATTGACTAGCCAACAGAACATCTTTGTTTCCCCAGCCCTCCAATCTTGCACCCACGTTTTCGTTCGTGTACCTCTCCCAAAACGGCCTCTCCAATGTCCATATGACGGGCCCTATGAAGTTCTCCGACGTACGCGCAAATCATTTCTCATCCAGCGCGGTTCCAAGGTCGACAAGGTTTCTATCGATCGTCTTAAGCCTGCGTTTTTGGAATCAACCTTAAGCGAGGTACATGTAGCTACCAAAAGGTCCAGCGGAAATCTGTGTCGTTCGGAACTCTTTGAACTTCCTCTCTGGTGGGGGAGTGTGTAGTGAATACTCTTATTTTAGTTTAAAGATAAATGTTAATTTTACCATCTTGAATTTCGGAATAGCTATAAATTCATTTTAAATTAGTTACCCATCATAATTCAATTGTAAACCACATTAATACTAATTTTATGTATATTGTATTATTTTATTGTATGTAAACATAATTAATTATATATCACAATTGTCAGTTAATTATTTATATTCAAATAATTATTTTAATCTAATACCATGTCCATTTTACAAATAAAGAATAGAAATCCAAGGGTTATATTTTCCACCTTTGGTACTGTCGCAGTTTCGCCTAACGGAATCAATACGGCTAGTGAGATAATCACTGGTTGGCACTTAACTAGCGGCAGTGCTTATGGCTACATCATCCAGGTTAACCTATACCGGATAGATGCGCTACGGTCCCAAGCCGTAGCTTGCCTAGGCCCAACGACGACGACGTAAACCAACAGTATGATAATGTTTGAGTTAAGAATGTGTTGCATGGTTTGTAATGCGTTCTTATTTTACTTTTTTTCATCTTTCACGCCTTTCCAACCTACTGGGATGCATCCTCTACCTCCCTATGGAGTAGAGGATCGGTCTGCAACAGCTGGAAGAATGTGTTGCTTTGAGTTAAGAATGTATTGTTCTTGTGTTAAGGATGTATTGCATGTTTGTAAGCGTCCTTATTTTACTTCTTTTCATCTTTCACCCCTTCCCGGCAGAGTGAGCTCTACCTCCCAATGGAGTAGAGGACCGTTCTGCAATCTTTCCCATTCTCTCCGACTATTTTTCTGACTTGTTGGCAGTGGCCTGCGGATGATGATGGTGAGTCTTTTTTTTCTTTTTCTGAATGAATGTTAACCTCCTCCTCTTTCCTTTCTCTCGGGCTAACCTTACAGTAGAGTGGATCTTAGGGTCTTTGTTAGCCTTAGCTTCTGTAGATCATGAGAGAAAGGAAAATTGATATCTTAGGAATGGCAGAAACAAGGCATATGGGTGGAGAACTGGGAAGGGACTTGGGGATGGATATGTGGTCATGTACAGAGGAGTGGAGGAGGATCGGAGGAGGATGCACGGAGTGGCAACGATTATTGGACTGAGACTGTCCCCAAACATACAGACTGTAGAATTAATAAGCGAAAGACTAATGAAATGTAAATTGAGAATCAGGAATGAAACATATATTCTCTACCAGGTTTATGCGCCACAACAGGGGCATAGTGAAGAGGGGAAGGCCAACTTCATGGAACTACTAGATGACAATTATGAAGTGGGAGGAGAGGAGGAGGGACTGCTTATGGGAGATTTCAATGGCAAAGTGGGAATGGAGAGGGAGGGAGTGGAGCAGGTAATTGGACCTTTCGGAAAACAAAACCGAAATGCAGAGGGAGAGAAACTGATAGATTTCTGCGTAAGGAACGAACTAAAGATCATGAACGGATTTTTTAAACATCAGGAGACCCATACGTTTACGAGATACAGGTGGAACCAAGTGACAGGAAACTTTGACCAAAAATCCATCATAGATTACTTTATATGCTCCAATAAGAGAATTATTAGAGATGTCAAAGTGATACCAGGGGTTACGTTAGACTCTGAACCACAGATTACTGGTAGCAGATTTGAAAATGCAGAAAATAGTAGCAACAAAAGAGGAGAAGAGGAAGGTAATTAAGACAAAGAAACTGCAGGATGAGAACATTAGAGTCAGATTCAGAGAAGAACTTGAAAGAAACATAGCTGAGATGGAGGAAAACAATGAATGGGAAACTGTGAGAGATTGTGCTAAGAGGGTTGCGGAGGAGTTTTTGGGAACTGAGTGGGTTGGGGGAGGAAGAAGAAGACATACACCATGGTGGACAGACACAGTGAGAGGCGCAGTAAAACAGAAAACTATAAAACATAGGAAGTGGTTGAAGCAACGTACACAAGAATCAAGACGGGAATATGTACAAGCAAGAAATGAAGCTGAGAGGGAGAAGAAAAGGGCAAAACAAATGGCAATGAGGGAATTGGGAGAAAAGTTGAGAGAAGATGAGAAGGGAAACAAAAAACTGTTTTACAGCCTTGCAAAATCTTATAGGAAGGAAAAGAAAAAAGTATACGGCATTAAAAATGAAGCGGGAAATGTGATAGTGGAACCTGGAGCAATTAATAGAAGGTGGTCAGATTATTTTAAAGCTCTATTGAATGGAGATCCAGAGGAAGTGGAGGAAGCAGATGGAATATACCAGGAATTAGCAGAACAGGTAATTATTACCAGAGAAGAACTGGAAGAGGCTGTTAATAAAATGAAGAATGGAAAGTCAACGGGAGTGGACGAGTTTCCGATTGAACTTATAAAGGAGGGAGGCGAAGCCATGAAAGAAAAAATTCGAAACCTTTTGAATAAATATTGGAGAGAAGGTCAAGTCCCCTGTGATTGGCGAAAAACAATCATCATTCCAATATATAAAGGAAAGGGTGACTCAGGTAGATGTGAGAATTATAGGGGAATATCGCTTATTAATCATATAACAAAATTTATGAAAGAATAATAGAAAAAAGAGCAAGGCAAATAATTGAAGCAAGGTTGGGAGAGGAACAGCATGATTATCGGAAAGATAGAAGTACGGTAGATCTTATTTTTGACCTCAGTTCTGTTATAGAAAAGGCATGGGAATTTAATACCAACATCTATGTGATATTCATAGATCTTAAAAAAGCATTCGATACAGTGCCCAGAGGAAGAATGTGGAGATGTTTGGAGGAGATTTATGAGGTAAGGGGGACACTTCTTAGGGCTTTGAAAAGTTTGTATCAAGTTAGCGAATGCAAAGTAAGGACTGGACACAAAAATGATGAGTGGTTTGAAGTAAGAACAGGGGTGAAGCAGGGCAGTGTTATATCACCACTCCTGTTTATAGCCCACATGGACACAGCAATTGCAAGTTTCAAGCGACGTCATGAAATGAATAATAATAATGGAATAATGGCATATTAGGGTGTGTCAATTTTGGGGATGAAATGACTAAATTGAAAATCATGTGATTTGGTAGCAATTTAATGTAATCATTTGGCATACAAAATAATATCCTTGCTTTAAAAACAATAAAAAATAACTCCTACCTACATCAATTTTAATTCAAAAATTCCATTTTTCCATAAATTCGTAACAAAATAAATGTGCGCAAACATCCTATCAACATTTAAAGTGGCATTAAAATATCATTCAGAGTCTTTATTTGAAAGTAACCAGTGCAGTCATGTCCTTTTTGCTGCGGTTCCTTGACATCAGCATTCGGCTTGCTACTTGCGCTTTGATGTAGCCTTCTCGCCTCTCGTGACTGTAAACTTGACTAGCTGCTTCTGTGACCATTTTCACACATCTCTCCACACTCTGAGTGTGAGAAGGCCACTTTGGCACTTGCATTGGGGCCTCTTTAAGTTGTGTTAAATCTTTGTTTGTTATACATGTTGTCAGTGGTGGCTCCAAAACTTCCGAACTCAAGTTAACTAATTCTGACAATTTCGTGGCATTGACGTTTATCGGAGGTACCTTCCTTGTCTGAACAGAGCAGTCTCCCAGCTGGTCATCATCTAGTGATGTTCCTCTAAGCTTTAGAATGATTTCCACAGCCTCAGTTCGCTCTTTGCTACATTGGCTGCAGAGTATTGCTTGCAAAACTGCCTCTGGCCTAGCATACCAAGCGGACCTTCTCACCACAGGTAACACGATGTCCACCACTACTTTCCTTTGGGTTCTCAGTAGCTGTAATTGAAACAAGATGTGGTTGGGCCCCTCCATCCACATTGGATTAAGTTTTACATTGAACTAGTGAGGAAGATAAAACCCAATAATAAATTCAACAATCAACATCAAATTCTGTAGCATTTTGCCCTTCAGTGCATGTTTGGAAACCCAAATCCTGCAGAAACGAATTGCTGTAGTTAACCAACGACTGTGACTTACGGGTCCAATCTCCAAGAGAGCCAGATTTTGAGGCAACTCTGCTTATCTGATTGCTTGAACAATACGATAAGCTTAAGATTGACCCGTGCTGAGGTCTTGGATAACTTCTTCAGAAAACACTGGAAGGGGAGGGCCTACTTCGACCTTTGGAAATTTTGTATTTATTTCTAATTCCGTTGCTTCATCTAGCATGTTGCCAAGGGGGCCTGACCACTTGTTGTTGCTCTTTGTAGGACCATCAAGTTCCTGGATGAGACGACGAAGAGGTAGTTCCCATGTGTGCAAATCACATACAATCCAAACAAGCCTTCTTCCAAGTTTTTTCTCTAAATGCGTCATAACACCGCCCTGCCATCCAGTGTTCACCGCAGTTGAGTCTCCACCAACGGCCTGCAGTGAACTGTCAAGTCTTCTTTCTTGAAGCCAACATATTATTTGATCAGCAATTGCCTCTGCATGTTTCTTGCCTTCTACTTCTGCTTCAGGAACAAAGTGAAATAAATAGCGGCCACAAGGTTCGGAACACACAGAGTAGTGTTCTTTGATGAGACCGGGAAACTTTCTGTCCATTCCCTCTACCTCTGGGGGAACTTTTGTGCCATCTCTTCTTCCATCAAACAAAAGGCAAGAGAGACCTTCCTCCTTCAAATCTTTTTCATGCTGATCAGATATTTCCTTCATTATTTTTTCTTGTGCTCTTCTTATCTTATTATGATCTTTCACTAAGGATGTATCCTCTCGGCTGATGAGGCCTGCATCTATCCAAGCGGCAGTGCCAATCTCTGCAGTCGCTCGTAGCCCCGTATGGTAGCGAATACTGGCAAGGGCAATGTTTGAGATGTCTTTAGTGTTGTATTTCATTCTCTTCGGAGAAGGTTCAGATGGCATTTTGGAGCTATCATCTGATGTTGCTTCTTTCTGTTCATCTGAAGAGCTTTCAAAGAAGTGAGAAACCTCTTGATAGAGCTCTTCATCTCTTTGGGTGGCTTCTTCACTCTTCTTTTTCTTCCTTTCTTCCCTCTCTCGGATTTTCTCTTTTTTCTTAGCAATAACAATCTGTTTTTTGTTTTCTGAATAATCTGCCAAACCAATCCGCATACTTCCTTGGCCTCGTGCCTTTGTTCTCTGCGCCTTTATGAAAGCCAGCTCCAAAACAGGGATCTTCTTCTCACGAGGACAGCGACAATCAATGTGAGGGTGAGGTTCTCTTCTGCATGAGGGAGAACAATTGGCTTCAGAACACAACTCTATGGGACACTGGCAGTTAAAAATGTCAAGAAGAGTATCAAGTGTGTGCAGAAATGTATTTTTCTTTGCTAGTTTTCCTTTACCAAGTGATGTCTCAACTGCTTTGTGCCACACCTTTGTTAATTTTAGCTCAATAGTTCTATACTGATTGAGTACAGGTGGTTTGAATAACACATTAGTTTTTTTCCACTGATGCGGAAGAGGGGGAATCATGTCTCTTATGAGCTCTTTCTCTGTGTAGTTCCTTCTATCCTTTGTATTTTGTTCACGAAGGAGTAACCAGGCCCGTAGCCAAGGGGGGGCCAGGGGGGTCAAATCCCCGCCTGGAAAATAATATGCCCCCCCTGGGAAACCCAACCACAACGGCGTTCCATGCTACAAAAACGCCAAAGCCAACTTGTTTTACTTGCCTTTGAAAATAAGAGAACGAAGCAAATAGACGTTTGAATTCCTAAAGAATTTCGCTAAAAAAACTCGCCGCATACAGTTATTCTAAAATTATAAAAACTTACAAAGACTTTTATTTACACTAAATTTAGACTAAATATTGTATTCTATAACCCAATATGCCTATCTATATGTATCGGTTTGATCGTTTTTTTATTTAGCCTACGGTGTTTTACTTGTTATAGTTTTGAATGTAATTTTCTGCAGTATATTTCGATATTCACAAAAAATGACATTACATTTTTTCATTGTCCCCCCTGTCAATTTCTCCGCCCCTCCTACTGATTTGGTCTGGCTACGGCCCTGGGAGTAACCCTAGTCTCAGCATGTCTCGCACTGTTGGTAGTTCTGATACGGGAAGCTCCTTGCCTGTACCGACTAACAGGCTCAAGTGGCATGACGACTGACCTCTTGTCTTCAATTTTGGCATCTTACGAATATCTGAAAAGAAAGAAAAACATTTAAGTATTTTATATCAATTACGATGTTTCAAAGTTTAGTCTTCGATGTTCTAAAATTCAATAAAAAAAATATTTCATGGGATTACAACATAATTAGACAGAAGAATATGATAATAATAAATAATTGTAATAATCAATAATCCATACTTACAGTTAAACTGTAGTATTCGTCTAGTAGAATAACTATGAAGTAGGTACAAGAGCAATAACAGCAAACCACCGTCTATGACATCTAAGAGGCAACTGAGGACTGAAAGTGAGGGACAGTTCTATTCATGTTGTGACTTGTACATTGTACAACAACTATATGACCTTGAAAACACTCCATATGCGATCAGTGGGATAATTCTGTGACAGATGAATAGTTAATCAATTTATGTCCTATTATTTAGTAAAAGAGTCAATTTCTGAAACTTTAAGGTAAAATTGATGTAGGTAAGGGTTATTTTACTTCAATTTGGTTAGCCAATTTCAAGTTTTGACATGAAAAGACACTATATTTTCACTACCAAAATTGATTTGAAAAAAGTTGACAAAATTGACACACCCTAATGGCATATGCAGATGACATAGCATTCTGGACGACAGAGAGAGAAGATATAGAACAAGCTTTAATTGATTGGAATGAATGTTTGAAGGAGGGGGGAATGGAAATGAATGTAGAAAAGACAGAAATATTAAGTGTATGTCGAAGAGAAGGAGAATTCGGAGTTCAAATAGGAGAAAAGGAAATAAGAAATGTTGAAAAATTTAAATATCTAGGGAGTATGTTTACTAAAGAAAGCGGTAATATACAAGAAATAACTGAAAGGATTGCAAAGTTTATTAAAAATGTTGGAGTGTTATACCCGCTACTGAGAGATGAACATATGCCCCTTGGGACTAAGAAAATAATCTTCGAAACAGTTTTAACACCAATACTGATTTATGGGTCGGAACACTGGAAAATGCGCATGGCAGATCGAAGCAGAGGACTTATAGAGACCGCTGAGGACTATTCTGAGAAAGACGCGAAGAGATAAGATAAGGAATGAAGAAATAAGAGCCAAAGAGCCAATGTGGGAGTAACGCCGATTTTGAGAAAAATCGACGTTGCCAAATTGAGATGGTTGGGCCACTTGGAGAGAATGGAGGAGGGGAGAACTGCGAGGAGGTGCTGGGAGTGGAGACCAGCGAATGGCAGAAGACCGCGAGGGAGACCGAGAAGGAGCTGGAGGGACGAAGTGGAGGAGAGCTTGCGAAGATACGACTTGCCCAGCATGCAAGAGCTCGAAGAAACGGGAGTGCTGCTGGACAGGGCGGAGTGGCGAAGGAGGCTGGCTCCACTGACAGACTGACTAGCCTACCTGGGAGCTGAAGAATTGAAGAATTGAAGAATTGAATTAAAATCGAAATTCGAACAGAAATTGAAAAACAATCAAAAACTGAAATCTGAATTCGAATAGATTAAAAATAACAGTTTTGCGTTTCAGTTTTGAGGAGCATTTGGATTGCAAAAAAATATAAATAATGTGAATTATTTTCCTTTTTTTTCGACTTAACATTTGTATGGATTTAAAATAGCCATTTATCCTTTAATTCGATGTAGAAAATAACGCAGCTGAAAGTACTAGAGACAATGGCTTTAAAAATGAAAGAAAAAGAATCAGGGAGGAAAATTTTTATCCCATATCAAAATACTTTTCAGTAATGACTGTGCTCCTTTCGTTGACCTTAGTTTAATTACTTGGTAAGGGTGCCTTCAGTTTTTTTTTACCATTAAATTTTTCAGTTCGATTATAGCTATACTATCTATATCTACATAAGTGATTGAGGTAATCCATGGGAATGACCAAACTCGAACTCAAATGCTGATCCTATTGAATGTTGTGACAATAAAACCCACACTAATAGACGGAGTTTATTTCCACAAGTTTCGATGCCCACTGGCATCCTCTTCGGGTGGATACAGAAAAACGAATAAACAAAAGTGAGTAAGGAAACAATCCAGGAACGTTAAGGAACATTCTAGAAGGCCAGAGACCATTAAGAAATTTACACCTAGGTTAGGTCCCGTTCACCCGACACCGGAAGGGATTTTTTGACCAAGAATCTCATTAAAGGGTCCAGCTTATAAGTACCTTCGCACAAATTAAAATTATCTTCTTGTCAAGCAGATAATTTTAATTTGTGCGAAGGTACTTATAAGCTGGACCCTTTAATGAGATTCTTGGTCAAAAAATCTCTTCCAGTGTCGAGTGAACGGGATCTAACCTAGGTGTGAATTTCTTGTTCGCTCTAATTTTAACATGTGAGTTTACAAGGTATTTGTATTTTGTATATAATAAACAGAGGTGCATTTAATTGTTTTATTTCCCTTTCTAATACTATGATTTATATATTTTATACATGTCGCGTACTTTAAAATTTAAAAAGTGTACGAATTAATAAAACATTTTGAATTGAAAGTTTTTGTTAAGTAAAACTTTATAAATGTGAAAGAAATGAAGCGAATAAGTAAAAAAAAGAGAGGAGTGTTTCGTGTTGATTCAGTTGGCTATAGATGCTTACATGTTTAATCATATAAAAGTAAAGATAGTTACTAAAGCAAATTCTCTCTTTGTAAAACAGAAATCGAGTGCAAATACAAATATAAAATTAAATCTGAATTTGTCAATAGGGTACCCCCCAAAAAATAATATAAATAGTACAAAGAAATGCTCAAAAAAATCTGAGAAAAAAACTGGAATCGAAATTTAAATTGAATCAAACCGAAAAATATAAAACTTGAATCGAAAAATAAACTCAAATCGAAAAAAAATAAAGATTTAAATCGAAACTGAAATCGATATTTTTGCAAACTTAAACTGAAATCGAAAACTGGACTTAAAAATTTATCAGTTTCCCATCCCTGGTTTCTACTCTTTTCGGATTCGATGCTTGAAAGTCCGGAAGAAGAGAGTGGAACTGAAACAGTTCGAAAGAAGATTAGAAAAACATGCGCAACATATTTGTTTGTTTGAGCTCATAACCAAGAAAATTTATTGTAACTAATGGTCATTTAAATAATATTTTGAAACTTAAAACTCGTGTATTTTTACAAAATAATAATAATAATGATAACTGAAAGTTGTTTAAACACCTTTGTATGAAGATATATACTGTATCTCTCAGTTGTAAATCTATGAAAGCTAAATAGAAAGATGTCAGTAGACAGGAAATTTATCTTTGGCGAGTCTTTACAAATTAATTCTTCATTTCTGTCAAAACTTTAAACCTCAAGAGACTGATCACAGAACAAGGAGTACTATTCAGTGCAAGGAATAAAATCTGTAAAAATTAAGACTTTCTGAGTAATGTAAAATGTCAGCAATCTCCTAACCTACTAAAAAACCATCAAGACGAGTGGGCCGACCGAGTATGAACATTTCTCCTGCTCTCAGCCTCCAACCTCCTCTCCCATCCCCCACAAGCACGAACAGATTTAGTTATCAAATTTAAAGTGAAAACTATGATTTTCAAAGGAATCAAAATATTACTCGAAATAAAAATACATTTGCTCCCTTCAAGGAATTAGAGGGCGATTATCATCCAAACAGATATTTTTACATACTTCTTGAGATCATGCATTCATATCACTCGAATTATTCGTAGAGGGGAGTAAGTTCTCATCGTTTGGAGACTCCAGCAAACTGCTTCACTTCTTCACTGACGATCAGATCAATGACCTCCCGCGTATTTTACGGAAACAATATTGATGCATCATCCTTGTTCTTGCTGGTGTTATAGGTTACTTTGAATCGCTACTCCTGCTCTGCTTCACTAAGATCTTCAGTGTGATGTTTTATCATCTAAAAACCTGATTTCCCTTCTTCCACTTCATAATTTTCAATTCCGCAATTTCAGCGAGCTTCCTTGCAGTGAAAAATGTTAACCTACAGACGAGAAATTTTTCTTGAACGAAGAACATTTTTTGAGAACTTACGTTTGGATATAAGATATCTTCTCTTTCCTTCTTCAGGAACTATTTCAAAATTTCAAATTTTCAGAATTTTTCTTTTAATTTTTTTTTGTATCCTCTTAACTTCATTTTTCTTTCACAAAACAACAATTTCTGACTTGCTGCAGTTTCTACCCTATTCTGTTGAATGCTTTATTGAACTCATTTACTCTAACGATTTCATCTTTTCGGATTTTATAGTCAAACTGACTGCAAAGGTTTTACTGCTCTTTTCACCGAGTACCCATAATTTAACTGCACCCCATCTTTGAGTGACTTTTCAAATAATCTTTATCAAACATTTCAAAGAATTCGAAAGATTTCCTTTCTTGTACTCGTATTTGTTTCAGGCAAAATAAACTCTAGTTACTGACCGCATGTAATTTCTAAGTGCCTTTTTGTTGTAGTCTTTATTTCTGACATGTATTTCTTCATAGTACTTACACTGAAGCTTACAAATCTCCTCGTTAGATAGAATAAATTTATCATTTTCATATCTGTGAATCCTACACATAATTTCAGAATGAAATCTTTCTTCTAGAATTTCATTGCGTTTCGGTATTTTTAAAGCAGGAGTAAGGTCTCTATCGCATGCGTATTGTTAACAGTATTCTAAACATAATAAATCTTCTCTAGATCTGGTAACATTTGAGTGAAGTTTTGAAAGTGCTGCGTACAGTTGAGGCATCGCGAGTACGAGGGGCGAATTAGATCATATGATTTTGGTAGTACAAGGCGATGCTAACTAGTGGGGTTCCACAAGGATCTATTCTTGAGCCATTACTATTTCTAATTCACGTCAACGATTTTCATCGCATTAAACTGTGTACAATACGCAGATGATATCACATTTACTTCTTCCCATCATAACGCAGACTTTCTGATTAATGAAACGAACAGGCAATTAGAAAACGTGTATAAATGAATGTGTCCTAATAAACTTTTATTGAACCTAACAAAGTCATCTTATATGATTATTACCACAAAACACATTAATACAAACTGTCAAATAAAAACTGGGAATACTATTCAGTCTTGGAAGAGTGAATGAGGCTAAAGTACTTGGCATTAATTTAGATAAAAAAACAAATTTCAAAAGTAATGTACAGTCCCCTGCAATAGTTCCGCTCCACCCTCTCCGAGATGTGGTAACAACGCAGTCCCTTTTATACACCAGTCCCCCACCCTCACTCCCTCCCTCTCCTCCGCCCCCTCTCAGGTGTTGTCAGAGTAATACTTTTATTTTTTGAAAACCAATGACAGAATAAATATATTGTTCACTGTAGTTTTGGTGGAAATGCTAGAACGACCATGTATTTTATTTATGCATTATTCCTAAATTTAGGGAATAGAGTAGTTAGGTTATTTCACAAACGTGGGACACTTTAAAAACTTTCAATCATAGGATTTTGATGTGGCTATGTGTAAGATAAGTTGTAATATCGACTTTTCATCCAGGCAATAACATTTCCGTTTAAAGTCCGTGCATCATCAACAAATGATTATCCAGAAAAAGATCTATCCATGGAGAGATAATGATAACATAGTTCAATTTTTTATTCCAAAAATAAACATGAATCAAATAAATTTTGGGATTTTCTTAAGAACATACAAAACATAATGTTCAAATTATAGGAATTGACAATTGTTTAAGTAAATAAATATACTAGGGGCACTCAATATATTTTGCCCCACCCTTTTTTTTTAGCTAAGTAATAGGCAATGGGGCTAAAATGTCTTTTGGGCCGTAAGTTTGAACTGTTTGCGCTTCACATAACCGGATTTTTCCACTTTGAACCTCCACTCCTTGTATAAAACCGCTTTTAAACGCCCTTGTATAAAACCCATGGTTAACGCAGTTTCGAAAATGGCGTCTGACAGTGATGTGCGTCGTAAACAGAGAGCTGTTATCGAGTTCTTAACCGCAGAGAAGGAAACAGTTGGAAATATTCACAAACGTCTACAAAACGTTTACGGAGATGCTGTTGTTGATCGAAGCACAGTTGGACGCTGGTCTAAACGTGTGAGATCATCGGAGAGAGGGAGAGCCAGCCTCGATGATGAGCCACGCAACGGTCGCCCGGCATCGGCTGTCACATCTCATACTGTGCAACGTGCTAACAGCATCATTCGATCAAATCGGCGCGTCACATACAAAGAGCTATCACTGGAGCTAGGAATTAGTGAAGGAAGTGTGAATACGATAATTCAGCAACTGAGATACTCAAAAGTGTGTTTACGGTTTGTTCCTCGCCAACTGACTGAAGATCACAAAGCCCAAAGAAAAGAAATTGCTTCTGAATCGTTGGTTCGATACGAGACAGAAGGGGATGACTTCCTTTCACGAATTGTGACCGGGCCGGCGATGAGACTTGGGTACACCACTTTGAACCGCCAATCCATGGAGTGGCATCACGCGACTCCCCACGCACGAAAAAGTTCAAAGTGGCTCCCTCTGCAGGAAAGGTTATGGCCCCCATCTTCTGGGACATGAAAGGGGTGATTCTGGTGGACATTATGAAGAAAGGACAAACAATCAACTCAGAGGCATATATTGCTACCCGACAGAGACTCCAGCCTTCTTTGGCACGATAACGCAACACCACACAACAGTTTGCAAACAAGAGAGGCCATCACAAAAATGCGCTTCACTGTGTTACCCCACCCTCCATACAGCCCGGATCTGGCACCTTCAGACTTCCATTTGTTCGGGGTAATGAAGGGTGCTATTCGTGGAAGAAAGTTTCAGAGTGACGATGAGGTTGTTGTTGAGGTTAAGAGGTGGCTCCAGCGGAACCCAACGGACTTTTACCAGCAAGGAATAAAAGCCCTTGTTTCGAGGTGGAGGAAAGCCGTAGAAAAGGGTGGAGACTATGTGGAAAAATAAAAACTTGTAAAAAAGGTATGTAACTACTTGTGTACAAAATTTTTGGAACTTATAGGGAAACTTGGAAAGAAAAAAAAGGTGGGTCAAAATATATTGAGTGGCCCTCGTATATTTACTACATCACAACCATAACATTATTACACACAATTACTCAATACTTCTTCCATCCTCCATTATTATTAATGACCTCTCGTAGCCTATTTGGAACAGATGCCACGTGATTGTAGATAACTTGTGGGTTCGTGCGGAAAAGTTCCCACTCTGCCATGTTGTGTTCCAGCAGGTGCCGAGATGTCCGCTCCTGCCCATGCTCCCAAGCGTTAATCACATTTGCCTACACATTTTCAATCGGGTTTAGGTCACACCCCTTGGTGATCCAGTTCAGCAGCTCGACATCTCGTTGTTCCTGAAACCACCGTCTGATGATCCTGGCAGTATGAACAGGGCAGTTATCCTGTAATATATATGTTAACCCTCCGTCTATGGGCTTCGGTGGTTTGAGGTTGACGGGGGTTCTGGTTATGTGGCAGCAACAGATTTTCTCACTCTGGGGTAGCTGGCACCGTGTAGGGAATCGCAGTAGTTTATTTTATACTACCCTCGATTTTTTCTTGAAGTGGATCGGAGGATTCTGTGAAAACTTACTGAATTATCTGACGGTTCCCCGATTCTTTTTGTAGCGTATCGGGAAATTATTTATTCTATTTTAAAACTATATTCTCTGGAGAAAGCAGGGCTCAAAGGAGAAGACAAAGAGATCCTCTGACTGAATTTTACTGCTTCTAAACTACTCGTATTACAGGTAATGCTTCAGCCTCTAGGTCAGATCAGAATAAACAGAATGATAATTTGAAAAATTACAAGAATTTATATAGTAATAATAATTGACATCATTATTATTTAATGTTGACCTGTTTTGTTTTTTATTCTCATTGGGTTGATTTTTTTTTTTTTTTTTTAAGATAGGAGTAAATTTTTGCTGTAACAGCAAACTGGCAGATAACCAAGATTTTTGAAGACGAAGTCATATTTTTCTTTTAAACAGCATAGTGACAGATCTGATGTTATCATGATTTGCCGAGTTAACTAAAAATGGAACCTGAAATATGCATTTTATTATGGATTAAAGTTAAACATGCATATGAGCTAAAATTAAATGTTTAAAATTTAAAATTAATTGTTAATTTAGAGTTTTGGCAAGTTAAGACTTCATCTTTTACAACTAAGAGAGAATGTATAAAAAATTAATATTGCAGAATTTAACACGATTACATGATTAAGCTGAATCTAAAAAATAATTAGGTAATTTAAAAAAAAATAATTCATTAATTACTTAACAAAAATAAAGTAGAAAGAAAATTTAAAAATTTTCCACACACTTTTAACCTTTTGTATCTAGCTCCCTAGTTTGGTATCATCCGCAAATTTTGAAATTATACTCTTAATTCCTATGTCGATATCATTGATATAAATAATAAAAGAACTGGTCCCAGAACTGATTCCTGAGGCACGCCGCTTGTTACACTTCTCCAGTTAGACGATTTGCCATTAATGACCATTCTTTGTTTACGTCCGCTAAGCCAATTTTCAGTCCATTGAGAACATAACCATCAGTTACGTGAGACTGAAGTTTAGCTAATAATCTCCCATGAGATCAAACGCCTTTTGAAAATCCAATTATACTGTATAACCTCTACGGTTTTACTCTCGTCATATATATTTATATCATCAAAAAAGTCGAGCAAATTAGTAAGACAAGAATGATTACGTCGAAAGCCTTGCTGAGAATCTTTAATTAAATTAGTCATTTCTAAGTGGTTAGCTGTTTCATCCTGAATGATCGTCAACATAAGCTTACCAACTACAGTACTGAGGTCAGACGAACGAGACGATAATTTCAGAGAAGCGATTTGTCCCCTTTTTTTAAATAACTGAATCCACGTGTTGTTCAGCGTAGAGATGGGCTGTTTTCAGTACCCACGTGTCAAGCTTGTCGGTAAAACAAATCCGTGAAACCCGTTGGGAACCTCGTATTGACAGTATGGCGCTGATTCGTTATGAGCTAGAAGTGGTGGACAATGCACTGTTGGAAATAGCTGATAAAGCAAGTGATCCATTCGCGCGCAGCGAAGCTGAATCCCTCGTTCAGCATTTTCCACCATGTCAACATTGTCAGCAAGGTCTTACAGAACACAGGCATCGATATCAAAGCTGCGTTCGAGCTGACGGAGAAAACTCGTCAGTGGTCGGGGAATTATAGAGATTCTGGTTTCAAAGGTGCTTTGACCACTGCTCAAGAGCTCGAAGAAGTGCCAGTCGAACTAGTACTTATCAGGTCTCAGGCCGTCAGGCGGAAGTAGTAGTTTGGTTATGAAGGCACAGATGAGCCTGGAGTTGATTCCAATGAAGATTTTCGAATCTGCTTCTTTAACACTAGGACTGATGTTGCTACTGTAAGGTTCGAAGAAAGTTGAGCAGCTGAAGGAATATCACAGGATGTTTGGCTCCCTTCTCGACTTCATAAAGGATGAAAGTGGAGATCTCATGAAACAGTGCAAAGATCTTGGATAGCCCATGAGTTCAAATTGTTGAAAACGATTCTACCGTCAGATATCACGAATCTTATGCAGATTCTGCAGTTTCTTCAAGAAAACAACTTGAGCACTGACTACACCGACATTCCCATTCTTAGCATACCCTCTCACTCTGTCTATAAATTTTTCCATGTACTCGTACGTTACGTTGTAACTTATATATTTCATCGTTACTATATGTTACTGTCAGTCATGTTTTACTAATGATTGGGTTTTGTTTGTGAAACTGTCACAAAAATAAATAAATAAATAACAAAAAAAAATATTATCAATTCGTAAATTTTTTATAGACGAACGTTTTCCAAACTCACCATAGCTATAGGTTACGCGCTGTTTGCAAAAGGAAAATATGTAGGAAAAAAAATTTGGTTGGCTTTTAAGCTGTAATTCCATTTTTTATGACAAAATGAACTAAAAAGCTTAATGAAGGTTATTCAGGATCCCTTCGGGATTAATGCAATTTTCACATGCAAAAATATAGAGCAAAAAGGAAATTGGACTGCCGCTGAGGATTAATACGATTTTTCTTACAAAATATTACTTTTTAAAATGAAAACCAACTTCAATCATTTTTTGTTGAGGGACAATTTAGTTAGGATATGACTTAATGTACATTGACCAACAACGACAACGTATCGCTCTGCCAACTAAGTTCAGTCCAACTAACACCAAATAAACTAACTACAATAAACCGAGCCCAATTACCTAGCAACTTAATTCTAATAACAATCCTCTCCACTTTAATTAAAACGTGGATCAGCTTCATACCACCCTGTTAAAGTCAGCAATAATGTACTACTAATGTTTAAATTTACTCGGAGGGTTTTTTTCTTTTACTACATGGTGCTCGAAAAGTCCCGTCACCCCCTACAAAATGTACATATTGTACATTTATTGTATTTATATGTGGTAGGTGTAATTTAAGAAACAAGTCAGTAGCAACAATTACTTTCATTACAGTAAATACAGTTACTAATTACAATTAGTAATCAAGAATCTGTATCTGTATTGCTTAATTCATTAACAAATGATGGGTGGTATGGTTCATGCCGAGATCTTGTGTCATGTGATCTCTCATTGTGGACATGTGGACTGCAAGTTCTTGTGATTGTTCCCGAAGTAATTTTTTTCGATGAACGAGCCACTGATGCAATCACATTTCACATTGTTCTGCTCGCGTTGTTGGTCTTCCCGACCGTGGTCTGTCGTTGATGGAGCGAGGTTCAAACAGCTTTTTCTCCCAGCGTAATATCGTCTTGTTTGGTGGTGCACACTTATTGAATCTTGTGTTGAAATCATTCTGGATATCATGCCTCATTTTGCCAGTATGTGACCTTTCATGAGCCCATGTGTTCATCACTATCCTTTCCTCCAGAGCAGGGGTCCCCAACCTTTTTGTGCCGAAGAGCACATTCAAGACTACCGGTAGTACGGCGTGCACCATTTACTTTTTCAAGGGAAATTTATAGCTGGACTTAATAATGAACATAATACACAAAAAAACATTTAATTCCTATGTAAAATAATGAACATAATACACAAAAAAAAAAAATTTAATTCCTATGTAAAATAATGAACATAATAGACAAAAAAAAAAAGGATGGGCTAACTAAGAATCTTAGAAAAATGATCAAAACGATAACTTAATTTATTTATAAAGAAATAATTATTTTCAAATAAATGAGCATGTTTCTGTAATTAACTACTAAAATTTAATAAAATGTTAAATATGTTACATATTTTAAATATTTAGTAACTAAATATTTAAAATATGTAACATACTTAACATTTTATTAAAAATTTAAATAAAAACTTATCAATCGTAGTCAGTCAGTAGCGGGCACACGCAAAAGGGTCGGCGGGCACCATGGTGCCCGCGGGCACAGGGTTGGGGACCCCTGCTCCAGAGTGTAAGTGGACTCTTCTGCCATTGTTCACACAACTCTAATAGCTGGAAAAGAAAAAAGTCAATGAATCACATATAAATTCAATTAATCACAAAAAAATAAAATTGGTATTACAATAGGTACATTTTGTATGGGTAACGGGACTTTTCGAACACCCTGTAGATCTAATTTACGAACCGACATTCGGCGAAAAGTGATAAAGTCCTAAGTCTCATAATTGTGGTTAATTCGAAAATGTAATCTACAATTATTCTAAGTAGTTTTATAACAAAATGAGAATTAGTTTCAATTTTTTAATATGCAAACTATAATATCTGTTTCAAAAGCAAATAGATGAGAAACCCAACAACCGACCCTTTTTGTACGCTTCTAAAATTTGCAAATTGAAACGCTACACATTCCCATTTTTGTAGGGGTTTCGGATTCGTAACCGCTGCCAGAGGTATAATAATTTTGAAGCCAGGTATATTTGATTTCTGCTACGAATTTTATTGTGGAAACTATTTCCCACAGTTCTAAGTGGGTTAGAGTTAGGCTGACCATATTTCCTTGAGACAAAAACGGGACATTGGGATGGCAAAAAAGGGACGGGGTTATGTAATATTCTGTATTCATGAAAAAGTAAGTACATAAACCGGGACAAAATTGACATTTTTATTAAAACGACGGGACGGCCAGGAAATATAAAACAAACGGTACTGTCCCGTTCAAAACGGTACGTATGGTCAGCCTAGTTAGAGTCCTACTTTCTCCTGGTTTCCCACTTTCTTTTCGTTCTTCCATCCATTTTAGTTCAAAACCACGTTTAAAAGTTCATAAGTTAGTAATAAGGTCTTATTATTACTTCCTGCTGTATAACATATGTTACAACCATTCGCTTTACCATTCCAATGTTCGGACTGTATCCATGCTTGTGCCACGAATGTGTCACGAGAAGTTCGCTCATTTCCCCATCGTTATCAATTATTGGTTTTAACTATAACATAAATTACTCTCTAAATAATCTTCAATTATTTTTTATTTACTCTTGACCGAATTCCTTTGAAACCATATAAATTAATTCATTTCATTCATTTATCTATTGCCTACCTATGCCCCATCAAGCTATCAGCCTACGTCTACTTATGTATAGCTATTCAAGATCGTATATGTAACCTTATGTACGTCGTCATTACGCGCATATGTTCCGTGCATTTGTCTGTCTATTCACTGACACACACACACACACACACACACATACTCTTCCGTACACGATTTCATTCTCTTTATATATTTTGTAATCATTTCTAACTAATTTCAAAAGTAATGGAATTCGTCGGTACGTTTGTTCTGACTTAACGAAATTCTAGTTTCATCTTTCTTAGCAAACTCTCTCATTCTGTTTATAAATTTTTCTATGTACGTTACGTTGTAAGTATTATATATTCCATCGTTACTATATGTTACTGTCACAGTCATGTTATCCAACTGTACCACTGTTATCTACTATTACTTGTTCGTTTCTTCTTGCATGTCCATGTATTCCAATGAGAGGTATATAAATAACATTGATGTATACTTCCATGTACATATTTTATGATTATATAATTTTAAGGTATTTATCCGACAGTGAACAATTGTATACGATAATATAATTAATCATAATTACACTTATTTTGGTTATAATTATTTATTATTATTATTATTATTATTACGATCTAATTGGCTAGGCGTAGAATCAGGAAGGGACGATAGGATGCAGATAGTAGTACATGAACGTAAATAAATGTACAGGGTGGGGAAAAAGTTAGGACCCATAAGAACTATGCTTTTCAATGTAGATACTGTATATGCGTGTATTTGCACTGAAAAAGCATTGTTCCTACGGGTCCTGACATTTGCCCTACTCTGTACTAGATCGTAATAATGATTATAATAATAATAAATAATTAACCAAAATAAATACCTTAAAATTATATAATCGTAAAACATGTTAAATACTCGACTATTGAGCGAGTATATGATGCGTTAAATATTTGAAGTGCACTAAATTGTAATGTTATATTAGTGTACAAACCCCGACATTATATCACCATCAGAAGTATGCAATTAGCAATTTTTTATTTTTTACTTAATATTTTTTTATTTAAAGTGAAATAATTCACGGATTCTCCAACTAAGAGAGAAAGAGAACCTTCAACTCCAGTCTCTCAAATCATTTTAAATTTCATTGTTTTATGATGTAAATAAATTTACTCCCGCGACCGCCACCATTCGCAGGAGGTGGTTTTCTTCTCCTCTTTCCTCTGTTTGACTAACTATCAGCAGCGAAATTAGGTTCTTGTAATATGCCCAAGGCAATTAACCAATTGGTTCATTCTTTGCCAAAGTGAGCCTCGGTCGTATCTCTGCCTTCTGTAAAAATTTCGTCAACTCTTCGAGTGAAGTAAGACTCAATTTAATTAATTTCGGTGTTTTCACCCACTTCTTCCTTGAATTTGTTATAAATTATTGGTGTCATAAATTACTTCCACAACTCGGTTCTTTTACGGCTTAAACGTAGTTAAACTTCGAGGACCACCCTTTCTTCGGATCGTTCTACAGCGCATCCTGATACGAGTCGCGTGCGTGAAATGGCTTGCACGCGCGACACATATTTTTAGAAGTTTATTTTTACCGTTATACATTATTTATATTTATATGAAACTTATTGTTTGGAAGTTAAATGTTTCTCACCTTTTGCGTTAAAGACAAAATTTATTCCATTAAATATGTTTCGCAACTAGTATTTACTGTACAAGGACAAATTACAAACATTTTGTGCTACGCGAAGATGTTTGACATAAGATCAGTTCACCCTGTCAAAATTAATAAAGAACGGACATCCATTATCAAATTTAATTTTTCTTGGATTTTATTTCAAAAAAATTATCATGAAATCTACAGGGTGGCCCGTAAGTCCCAACTGGTTATAATTAAAGCGAAAATCCATCAAGCGGAGTTTACACTGACGTAATCGATTACTAAGGAAATAATATTTGTGGAGATGGTTAGATTTTCCACTTTGAATAATCAATAAATATTTCTAAACTTATAAACTTTTTGCTTTGTTTGATTTTTTTGTATTTTCGCTTTAATTATAACCGATTGGGATTTATGGACTACTCTGTACATTAAAAGTTCCATCTCACCCTAAAACAGGGGAAGAAATTAAACATTTAAATTAAATAATTTGTTTTGGATAAAACTACTTTTGTTTCATGTCAGTCAAAATACACTTTGTTCAAATTAAAACGAATGACCCTCATTATTTTAGCAAAACTTTCATTCCGTTGAATAAAATGATTTCATCTCGAATTCAACTAAGTCTTTTAAATATATATATATATATATAATATATATATATATATTATATATATGGGATAGGTATTTAAATAAATTTTTCAATAGGAATAGGTATAGGTTTATAAATTTATTTGTATACCTGTTTCTATACTTGGTTGTTCATATACGTAGTGTGTTTCTTACGTTCATGAATAGGGATAGCGGAACAAAGTTGATCTGCACACTAACAATATGCATAATCTCGACATCAAAATTTCTGAGCGACGGTTCAGGATCGACCCGCACCCCTCTGCAGCATCCCGCCTCATCTAAGGGATTTGGTAGAGGTAAAAGTTGGTTTTCAATCTCCTCCCGCCTGGTCAGGGACTCGGCACAAAAACCTGTTCAGTTGGTTATTGAAATTATTCAGGTTGGTATGTTGAAGGTTTCTCAGCAGCACGTTGAAGAATTTTGGATCTCGTATTCTGAGGGTATTTTCCATCCTCGTTTTCATGGTTCCCCATCCTACCACACCTGAAACAATACAGAATCTACCGCTTCTCTCATTCCAGTCTGTTTCTCTTTCATTTCTAAAGTTTAGGAAGCATTCTTCGAGTATTTTCCATATGCATATTAATGTGCAATAATAATAATGATAATTTAATGTTTTTAGCATATACATAAGTATACATTAGGTATACAGAGAGTAAAACACACACACACACACACACACACACACACACACACACACATATATATATATATATATATATATATATATATATATATATATATATATATTATATATATACAGTACATATGATAGTGCGACAGATAATGCATTCCTAAGCATAAGTGGCGTAGTAGAATAAACAATATAAAACAATAGTCAAATAACAAAAATAATATCAATATTACAATTTGTTATTGTATTTATAGGTGTTGATGGTGCACATCAGTTACTACAGGAAGCATACATACATGTGAAATATATATATATATATATATATATATATATATATATATATATATATATATATATATATATATATATACGTATGTACATTTACATACATACGCAGACACATATGCAGGTACATGCATATCTACCCATAAATACGCACCCGTGTGTGTGTGTATATATATATATATATATATATATATATATATATATATATATATGAAAAATTATTTCACGAAAGTGACACGTGAAAAGTATTTATGATGAATAAAACCACGAAGGAAAAAAGAAACACAAATGGGTGCTCAAGCGCTTTCGTCTAATGACATCCTCAGGAACACTGGAGTGAAAGGACAGATCAAGGCAATATATAGGTTACAAAAATAAACATACATACATACATATTCATATATATATACATATATATATATATATATATATATACATATATATACATATATATAGTAAGCATAGAAAAAATTGTGGGAGGAGCCAACATTTATATGGTCACAAAAGAATAAAGAAATAAAAATAAATATAAATATAAATTGAGAAAAAATTAATTACAAAATAGTGCCTTAGTGATATATATGTCACAGCCTAAATAATCATAAAGAAATAAACAGGCAAATAAAAAAACCACAAATATATATATATATATACAGGGTGGGCGGAAAGTAGCTCCCTATTTTGGATTGGTAAAAAAATACGTATATTATCCATTTATTTCAGAAGAAATAATATGAAAAGGTAGGCATACATGGTAGGTTTTCTCTAAAATTCAATGTGGGCTCCAACTCTTTCCACCAGCTTCTGGAGCCGCCCAGGAATGGCGTCCACTGACTTTAGCAGGAACTCCGGCGGGATGGAGGACATGACTTCCCGAATTCGGTCCTCCAGTTCTTCCAATGTCCTCGGTTTGGTGCGGTAGACTTCTTCCTTTACCCACCCCCAAAGAAAGAAGTCGCACGGTGTCAAGTCGGGGCTCCTGGCTGGCCATTGATGTGGACCACGACGACCCATCCAACGCCCAGGGAAGTGGGCATCCAGCCACTCACGGACAACAAGAGCGAAGTGCGGAGGGGCGCCATCTTGCATAAATATCAGATCGTCGATGTTCTCCCATGTGCTGACAACCGGCCAGACCTCGTTTCGCAACATAGCAAGGTACCGCTCAGCATTCATGGTGTTGCGCAGAAGGAACGGGCCCACAACCTGATCTGAGGTCATACCACACCACACCGTTACACTGAACCGATTCTGCCGTTTTTCAGCGGTAACCGTGCGACTTCTTTCTTTGGGTGTGGGTAAAGGAAGAAGTCTACCGCACCAAACCGAGGACATTGGAAGAACTGGAGGACCGAATTCGGGAAGTCATGTCCTCCATCCCGCCGGAGTTCCTGCTAAAGTCAGTGGACGCCATTCCTGGGCGGCTCCAGAAGCTGGTGGAAAGAGTTGGAGCCCACATTGAATTTTAGAGAAAACCTACCATGTATGCCTACCTTTTCATATTATTTCTTCTGAAATAAATGGATAATATACGTATGTTTTTACCAATCCAAAATAGGGAGCTACTTTCCGCCCACCCTGTATATATATATATATATATATATATAAAAAGACACTTTTAGCACTTTGGCCGACCTTCAATATAAATTCAAATGGCTTGTTTATGGAACAGGTCACAAAAGAATAAAGAAATAAAAATAAATATAAATATTGTAAGTGGAGTCTACCAATTCAAGCTCAAAAGGGAAGTTTTACAATCAATTTAATAGATGAAGCCAAATTGATATATATGTCACCAAAAAAATAAAGAAATAAACCAAAAAAAAACACAAATTAATTATTAAAAAAATAATAAAAAATAATAATAATAAATTGAAAGATAAATTTTAAGAGAGGCACACCAATTTATAAGGGAAAAATTACCACATATGCATATTATAGTCACAAACGAATAAAAAAGTACAAGTAAATATAAATTGGAAAACAAAATGATGCCTAGATGATATATAAAGAACAATAAAAAATATATACAACATATATACGGTATATATACGAAATATAAACGCAATATATACAGAATATATATATATATATATGCATAAGGGAAAAAAAAATTACCAAATTTGTTTTTAAAATTATTGTCTGAAAAAACGGTAGGTCGCAAAAGAATAAAGAAATAAAAATAAATATAAATTGAAAAAATTACAAATAATACACGTACACATGTATACCCGCATAACCAAATATATATACATATACACCCATATATACAAACACACACACACACACACACATATATATATATATACACATACAAGCTTGACATTCGCGAAATGAGAATCATCCCGCAGAACCTTTGTGAGGTTGTAAGGTAAGGTAAGGTACATACACATATATATATATATATATATATATATATATATATATATACATTTAACTGCATACATACATACATACATACATATACACACATACATACATACATATACACACATATACATACAAACACATTTAACTGCAACGACCACACACATACTCACATACACATACATACTCACATACTCACATACACATACACGCATACAGCAAAAAATTGAAAAATAAAATTGTAAGGGAAACAAAAGACAAAAACAAATTTTTTACCAAAGATTTAACAACCTGCCCTTTTTGTTTAAATCCATTCTGAAGGAATTCAGAGCAACGGGATCGAGTTGAAACAGGCCTTTACTCATGTTAAGGTTATTTGTAAGTTGAATTATAGCCGACTCAAGAATATTTCTATTAACAATGTTGCTAGAGTGAAACAAAACTGAAACATTATTCCAATCAATACAATGGGATAACTCTGACAAATGGACAAAAAGGGCACTGGACAACTGTCCCGTTCTAACGGAATATTGATGCTGTTTTACACGCGTTTGCAAATCCTTTCCCGTCTGACCTATGTAAAAGGAATCACATTGCTTACACCCAATTTTATAGATAATGCCTAAATTATTGGTAGGGCTATTTTTTACTATGATGTTTTTCACAATATTGTTATATGAAAAAACTACACTGATATCCAAAAGTTTAAGTACATTAGCAATGCCTAAGAAGCCCGGGAAAAATGGAAGTACTAAAATATTCTTTGACAAGGTGCGTGTGTTATTATTCACACGATAGAAGGTTCGTTTAGCCTTATTAAGACAAGATTCCATGAACGCAGATGGGTAACACAACTCACTTCCAATACAGTTGATATTTTCGAATTCGGCATCGATGTATTCCGGACTGGCGATCCTAAGAGCGCGGAGAAACATTGAGGAAAATATGGCCTTTTTAATAGGGGTGTCATGTCCAGAGTAAAAGTGTACGTAGGACAAATTGTTTGTTTTTTTCCCGATAGATACTAAAACTTAAAACCCGGGCTATCCCTATGAACACGCACATCCAAAAACGGGATTGAGTTGTCTTGTTCCACTTCTAAAGTAAATTTAATGGAGGGGACTTGGTCATTTAACTGAAGGAGGAAGTCATCCAGGTCACGATTCATGGGCCAGATACACAAAATATCGTCGACGTACCGCAACCAAGGGACTGTCCCGTTAGAACGGGACAGTTGTCCAGTGCCCTTTTTGTCCATTTGTCAGAGTTATCCCATTGTATTGATTGGAATAATGTTTCAGTTTTGTTTCACTCTAGCAACATTGTTAATAGAAATATTCTTGAGTCGGCTATAATTCAACTTACAAATAACCTTAACATGAGTAAAGGTCTGTTTCAACTCGATCCCGTTGCTCTGAATTCCTTCAGAATGGATTTAAACAAAAAGGGCAGGTTGTTAAATCTTTGGTAAAAAATTTGTTTTTGTCTTTTGTTTCCCTTACAATTTTATTTTTCAATTTTTTGCTGTATGCGTGTATGTGTATGTATGTATGTGTATGTGAGTATGTGTGTGGTCATTGCAGTTAAATGTGTTTGTATGTATATGTGTGTATATGTATGTATGTATGTGTGTATATGTATGTATGTATGTATGTATGCAGTTAAATGTATATATATGTATTATATATATATATATATGTGTATGTACCTTACCTTACCTTACAATCTCACAAAGGTTCTGCGGGATGATTTCTCATTTCGCGAATGTCAAGCTTGTATGTGTATATATATATATGTGTGTGTGTGTGTGTGTGTGTGTTTGTATATATGGGTGTATATGTATATATATTTGGTTATGCGGGTATACATGTGTACGTGTATTATTTGTAATTTTTTCAATTTATATTTATTTTTATTTCTTTATTCTTTTGCGACCTACCGTTTTTTCAGACAATAATTTTAAAAACAAATTTGGTAATTTTTTTTCCCTTATGCATATATATATATATATTCTGTATATATTGCGTTTATATTTCGTATATATACCGTATATATGTTGTATATATTTTTTATTGTTCTTTATATATCATCTAGGCATCATTTTGTTTTCCAATTTATATTTACTTGTACTTTTTTATTCGTTTGTGACTATAATATGCATATGTGGTAATTTTTCCCTTATAAATTGGTGTGCCTCTCTTAAAATTTATCTTTCAATTTATTATTATTATTTTTTATTATTTTTTTAATAATTAATTTGTTTTTTTTTTTTGGTTTATTTCTTTATTTTTTTGGTGACATATATATCAATTTGGCTTCATCTATTAAATTGATTGTAAAACTTCCCTTTTGAGCTTGAATTGGTAGACTCCACTTACAATATTTATATTTATTTTTATTTCTTTATTCTTTTGTGACCTGTTCCATAAACAAGCCATTTGAATTTATATTGAAGGTCGGCCAAAGTGCTAAAAGTGTCTTTTTATATATATATATATATATATATATATATATGTATGTATATATATTTGTGGTTTTTTTATTTGCCTGTTTATTTCTTTATGATTATTTAGGCTGTGACATATATATCACTAAGGCACTATTTTGTAATTAATTTTTTCTCAATTTATATTTATATTTATTTTTATTTCTTTATTCTTTTGCGACCATATAAATGTTGGCTCCTCCCACAATTTTTTCTATGCTTACTATATATATGTATATATATATATATATATATAATATATATATGTATATATATGAATATGTATGTATGTATGTTTATTTTTGTAACGTATATATTGCCTTGATCTGTCCTTTCACTCCATTGTTCCTGAGGATGTCATTAGACGAAAGCGCTTGAGCACCCATTTGTGTTTCTTTTTTCCTTCGTGGTTTTATTCATCATATATATATATATTATATATATATATATATATACAGGGTGTCCGAGAATTATCTGTACAATTTTTGGCTGTTATTAAAAGTCAACCATGAAGTGTAGAAATTCCAGTGTTGTCCCATTTTACAGAGAAACTCATTAAGTTTTTGCTGATAACAAGTTTTGACAAGTTTTTTCTTTTTTGTACGCGGGTGACAGACATTGATGATTTAAAAGCAAGAATCACAGCTGCTATTGAGCGAATTGATGTGGATATGCTGCAGCGTACATGGCAACATTTGGATTATCGATTGGATGTTTTGCGAATCACTGATGGTGCAATATCGAATGTTTGTAACAACGTTACTTTAATAAAAGAAACTTTTGAAAATACAGATTCTAAATAATCTTGTTTAAGAATTTTACGTGTGTTATCAAGAATTTTATTAAAAGATGAAATTGTACAGATAATTTTCGGACACACTGGAATTTCTAAAAAACTTGTCAAAACTTGGTATCAGAAAAAACTTAATGAGATTCTCTGTAAAATGGGACAACACTGGAATTTCTACACTTCATGGTTGACTTTTAATAACAGCCAAAAATTGTACAGATAATTCTCGGACACCCTGTATATATTCGGATAAATGGGACGGTAATTCACTTGTTAATAGCAGTTCTATTGCACAGCATAGAATTGCTATTAACAAGCAGATTTTATGCTTTATTGTATGGTAAATTTTATTAGATAATGCAGAATAGCGAAGTTATATACACTAGTTTTAAAGATAGAGACAAAAAGAGAAAAGTATATGGAGATTATCTGTTGTAAGCAACAAACATACGTTTAGAAATGCATGCAGTTAGGATATTCAACTAAGATTACACATTCACGTAACTACACATAACTACATGTAGGTATTCAGTTAAAATTATACCTTCGTATTTATTGGGATATTAGACGCTAAAAAATAATTAAATATTCAATAATTACATAATTAAATATCGAATTATTAATTATCTTGCTAAATGAGTATATTAGCAACATTAGATGCCTTGATCTTGGGCATATTGGTTTTATTGGTGCTCTTCCAATATGTGCTCTACCTTAAAATTTACATTCCAATACGTGACCTACCTTAGATTATTCGGATTAGCAGCAGGTACATTAGTTAGCCTTATAAGGCTAACTAACGAAACTATCACGACTTAACCTAACCAATCATCAAGGGCGTATAGTTGACCTAACGATTGGTTAGGTTAAGTCATATTTTCGTTAGTTAGCCTTATAAGGCTAGTTTCACGGTAGAGCACGTATTGGAATATGGTAGATCAGTTTCGCGGTAGAGCACATATTGGAAGATCACCTTTTTATTTTACCAGTTATTCATATATTATGGTAGAAACAAGAGTACATAGAAATAGAGTTTAATTTTGTTATGAGAATAAGAAAAGGGATACAGAGTTATGGTTTGTATGACTTGATGAATTTTTCTTTCAGTTTCCTTTGGAAGATTTTTGGATCAATGAAAGAAAGCCACCCCCAGCCTTCTTTAGTTAGCTTTATAAGACTAACTAACGAAAATGTCACGACCTAACCTAACCAATCGTTAGGTAAACTGTACGCCCTTGACGATTGGTTAGGTCGTTATATTTTCGTTAGTTAGCCTTATAAAGCTAACTAAAGAAGGCTGGGGGTGGCTTTCTTTCATTGATCCAGATTTTTAATTTTCTAGATCGGTTCATCTCCTGATCAAGTGAATTCCAAAGGTTTGGTCCTGTTGAGGATAAGGATCTAATCGCACAATCTAGGCTCTAGACTGTAGACTATAATTTGGTTTTCTGATGTACGTGTTTGATTGTCTTGTTAAAGCGGTGTTGTGTTTGGAAAGTTAATATTTTGTTTTGGATGATTTCTGGAGCAGTATTATGGACGATTTGGTACGAGGCAATGTTTACTCTGTAAATTTCTCCTAGTTTGAGAATTTTTTTTCTCTCACAACGCCGTCTTTCCAGGGAGTAGAGTTTCAGGGTTTGTAGTCGAGACCAGTAGTCTTCATCTTTCGTTTCCTGTATCTTAGGCGTGAAAGTCCTTTGTATGGCTTCTTTGTTTGCATTGTCTCGTTTTCTGTATAGACCTTAGTAAAATTAGTTTCTGTACACATTTCTTCTTACTATAACTATTTATCTTCGGCTTTTTTTATTTTCCCTTGGGGCTCATTCAATCTAAATAATTTACCATACAAATGTAAATATAATTACTATATAAGTGTAAATATAGCATTCATCTAGTTACTATACAAATATAAATGTATCACTCACCTAGTTACTATATACTTTAAGTGTAAATATACGTAGCATTCATCTAGGATACATATGTTGAATGTCGGTGAAGAAGAAAAGTTGTATGTTTTTGAAAAGAACTGTACTCCGAGTAAGGTGACTAAACTCAAAATTGTAAATTTTGCCCCTGACCCAGCTTTGCGAAAGGGTCTTGGATTTAAAGCTAACCTAAGCAACTACATTCAGAACCTCAATATACGCGAGAAACTTGTTGCATTTGCGTGAATTCCAACACAATTCAATCCTGTCGCAAAGCTGGATCCTATCTGCTTAGCAGATAGCTGGTGAGGGAAGCTATGATTTAGGGCCTCTTTACTAGTGACCTGATGAAAAAGAAAAACTTTAGTATTTGCCATTTACCATTACTTATTCAAACTGTAGTGGATTTCATTAGCCCAGAAGGGTTCCTTGTTCCATGCACATTAGGTCATATTTCAGAGCTCGTGAAATATGACTAGTTTACGTTTCATGGCGTCGCCTCTTGAGCCCGGGCTTCGATCACACCCGCAATATGCTCACTCTACACGTTTATAAGTTAGGTGATGTGATATGGGGTTAGGAAGAGGGTGGTTAAAGGGCAGGTAGAATTTTCCCGGTGATTTGGTGTACATTTTCGCCGCAACACGACACAATCAGAAGTATTCGCATCGAATTAGAAATGTATAGATTTCTAAAATATGAATTACGTTAAGTCTGGTTGGGTTAGATCATGCAGATTAACTCTGTTTTGCCAAAGTCCATAGCTAAGTGGGTAACGCTGTTACCCTATAAGCTAAACGAAGTCACTGAGGTCGGGGCGTCGAATCCCGACAATGCTGGTAATAATAATAATAATAATAATAATAATAATAGAGTTAGGGCAATGGACCGCGTTAGTCGGCGTCAGTGTCGTGCTAGTTTATGACACTCATGAGTGATTATTGTTAATAAGTGGAACGTGTGAACCAAAGTTAAAAAGAATCACGAGAATAAAACGGGAATAAAACAAAATTCAACTTTACCAAATGAATTTTCTTTACCTTTTTCCCCTCATACGAATACTATTCCATTTAACCCGATTCAGTCTAACTCTGATTCGACCTAATTTTTGTCTCAGCTGCTGCGAAAATTATTCTATAATTATCGTATTAGTATTTTAAAATAACTGTATAATTATTTTATAATTACTTTGTAATTGGACGGTTGAAAGTCTGAGTAATCTTTCTGCAAACACATTTTTATTTTTGCACAGGTAATCGACATACATTGATCACTTTTTGACGCATTCACTGAGCGAGTAATTACGCCTGAGGCGTTACTGAGGCGTAACTACTCGTTCTTGCTTCGTTACAAAATAATCTATGCAAATAGAATACCTCACAAAAAATATACGCAGTATATTAAAATTGTCCAATTATACTATAATTTGAAAAAGTATGACAGTTGGTGGTAAAGGCAATCACAAAATCTATAATCAAATTATATGCAGGTGTCACGTACGTTAGTGTAGCGTTTCAGTTAATTTTATGCTGATTCGTAGAACACCTTTATTTTAAACATTCTAACAATAATTTGTAAATATAACTAATTTATTAAGGGTACAAATATAGATCAGGCGATGAATTAATTTTGATTAGTGAAACCTATAAACAAATAAACGAAATAAAGGAATTTGGGTTGAACAATGTTGAACCAAAGTCCTAAAAAACAGTTCATGTCAATCACAATCGGATTTTATCTGATAATGTATGCAAAATAAATAAAATTTTCACTCGGATCATTTTAAACAATTATTTTGATCGACGGACTAAATCAAAAGAAAGAAATTTCCTACGAAAATGTTTGCACCTCCATAAATAAGAATAACTAAAATTAAAACGATCTGATTTAGCCTAACCTACTGTAAATTAACTAAATGGATATAACCTAATAAATCCAAACTACTGTATATAAATTAACTATATTTAACCTTTAGTTACGTAGGCGATTATTTGGACTTTCATTAAAACAATAAAAATTTAAAAAAGATCGTCCAATGGACACAATTTCGAAACATTTTTTATTCTCATTTCTTTTTCCTTTTAAAATATAACATTCCCTTTAAAGGCAATGAATGTGATATGAAACTTCAACTTCACATTTCAAACAAATTAAAGCGATTGAGCAATTACTGGTTCAATCTCTTTCTAGCGTAACATTGCAAACGAAATGAGAATCGCTAAAATCTACATTGCATTCCGATTTACGACATCTCTCATAAATTTTGTACAACAGCTTTTCTATAAAATAAACAATGATATTTATTTCTTTCTTTTATATGACCCAAAATTAGAAATATACACACAAATATACACACAAATATTATATATATATATATATATATATATATATATATATACAAATATTATGATACAGTAGACGCAGTTTATAGTGTCCCACTCGGTGCCAAGCCAAAAGGACACTATATCCGATGAGACACTATATCCACAGTTTGGTTTCTCGAGGGTTGCAAGGTTAAAAATAGTGAATATGTACTGTATATCAATAGATTTACAACATAAACACCTTTATTATGCAATTTCTCATTAAAATTGCTTTTCATTAAAATGTATTAAAATTGTTTTTATTCAACTATACAATTTCTCATTAAAATTGTTTTTACAATTCAACTGTAACATCAAAACTATGTTCATTTTACATTAAAACAAAACATTTTCCTTCTATGGCCATCTAGTAAGCCTGTAAACAGCACGGCATCACAAATACAAGTGAGGCGCCACTGTAAACTAGAGCTGCCAAGTAGACTATACTAGCTGAAAAGAGACACTATAAGCGTAATCAGACACACTCTATCCATAGCAATTACCATGTAAAAGTAACTGTTCCCTAGTTTTGAAACACAATAAGCGGCGAGACACAATATCCGGGGACACTAAACTCGGCGTCTACTGTATATATATATATATATATATTAGGGTGGTTCACAAGCATAGGGAAAATTTAGCATCTGAGATTTCACTTTTGGGTCATTGTTGCTTTTGTTCCTACACTTAGTGTGAATAAGTGTGTGAAGTATGGTTGGTCTACGGTGTCGTTAAGAGGTCGCTCAATCATGCATGACGTGTCTCACTACTGTAATGACTGATTACTATAGATAGTATGACTAAATTTGGCTTCTTCTTTTGTAGGAATGTGTAGAAATACCGCCGAAGCAATCAAAAACACGGTCTAGCAGTGAGGTGTGGTTACTAGGGAAGGCGGAGGAGAAGTTAACTAAGGCAGGACTCCCTACCAAGCTTCAAGTCCTCCGGAAATTCATGTTCCACCATCTGGAGGAGAGGAAGACAGAATATAACAGTGCGGTGATGACCATTGAGGCTTTGATCCCGTTTTGGACAAAAGCAAACGTACCAATGACGGATACCAGATACGCTGAGAAGAAGCTCCTGAAACTGTACGAGCAATACAAGGGGCTGAAGAAAAACCGCACAAAGAATTTCCCATCCTACAGAGTGAAGGAAGACATATTTCGCGGAGACCTTGACAATGTGTTCGATCTTTCACATCATGACGCCCTCGAGACCATGATGAATGAGAAGGACAAGAACTTCCTTGTCGCTCAGCTCGATAATCCCACTTCCTCCAGCTTTGGCCCGATTGACAAGAAAATGGCTGACCAACAAACGAGGAAGAGGATTCGGTGTGAGGCGGAGATGAACCGAGAGGAGAAGGCCAAGCTCGAGGCGGATGCGAGATGGTCCCAGGGAGAACTGGAGGCTTCTAGTTCAAGCACATCTGAATCATCAGATTCAGATACTGTAGTTTTTAAGGAGTCAGCACGAAAACGTTCCACTCCTAAGCGATTGAAGTCTGTGATCACGCCTGACATTTCCTTAGCCTTGGATCGCCACAAGTTGTGGCGATGATGATCCAAAGCTGGGCACTTGCGGGTTTTTTTGCGGTACTGCGGTACTGCGGTACTACCGCACTACCAAACCGGTACCGCATAACGCAGTACCGCAAAAAATGCGGTAGCGGTACTGCTGTACTTTCAGCGATCCTTTGCGGTACTGCGTTATGCGGTACCGGTTTGGTAGTGCGGTAGTACCGCAGTACCGCAGTACCGCAAAAAAAAACGCAAGTGCCCAGCTTTGGCCCACAACATCAGTGACAGGAAAGGAATGGCAGTGGTCGCAGCAACTACTAAATCGCTTGAGCACAACTTCGACGAAGAGTCAATCTCACGCAGCACCATTCGTCGCGTGAGACAATGTACACGTGAAGCGGTGTGCCGCGAAGATCAAGCCACTTTCAAGACCCATGAGCCCCTTCTCTTGCACTGGGATAGTAAGCTGCTTACAGATATCTCCCATGGGTTAGAGGTGGTGGACCGTGTGGCTGTGCTTGTAGCCGGTAACGGGGAAGAGAAACTCCTTGGAGTTCCAATAGTAGCTGCTGCAACTGGAGCATCTCAGGCTCAGGCGTGCCTGAAGCTTGTGGACGACTGGTCTTTGAGGGGCAACGTTCGAGGTCTTGTTTTTGATACAACTGCGTCCAACACGGGACTTCATGCTGGAGCTTGTACTCTCATTGAAAAGGAGTTGGGTATTGATCTGGTGTGGATCGCTTGCTGACACCACGTGGTAGAAGTCGTCCTTGCTGCGGCCTTCGGTGCTTGTTTCGGAACATCCAGTGGACCTGAAATTGGCCTATTCAAGCGCTTCAAGCAGCACTTGGTTTTCATTGATCGCAGCAAGTTCGAGAGTGCATCCGACAGCCTGTTCATTGAAACAGCAGAGTAGAGGAAGGAAATGGTCTCCTACTACAAGGAGGCTGTCAAGAAGAAGAGCCAGCGGGACGACTATGATGAACTGATGCTTCTCTGCCTCCTTTTCTTGGGAGGGAAGCTTGACGGTCCTGTGAGAATTCGAAGCCCTGGAGCCATGCACCATGCGCGATGGATGGCCAAGGCCATTTACACGCTCAAGGTGTTCCTATTCAGAGATCAATTCACCTTGCTTCAGACCGAGAAACGGAACATCGAGGAACTAAGCCTGTTTATCACGCTCCTTTACGGCCGCTAGTGGAACGAGGCCAGTGTTGCATATATAGCTCCATTGAATGACCTCACTTTCTTGCGCCAGCTGAAAGCTCACCCAGGAAAGACGAACGACGCGGCATTTGCCGCGATGAAGCGCCATTTGTGGTTCATTTCTGAGCACTTAATCCCCTTGGCACTCTTTGATCCTCGAGTTCACGCGTCCACGAAGGAGATGATTGCTCACAACATCGTAGCTGTTCCCGAAAAAAGAAAAGGACTCAAACGCGTGGACGGAAAAACATTCTCCTCGAGCAATCCCTTGGAATTCTATGCCACCAAACGTTCAGCAATCTTCTTCAACCTCGTCATGCAGCACGGAAGTGAACAGGCGCAATCATTCCTGTCCAAGACACCAAATGATTGGAACACAGATCCAGCTTACCAAGGAATGAAGGAACGTGTAGAGAAGATGGCAGTGGTTAGCGATTCCGCAGAAAGAGGAGTTGCGCTCATTAAGGCTTTCAACAGCACAATCACGAAGGATGAAGCGCAAAAGCAGTACCTTCTCCGCGCAGTCGCTCAGCACCGCAAGGAATTCAAAGAACCGACTAAAACTGGTCTCAAGAAGACCTAAAGATCTTCAACTGTGTGCATTATTTGTTCCGCTGTTATAATTTCATAATATATTAATATATATAATATAATATATATATATATATATGATGAATAAAACCACGAAGGAAAAAAGAAACACAAACGGGTGCTCAAGCGCTTTCGTCTAATGACATCCTCAGGAACACTGGAGTGAAAGGACAGATCAAGGCAATATATAGGTTACAAAAATAAACATACATACATACATATTCATATATATATACATATACATATATATATATATATATATATATATATATATATATATATACATATATATAGTAAGCATAGAAAAAATTGTGGGAGGAGCCAACATTTATAGTTTATGAAACAGATCACAAAAGAATAAAGAAATAAAATAAATATAAATATAAATTGAGAAAAAATTAATTACCAAATAGTGCCTTAGTGATATATATGTCACAGCCTAAATAATCATAAAGAAATAAACAGGCAAATAAAAAAACCACAAATATATATACATACATATATATATATATATATATATATATATATATATATATATAAAGACACTTTTAGCACTTTGGCCGACCTTCAATATAAATTCAAATGGTTCTGCGCGATGATTTCTCATTTCGCGATTGTCAAGCTTGTATGTGTATATATATATATATGTGTGTGTGTGTGTGTTGTATATATGTGTGTATATGTATATATATTTGGTTATGCGGGTATACATGGGTACGTGTATTATTTGTAATTTTTTTTTTTTTCAATTTATATTTATTTTTATTTCTTTATTCTTTTGCGACCTACCGTTTTTTCAGACAATAATTATAAAAACAAATTTGGTAATTTTTTTTCCCTTATGCATATAATATATATATTCTGTATATATTGCGTTTATATTTCGTATATATACCGTATATATGTTGTATATATATTTTATTGTTCTTTATATATCATCTAGGCATCATTTTGTTTTCCAATTTATATTTACTTGTACTTTTTTATTCGTTTGTGACTATAATATGCATATGTGGTTATTTTTTCCCTTATAAATGGTTGCCTCTCTTAAAATTTATCTTTCAATTTATTATTATTATTTTTTATTATTTTTTTAATAATTAATTTTTTTTTTTTTTTTTTTTTTTTTGTGGTTTATTTCTTTATTTCTTTGTGACATATATATCAATTTGGCATCATCTATTAAATTGATTGTAAAACTTCCCTTTTGAGCTTGAATTTATAGACTCCACTTACAATATTTATATTTATTTTTATTTCTTTATTCTTTTGTGACCTGTTCCATAAACAAGCCATTTGAATTTATATTGAAGGTCGGCCAAAGTGCTAAAAGTGTCTTTATATATATATATATATATATATATATATATATATATGTATGTATGTATATATATTTGTGGTTTTTTTATTTGCCTGTTTATTTCTTTATGATTATTTAGGCTGTGACATATATATCACTAAGGCACTATTTGGTAATTAATTTTTTCTCAATTTATATTTATATTTATTTTTATTTCTTTATTCTTTTGTGATCTGTTTCATAAACTATAAATGTTGGCTCCTCCCACAATTTTTTCTATGCTTACTATATATATATATATATATATATATATATATATATATATATATATATATATATATATATATATATATTATGTATATTATATATATGAATATGTATGTATGTATGTTTATTTTTGTAACCTATATATTGCCTTGATCTGTCCTTTCACTCCAGTGTTCCTGAGGATGTCATTAGACGAAAGCGCTTGAGCACCCGTTTGTGTTTCTTTTTTCCTTCGTGGTTTTATTCATCATAAATACTTTTCACGTGTCACTTTCGTGAAATAATTTTTCATATATATATATATATATATATATATATATATATATATATATATATATATATATATATCGGGTGGCCCAAAAAAAATGGCACCAATTTTGAGAAGTGATATCTCAATAACCATTGCAGCTAGGGACTTAAAAAAACAACCAAATGAAAGATAATTCTTTTCTCTTTAAATACTTATTCTATGGCTTGATGGTTATAAGCCCATATAATGCCCGAAATTGGCTTCCACAAAAAATATATAAAAAAAAAAGTTGCGCATTTATATTTATTCCTTGATCCTAATTTTAAATGAAATTTTTCTATTCCAGACCCCTCAAGATGGGATTGAGAGAATCTGATAAGAACATTATACAAACACTACGTGAAGAAAAAGGATATTCATTAAACAGAATCCTTTACGAATTTCCAAATAGAAATTGGAAAAAAAGAACTGTGGCGCATTTTTTACAAAAACTTAAAGAAACTGGCAGCAGTCAACGGCGTCTGGGAAGTGGTCGACCAGAAACTATTAGAACGCCAGAAAACATTGAAAAAGTAAATGAAATGGTTTTAAGTCAAGAGGAACAACCGGGAACAAGTAAAAGTGAACGTGAAGTTGCGAAAGAAACCGGGATTTCACGTTCATCAGTACAGCGAATTATTCGCTGTACTGATGAACGTGAAATCCCGGTTTCTTTCGCAACTTCACGTTCACTTTTACTTGTTCCCGGTTGTTCCTCTTGACTTAAAACCATTTCATTTACTTTTTCAATGTTTTCTGGCGTTCTAATACTTCTTGGTCGACCACTTCCCGGACGCCGTTGACTGCTGCCGGTTTCTTTAAGTTTTTGTAAAAAATGTGCCACAGTTCTTTTTTTCCAATTTCTATTTGGAAATTCGTAAAGGATTCTGTTAATGAATATCCTTTTTCTTCACGTAGTGCTTGTATAATGTTCTTATCAGATTCTCTCAAACCCATCTTGAGGGGTCTGGAATAGAAAAATTTCATTTAAAATTAGGATCAAGGAATAATATAAATGCGCAACTTTTTTTTGTATATTTTTTTGGAAGCCAATTTTGGGCATTATATGGGCTTATAACCATCAAGCCATAGAATAAGTATTTAAAGAGAAAAGAATTATCTTTCATTTGGTTGTTTTTAAGTCCCTAGCTGCAATGGTTATTGAGATATCACTTCTCAAAATTGGTGCCATTTTTATTGGGCCACCCGGTATATATATATATATATAATATAGTCATAAATTGTCAAGTCATTATTATCCTTGTTCAATAAATGTTCCAGTCATAAATTGTCAAGTCATCATTCAAATTGTTTCATTTTCAGCGAGTGCATAAAAAGGTCCTAGAGCAAAGATAATTAATTAATTGGCACGTTTATTCTTGTGGGGAATAGAATAAGGGCAGATGTGACCGAATTTAAAATTCCAAAAAACGCTGTTGTGGACCACCCTAATTATTATATATATATATATATATATATATATATATATATATATATGAGTAAATTATAGACACCAATCGACCAGGGAAGTACTCTGGGGTTGACGTTACGCAGGAGACCGGGAGTGATGGAACTCCTGTTTCTTCTGTCACTGTTATCCTTAGCTGATCCTTTTCCGTATCTCAGCTACTGTGTGAGCAGTCCAGCATGCTCTCAAACACACGCTTCTCCCTTTATTCCTCGCTTCACATACATACATCTTACACACTACACAGTCTTTTCAAAATTTCTAAATATAAAAGAAAGAAATGGCATCATTGAACCTTGGAGACCTCGTGTTTCGCTCTTTCCTTCTTCTATGGAGGGGTTACTTTTGCGGGCGTTCGCCCTTGACCACTTCCTTCCTCATTATATAATATATATATATATATATATATATATAAGCAAACAACCACAGGGAAAAGGAAACACAAAGTCCGAGCGCTTTCGTGATATATTCACATTATCAAGGAGGAACAGAAAATAGACAGAGATTACAAAGTAAATGAGTTAAATAGACAAGCAAAAAATTCACAATCGGCACCTCAAATTAAAGGCCTTAAATCCCTCTAAAGATTTTTTCAATTGATAACATAATCTGTAGGCTGCTAAATTACTAAATATGTATATGATGAAATTAGACAAAAAAAAACCAATACAGAAAACAAAAATTATTATAATGGTTATTAACACTAATATTTAATTAAAGCAGGTAATTAATTGGCAAGAATTTAATGAAAAACAAATAGATAACGTAGATAATAAATAGATAACATAATCTGTAGGCTGCTAAATTACTAAATATAAAAAGACTATATAGATGAAATTAGACAAAACACCAGTACAGAAAACAAAAATTATTATAATGGTTATTAACACTAATATTTAATTAAAGCAGGAAATTAAATGGCCAGAAATTAATGAAAACAAAGGGAATGGTGCCATCGTCTTACAGAATATTACAAAATTTTTCTCTACAAACAGTCTGGAAAAGTTGTTTTCCCAAAAGCAACCCAGTTGAAAAGTCCAATAAACCCCCCAGCAACCAAAGATTATACACGAAAGAAATATTACAATTAAAATAGACACATAAGAATGTTAACAGTTCTTACAATAATATTTATTTATTTAACCAGGGCAAACCATCAAGGGGGCAAGAATGCAGTCAAGAAAACAGTAGGCCCTTCGCCAGCTTTCTGACAATGCACGAATCTAATTTATACAACCCAGGACTAATATTAAGGACCAAATCCGCATTATTCTTGATCACACTTGATTCCAGTATATTTCTGCTAAGAATAGATTTACTAAACCTTAATTTGGAAGCATTTTTCCAATCAATGGGATGATTAGTATCTCTTACGTGAATGAAAATGGCGTTAGATTCCTGGCCACTTCTTATACGGTATTGATGCTGTTTAATACGTAACTCAAGGGTCTTACCAGTTTGGCCAATGTAAAATTTATTACATATTGTGCAAGGGATTTTATATACACAACCATGTTCACTTAACGGGGAGTTCTTAATCAATGAATTCTTGATTACATCTAAATTTTTGAACGCAATATTTACGTTAAAAGTCCTCAGCAGATTCAGCAGATCAAGGAAATTTTCTCTGAATGGTAACACTAAAACATTTTTTGTGTTATAAGGAATCTTATCCTTTACTTCGTAGAAGGTTTTCTTTGCCATTTTTAAGGACTTATCTATGCAGTTCTTTGGGTATTTTAAATCAAAAGCAATTTTGTATATTTTACTAATTTCGTCGTCAATGAACTCTGGACTACAAATTCGTAAATCTCTTAGGAACAAAGTAGAAAGAACGGATCGTTTTACATTAATGTGGTGATCAGAATAATAATGTATATAGGAACAATTATTAGTGGGTTTTCTGTAAATATTGTACTTAAACTTTTTTCCAGACCTATATATTAAAACATCTAAAAAAGGGATCGAAGAATCTTTTTCTATTTCAACTGTAAAATTGATAGAGAAAGTTAAATTATTAAGTTTGGGTAAGAATTCATTGAGATTTAAAGTCACTGGCCAAAGACAAAGAACATCATCTACATATCTAAACCATGGAACATAATTTGGCAGAATCTTCCTTAATAACTTACTTTCAAAAAACTCCATATATAAGTTACTCAATTGCATATATATATTATATTGCATATATATATATATATATATATATATATATATATATATATATATATATATATATATATATATATATATATACCAGACATGGGGTCAATCACTGGTTTCTATTACTATTACTTTAATTTTCATCTATTACTATTACTATTACTTGGTCATCTATTACTGTTACTATTACTATTACTTTTGTATGTAGAGTGCTTCACTCATTCGAAAGGGATCTTTATGTCTATTTAAATGCAATTAGAAGCAGTGTGTCAACAAACAAACAAACAAATACTTTATTTCAAACTTAACAGCTACAAACATTATACAAGAGGTCCATAGAAGATTAAGAGATAGTTGTCTGGAGCACTGACTAAGTAGGCCAGTGAATCACTGTGCATAATGAACATACAAATACAGTGATCCAACCATGAGGTGGTGTGCCAACTATCACTAACATAAATAAAGTTATCACCAGGAAGACTACACAGGAATGAAAGGGTCAAGTTATTATCTTCACAGAAGGCTTTTAAGTGGTTGCTAAACAAAGAATTATCAATAAGCACATTAGCATTAAAGTCACCAATAATAGCTACACATGTATCCAACTCATCAATAATACTGCTGACCTGGCCCAATTTAATGAGGTAATCTTCTTCATTATCAACTGCCTGAAAAGGCATGTAGATACACAGAATTACAAATTTTTTATTGTCTACACAAATTTCTATTCCAGTGAGCCAATTCAAACTAAGTTTTAATTCACTAATATATTTCCCATACCCCAACTTCCATAGAATAGCTACCCCACCAGGTGGATGGCCTGCAAGGAGACCATCTTGTTTATCTCTGGTGGCCTCCCCTATCCCATGAAAATTACTGGACAGGCTATTCAGGTCTTTTAAGTCCTGTTCCCATAGCCATGTTTCCTGCAGACAGAGAATATCAGCATCCTCTAACAGCTTATCAATTATGATCCGCCTGTGTTTGCTATTATTGCCTAAGCTTAGGCCTCTACAGTTATAGGAGATTACCTTGAATGTTGCAATTAGGAAGATGCAGGAGTTCTGCCAGCCATCTCTACATGTTGAATTCCACTTATACTAGGCACAGCAGTTACAGCATTAGACCCAGCTGGATTTTCCTCCACAGTACGATGCATGATGTCTCCATAATTACCCTTTCCAGCACTTGTGAGAGGGGCTGCAGGTATTTTTATTCCCTTCTACTTATAGAACCACCGTACATATACCCGTTCCGGCCATACTGCTCGATCCATAAATACCCCTGGATCATCACAGACTGCTGTAACTTGAAAGGAACTGTACATAGTCCATCTGGAATCAATTTTCCTACATGTAACCTGAAGGTTCACTTTATCTTCCACAAATGCCTGCAGCTCTTCGGCCGTAGGATCAGGTCGACATCTCGAGACGAAAATGTTTGCGGTCTTCGTTGGTACAGCCATCATACGATCTGTTTTGGCAGCCCCTCTGATACCCCGCCGTTCTCTGCCAGCCTTTGCCACAGGCTGACTCCCTCTAGCCGGTGCATGAGTGGGACCAGACTCCCTTGAGGGACCACCACCATTAGCTACTGCAGTGGTTGCAGTTCTCGGAGGGGTCACTCGCTTCCGGCCCCTCCTTACACCATTCTCCAAGATGCCTCCTCATCATGACCCCCGACTGCATTTCCAGCATCCCGATTCACCAAGGACCCTTGGGGGGATACCCTGGGTGAGATGGTATTGAGCTGGTGATGTAGCAGTGTCTGGATTCAGGGATTCAAGATAAGACTGAGAAGCAGAGGGCTCTGCACTCATAGATCCAGGATGAAGCTGAGAGGCAGAGGGCTCTGCACTCATTGATCCAGGATGAGGCTGAGCGGCAGCCAAATAACAAATATTTGTTTCAACTAAATCATTACATTTTCAGAGAATGTAGGTCTTGATAAATTTTACTTTATTGAAGGAAAAATTTTCCACATTATTTAATTCACAAATATGTTTATTTTAGTTTAGAGAAGATTCAGTTCATTTTTCAGTTCTTTGTTCACACAATATGTCCATTGCCACTGTAATAGAAAAGTAATGAACTATTATCTATTACTTTGCCTTCTATTACTATTACTATTACGGTTCCATGTAAATTCCACCCAGTGAATTCCACCCCCGAAAAATCCACCCAGTAAATTCCACCCATAGTAAATTCCACCCATAGTAAATTCCACCCATAGTAAATTCCACCCATGGTAAATTCCACCCATGGTAAATTCCATCAAAAAATGTAAGAATTTTAACAATTATAACTTTGTTATTTTCTAAGATCAATTTTTGATAGTCACTGGACAGTGTTTTCCATCACTGGACAGTGTTTTTCTGGTGTGTTTTTAGGTGATTCGAATGATTTTGACCATCGTTTCTATAGCAAATCACTTGTTTTTGAGTTAGCGTGATTTTCGTTAGTTTTAACGAAAATATCACAACTAAACCTAACCAATCATCAAGGGTGTACAGTTGACCTAACAGTTGACCAGTGGTGTCCCTCAGGGTTCCGTTCTGGGTCCTTTACTGTTTATTATCCATATTAACGATACAGACGTCGGGCTCCGAAATACAATTTCCAAATTTGCAGACGATACGAAATTAGGAAGTAGTGTAGGTACTGAGGGCGTAAAAACGTTTCAAAATGGTCTTGACAGGTTGGGCGAATGGTCTGCTACTTGACAGATTCCATTCAACTTGGACAAATGTAACTATCTAACGCAAGGGTTAATCGGTATTTTCAATCGTTCATCTAATCAACCGGTGAACTCTGGAACAATCTTCCTCAATCCATCTTTCCTCCTGTCTATGACCTCCCATCTTTCAAACGCAGAGTGTCTAGACATCTCGAAAACCCCGGACCTTGATTTTGGCTCTCTTCTTCTTTTATTAGGGGGGTGGAGCACTTTTGCAGGCATTTGCCCTTGACCTGCATAAAAAAAACACCTCTAAGCCGGAGACTCTTGAATTCTCCATAGTGGCAACAACGGGTGATCACCCACGAAACACTTTCATTCTCCATAAGGGACAAGTACACGGGAATAGATACGGGAACCCTTTACTGATATTCCTCACCGGAAAGAGAAACCCAAGTTGGGGAAACCCAAGTTCAACACTTGCGACATTCAAAGATTTGGCAGGCATATACACTGACAGACATCCAATTACAGAAAACACGCTCAGACACTGCCCTACCAGTAAAGCATAAAGCTTGGTGACCGGGATGGGTGGAGGAGCGACCCGGTTTCACAATTTTTTATGTCATTGTAAATTGTGAAAGTGTCGTATTTGTTTTATCAGTAGAGGTTGTTCAGTTCAAAAATTCAATGAGTGTTTTATGGAAATGCAGAGTATTATCTGGGTAATCGGACGCAATGTATGATAAATCTTCGATGTGGTGGCTTTGGCAGGCTACGGAGAAATGATGCAACGAAGAAATGATGACTTCTTGTACATAATAAATAAATTAAAAAATCCCTTAAAAAATGCATGGCGTAGATTAGATTAGTATTCATGTTATCCTTTATTTTCCTCTTTTATCTAATGCGTAACTGGGTACACGAAATAAGTTTACGCATGGTGTGAATGAACTCTGAAGCTATTTTTTTCATTATACTTTTTCCTACTTTCCTATAAATCTTCTTTCGCCATATTTTCTGTCAGCAGTGGCTGGCAGAGAAGGAAGTGAGCCTTGTCTTTTCTATACTTTGCTATTACTACCATTCCTGTGTGAAAGCTTTACACATCTATAAGTGTAAGTATGGTGTAAATTTTCAGTGTTTTTGTTTTCATTGCTATTTCTAACTTTTCTATTTTCTTCTTGGGCTCCCCTAAAGTGGATCTTAGGGGCTTTGTTAGCCTGTAACTCTCTCTTTTTCTCTCTCTCGACAAGGTCACTAACCCACGTAATAGATCTCGTGGCATCATAGAGCTCATACATACTGTATATTTCTTTAAGGATAGTTTGGCGAAATACCGTTCGCTCTCAACAACTGTCAGCGGAAATGTAAGGAAAATCCTAATTTATTAAACAAATTTCGCCAAAAGGTTTCTAGTTTTATATTGTATAATGAATTAAGAAGTCGCATCAGTGTTAAATAGTTTCTGTATTAGCAAAAAAGAAAAAAGAAATTCTGATATGCTCAATGTATCAAATGAAGACAGGTGTTAAATCGAGCGCAAACTTTTAAATAAGTTTCTGATTTCATTACAAATTTCTCATTGAAGTTGTTTTCAAAATTGGAGCAAAATCTTTACAAAAAACTTTATTGCTTCGAGTCTCTGATTCAGTTGACTAATTACGTGATAACTAATTAGCCTCGTAGAACACCTCATGCCGGAATAGGATCTATTAAGAGATTCTATTTATGAGGACAAATCCTATTAAAGTTTAAATTAGACAACTTACTTAACATCGTAACTTTTGCTTTGTCTAATATTTAATATTCATCCGCATCACGCAAATAAATATCTACAGGGTGAGTCAAAAGACCGCAAATATACATATATATATTTGCATTGAAAAGCATAGTTTTTATGTTTCCAGACTTTTGACTCACCCTGTACTATTTTAATTGGCCAGTTTTAATGGAATTCAGTAAATTAGAGAATGGTACAACCGTAGGAATTATATAATTTATAGTATATTTAATAGTAGTGGCAATATAACGTGTCTTCAAATAATTATGTCTATCAAATTACACACGCTATTGTATGTTATACAGAAGTTCACAAGTATTGTATACGGAGGACCGTGATCTATAAACAAACTCGTTACTAGACCGAGCAAATTAAATACAACAATTTTGTCTATAAAATGGCTGGTAAAAAAATAAATGCCAACTTAATTAATCAAATGATGATGAATACTAACACACAACAGCACTTAAAAATCATGTACAGTATTTACAGATTAATTGCAGCGCAATTTTAACACGAAACGTCAAACATCGGTCAGCTAAACACTATCCAAAACATAAAATATATTTTTTTTTACTTTTAACACGAACAGTTAACTGTTCGCCACTTTGACGAATTCTCTAAAGTATGAACCGTGGTTATACAGTGTGTATATATATAATAGTTATATATCATATATATAGATATATATATATAATATATATATATATATATATATACAGGCCGGATTTAGCTATAGGCGAACTAGGCGACGCCTAGGGCCCTCGCGCCAAAGGGGGCCTCGCTCAAGCCGTTTTGCGCGTTCTGTTCAAGTGACATAATGATTTAGAACTCTATGAAGAACTTAAAGTACTTTGCAGGTTTATACTGAAATCAGATCTCGGAAATGCCACTTGTTTATATAGTGCAAAAACAACTAAGTGAGATTTATCCTAATGTTTATGTTGCACTCGAATAGTATAACCATCCCAGTTACTGTTGCTTCGGCTGAAAGAGTCCTCGCGTCTCAAACTTATTAAAACATATTTGCGTTCCACCAGTCTCAAGCGAGATTGCATCATTAGCTATGTATTCAATGGAAAACGATATAACAAATTCATTAGATTATCTCAATTAATTGAAGAGTTTAGCTCGAGAAAAGTAGAAAAGCATTGCTGTAATATTCAAGGAGCATCTGAACCAAATATTAAAGCATTAATATTTAGCCTGATAAGTCGATCGCTCACTATGAACAAACGTTTGTATACTATGGAAGTCATTACCTATATATATATAAATCTTAGAAATAATTGTCTTATATTTTCGATACAAAATCTTGATTCATATTATAATTTATACTTATTTGCTTTATTTTGGTTTATTTATATTCTTATACAATTTCCATGCGTGATTATTTTGGTTTGGTTTAATTTTTAAGTGCTGGCATAGTTCTGTCTATGCGGGATTCTAATATTGCTGGTATAGTACCGATAATTAAGTCCATATTTTCATATATATAGGCCTAGGGCCTCGCAATTTCTAGATCTGCCTAGGGCCTCGCAACTTCTAGATCCGGCCCTGTATATATATATTATATATATATACAGGGTGGGCGGAAAGTAGCTCCCTATTTTGGATTGGTAAAAAAATACGTATATTATCCTTTATTTCAGAAGAAATAATATGAAAAGATAGGCATACATGGTAGGTTTTCTCTAAAATTCAATGTGGGCTCCAACTCTTTCCACCAGCTTCTGGAGCCGCCCAGGAATGGCGTCCACTGACTTTAGCAGGAACTCCGGCGGGATGGAGGACAGACTTCCCGAATCGGTCCTCCAGTTCTTTCAATGTCCTCGGTTTGGTGCGGTAGACTTCTTCCTTTACCCACCCCCAAGAAAGAAGTCGCACGGTGTCAAGTCGGGGCTCCTGGCTGGCCATTGATGTGGACCACGACGACCCATCCAACGCCCAGGGAAGTGGGCATCCAGCCACTCACGGACAACAAGAGCGAAGTGCGGAGGGGCGCCATCTTGCATAAATATCAGATCGTCGATGTTCTCCCATGTGCTGACAACCGGCCAGACCTCGTTTCGCAACATAGCAAGGTACCGCTCAGCATTCATGGTGTTGCGCAGAAGGAACGGGCCCACAACCTGATCTGAGGTCATACCACACCACACCGTTACACTGAACCGATTCTGCCGTTTTTCAGAGGTAACCATGGGATCCTCTCCTGCCCAGTAGTGGCAATTGTGGCGGTTGACAAAGCCTCCGACGTGGAACACCGCCTCGTCGCTCCAGAGGATGTTGCGGAAGAGATGGGGCCAGTCTTCATGCCAAGCCAGCATGATTTCCCCGAACTCCATGCGAATGTCGCAGTCCTCGTCCGAGAGAGATTGGCAGTAATGCGGCTTCCACGCACGCCAGTTCAGCTCTTCTTCAGCACATTTCGCACTGAGTAGCGGGAGAGTCCACTTTCCCGAGCTGCCTGGCGAGTTGACTTTCGTGGACTCCGTGCGAACATTTCCTGAACTGCCTGCACCGTCTCCTGGGCCCTGGATGTCGAAGGGCGACCACATCTTCGAACATCTGCCACAGACCCCGTGGTCATGAGCTTCGAGTGGCAGTTCTTGATTGTTTTCGGGTCCACTTGGGCACGTGGTCCGTGAATGGCCCGCCACCATCTTTGAACTCGAACGACAGATTGCCAAACTTCGTACCGTGCCGCCAACTGGGCACGCTCCTGCAGTGTTAAACGCTCAGCCATGTTACCCTTCAATCTGAAATGATGAAAAAAAAATGAACGTTACAATTGTACCACTTTAGAGAAAAAAAGATTACCGTTACAATTGTACCACTTTAGAGAACACACCATAACAATATAACAATACAATCACAATTTATACATAATTTATATGTAATTTAAATTAGGGAGCTACTTTCCGCCCACCCTGTATATATATATATATATAATATTATATATATATATATATATATATATATATGATACAATTCAGAATGGTTTTCTGAGAAACTTTTGTTACACACAGACCGTGCATGAAACAAAGAACTCTTCTGGGAAAATGAAATCCACTATAGTCCGAATAAATAATGGTAAGTGACAAGTGCTATAGTTTTTCTTTTTCATGATGGAAACCCAACGTTACACGTAGCACATCCAAGTGAAAATTCGAGTTCACGCCATACATTTGTTCACATATCTCTCGTGACACTGTTGATGGCATCGCAAATCCTTGCATGAAGAGTGTCAATGTCAGCACCAGGAGTATGGTACACATAATCATTTACAAGTTGTCGTGAAGCGCGACAAACGGACTTCCGAGGGCTTCGTTGGAAAGCCTGTTGAAAACTAGCAACCGTTTCGTCTGAAACACTGGGACGTTCACTTCTAGGCTTGTCCATCACACTGCCTATCTCCAGAAACTTGTGGTGCCAGTTCCTAATGCTATGATTAGAAAGAGCGTTCTTGCCATAATAACGGCGGCAGTTCCGTTGGACGGTAATCACGGCCTTTGACTCCACAAACCAAACAACACATTTTACTTTTTCCTGCAGAGTTGCCATTCTGTTTCGGTCAGTCGCCAATGGCTCCCATTCAGGCACAACAGGATCTGCAAATAAGAGAAATAACTTCATGTGTTATGCAACAACATGCAAAATAGAGCATTACTGTGTCTTCTTTGGATTTCATGTAATTCTTAAAGTTATAATCAGGAAAGGACTTTGTGTACATCATATATACAGTATCTCTCTCTCTCTCTCTCTCTTCTCTCTCTCTCTCTCTCTATATATATATATATATATATATATATATATATATTATATATATATATATATATATATACACACTGTATATATATATATATATATATATATATATATATATATAATATATATATATATATATACCAGGGGCGGCTTCTTAATGAATGCAATGCATGCAATGCATGCGTAAATAAAATACTCAATGAATTTAAAATTATTATTTAAGTTCAAAAAATAAAGTTAAAATTATTATTTATTATTTAATCTCTTGATGGCAATTATTATTTAAGTTCATCATTTAAATGTGTTCTAGTCGATTTTTTTATAAATATTCAGTTTAGGTTTTCATTAAAAATAGCTTAAAGATTTTTTTTATGAATTTATTTACTGAAAATCTAAACTGAATACAGTATTTATTTCCACAGGAGTAAAAATCACCGATTCGAAATAGAAAACAAAGGCGTAACCCGAGCCAAAGGACGAGCAATATTGACCTTTATGTACAAGTAGTTGAAATAACAATTACTTTCTCCGTTATTTTTCACATTTTTGGAATGCATTTATTAAAATTGTATTTATGAATGTAAAAGTGCATTAATATTAGTAATATTCTACATGAAAAATATAAATTAACATGTTTTAATGATATCACATTCTGACGGCGTAATCAATCTGAGTAGTGATTTCACGAATAATAAAACAATGGAAAAAGAATCTTATGCTTTTATTTATAAGAACTATAATTGCATGGTGACTGTAGTTTGAAAATCAAATCTGCAAAAAGTGGCATCATTTTCGATTGTAGAGTTACCAATTAGCGCATTTGTTTAATTTTCCAACTTAGTTTTACTTCAGGCTTAATGATAAGTTGTGAATTTGTGATTAATCTTTGTTGATAGCGTATTAACTTTTTATCTTTTACGTACAGTGATGCAAATATTTGTGTAAGTGACTAATTGTATAAATTATTTATTTAGATGATAAATTACCCCTTTAGCAATGGCTGACGATCCAGATTTTGATATAATTCATGAATTGAAAACGAAACCATTTCAAACGCTCACTTTTGATGAAAAAAAGCTTCTAATACGCAATGGAAAGCCTACCCCAAAAATAAATTTGACCAAAGTGAACAAAGGATTTATAAGAAAATTTAACTACCAACTTTATGATAGTGTCCGTTGGTTGTGTAGTAGTAATTCAACAAACAAACTCTACTGTTGGCCATGTATATTATTTTCAAGAGAAAATTCTGTGTGGAGCGAAGTGAATAGAGGCTACGAAGATTTAAATAACATACATACGGCAATTTCACGTCACGAAAAAGCAGTGTCATATTCAAGCACATTTTGATTTGAAACAATTTGGAATAAGTCGAATTGACTTGGCACTTGACAAACAAAAGGAAGTTGCTATTAGTAAACACAATGAAGAGGTATTGAAAAATAGAGAAATTTTAAAGAGACTAATCAGAATAACGTGTTTATTAGGGACACAAGAACTTGCATTTCGTGGTCATGATGAAAGTGAGTTATCTGAAAATAGAGGAAACTTCATCGAGTTTGCCCATTGTTTAGCTGAGTATGATGAAAAACTGGAGACGCATTTAAAGGGTGCTACAGTTTTTAAAGGACTATCTAAAACAATACAAAATTATATAATAGACTCAGTAAGTTCTGTACTTTTACATGAAATAAAAAATGAGCTTGCAAAATGCAAGCATGTTGCAGTTCTTTTGGATGAAACTTCCGATGTTAGTTGTTGTTCACAACTTTCTACCGTTGTGCGTTACGTCAATGCGAATGGAAACATTTGTGAACGATTCTTAGGATTTACTAATGTAAGTGAAGGTAGAAGTGCTAACGATATATCCGCGTTGGTGTTGAAGGAATTAAATGAGTTGGGTTGTTTAAAAAAGTTAGTCGCGCAATCATACGATGGTGCTGCAGTTATGGCAAGCGAACTTAATGGTGTTCAAAAAAAGGTAAAGGATTCTGCCCCAGAAGCTCTTTTCATACATTGTTACGCTCATAAGCTTAACCTTGTATTAAGCCAAGCAGTTTCACACATTTCTAAATGTAACTCATTCTTTTCAATGTTAGCCAGTTTATCATCATTTTTTAGCAGCTCTACAAAGCGAACAAACTTGCTTGATAGTATAGTTGGCAAACGCTTTCCTAAGCTTGCTCCGACAAGGTGGAATTACTCTTCTAGATTAGTTGAAACTGTCAAAGAGAATAGACAAAGTTTAAAGAGTCTTTTCGATTATATTCAAGAAAATCCAAAGATGTTTGATGATAAAACAAAGAATGAAGCAAGAGGTTTATCTGTAGCGTTGGACTCTTTTGATTTCAATTTTTTATTGAGTGTTTTCTAAAATTTTTCCATTAACTGAGTATTTGTTTAAAATTTTGCAAAACAAATCTATGAACATCATTTTTGGCTCGAATACGGTTGAAATCACAATATCCAAAATTCAAGAAATTAGAGATTCGATGTTCGATGAAATATGGAAAACCGTTGTTGAAGATTTTGGTTTTCCTTCCTCAAGAAAAAAAGTAGCACCCCAATAGAGACGAGCTACCGACAAGTCTACTTTGAACTTTGTGATAATATCATTGAGCAAATGAAAGAGCGATTTAAGTCCCTTAAAAATATGGAATTCTTAGAGCTTTTGGCTCCCAATAAAGTAAAGCCCTATGAACTATATTTTCCGGAAAAGGCTTATCAATCTTTGAAAAGTAACTACAGTTCCTTTTCGATTTTGTTCTCCTGAAATCAGAATTAACTGTCTTATTCTCTCACAAATATTTTGGTCAAAATGATATTCATGAACTTCACAAATATTTACTGAACAATGAAATGATTGAAGTATTTCCGGAGATACATTCATTTATAAATTTAATCTTAACTTTGCCAATTACAACTTCGTCCGTTGAAAGATCTTTTTCGGCGCTAAAAAGAATAAAAACTTACTTAAGAAATACGCAAGAGCAGGCAAGGTTATCGAATTTAGCCTTAATTTCAATTGAAAAGTCTTTCCTCAAAAAACAAATGGAAAAAAGAGAAGACTTTTATAACAAAGTCATTGAACAATTTTGCAGAAAAACAAGAAGAGCCGAATTTCAGTTTAAATAATTTTAGGAATTGAACAAGGTAAGTAATAAATAAATGCTTTAAACCAATAATATACAATTTAATACTGTATATTCCAGTGCTTCATGTTTTTAATAAACTGGTGGTATCTTGTAAGTCATAATTGTCAATGTTTTATGGTTGGGATATGGGCATAAATTTCTCAAACATTATTTGTTCATAATAATTATTCCTATGCTTTGTACTGAAGTCATAGCATTAATATAATATTGGTTCTATCCTCGGTTACTACATAACTCATAAGAATACCATAAAAGACAAAATACAGCTTATCTAATATGTACTACACTGTAATGCATGTGACTGCATGCATAAGTAAAATTACCACGAGCCGCCACTGATATATATATATATATATATATATATATATATATATATACATATACACCTCCCTCTGGATCCGCCCTTGAGATATATATACAAAGGTGGGCACCCGGGCCTCAAAAAGGACCGACGGTCCCGGTCCTTGCCTCAAACTGGACCGACGGTCCCGGTCACGGTCCTTTCTGAAGATAGGACCTAGGAACGACTCGGTCCTCGGTCCTTATATATAATATAAGTGAAAAATTTGATTAAAATGAAAAATGAAATTAAAGACACCGGAAATCTTTAATTTTATTAACGTAAATTATAATTAATACAATACATAAATGAAGAAAAAAAGTTATTAAGTTAAATGCTTGAGTTTCCATCTTCTTTAGAACTTTCAATAATCACTAAACACACTAAAATCACTAAAAAAGGACCGTCCGGACCGGACCGTCCGGAATTGCTTAAAAATGGACCGTCGCTCCTCATTTCGGTCCTCACTGAGAAAATGACCGACTTCCCCGCTCACGGTCCTTAAAAAGGACCGAGTTCTGGATTCGGTCCTTTTGGAACTCGGTCCTGCCCACCTTTGTATATAATATATATATATATATATATATTATTCTAACAACTAAAATCTTATAAAATTTTATGTCAATTGCATTAATGCAGTTTCAAATAACGCTTTCCATGTTAAAATTTAACACAGGGTTGTGACGTCATAGTTGCGAATTGGGCATAAATTTTTAGTTAAGTCGTAAAACAAATATAGTCAGATTTTGCTGCACTACAAAATAACTGGTAGTCTAATGTCTCGACGAAATGGGTAGTTCCCCTTAGCAGTTGCTGGATTGTTACAGACGCTTATAGTAGAAACATGATTGTCAATTTTCAGTTTCTAAACAATCTCGTATTTACAGATGTTAAAAGATTTTATTTTATTTGTTTTTAAGGTGAGTACGGCGAGCGATAAAACTAGAGGGGGAGGAGAAATTTCGGGGGGGGGGCCTAAGCCATGGCGTAACTGGCGTATGCCTTAACCAGGCCCTGTCGGGGGTTGTGGCATTTTCTACAGAGAAATTTTTACAAAAATCTCTTTTTTCTTATACTTATCAATTTGGTATACATAAATTTAGAATAATAAAATATTAAATAGAATTATATCTATCCCTGCTATTTTCTCACCCAGAAAGATATTTTTAGGGTAACAAACTAATATATGGTGTAAATGCAAATCATTTTTAGCTTTGTTTTTCTTCATAAACCTTTTTTAAACTGACAAGCAGAGCCTTCGGCTCACTGCCCTACGGGCACTGCTTGTGCTTCGCAAACTCGCCTACGGCGAGGGCACCTTCGGTGCCTGGGTTACCCCTTTGGGGGGAGGTCATTCTCCCTCACCCCCAAAAACCCCTCACCCCCTTTATGCAACTTGGTGGGGGATAACCCCCCTCCCCATTGCCCCCACCCCACCCCATTACACCCACCCCTCTCCCCCATTTATCCCCACCCTTCCCCCATTACCCCCAGGCCCAGGGGGGAAGGGGGCTGGCACCTTGCAACAATTGATCAACATTGCGGGGTACCTGCGCCGCCCCAATTACTGACGAGTCAATTATTCGATAAATAAAACTATAGAAAAGAATGCAACCATGAAACTTCTGGACAATGTGCAATTTTTTTTAATTTTTTTTTTTAAATTTCACTTTTTCATTTTTTTTCATTTTTTTTCCACTTTTTCAAGTATTTTTTTTTTGTTGGTATAGGATTATTTGGTCAACTTTTGTTATCTTTACTGATTTCAATTCTTTTTCAGATTGTTTAATCAAGCTTTCCTCTAAAATGCCAGTGTCAAAATTAAAGATGAGTAAGAGTATTTTTTTCTGTGAAGGCTATTATCGATCAAACAATTTGCGGCGTCATTATGAAACAAATGTTCTATGGAATGAAAATGGGAGTCGTTGAAGTGAAACAATTTTGAAACAAATCAAAACCAAAGGAAAGAACTCTCCTCTTGAGTTGTCCAAAATCGCTCATACTCAATTCTTCATTGCGTACAAACAATCTCGTAAAACGCTTCCTCCAACATCATCTCATAAAAGAAAGATGATTTTATCAATGAGCCTTGACAAATTTTTCCCCTCTGAGAAGAAATAAAAAAATGATACTACTGAAGAAGGAAAGTCTTGAAGAAACACACAATACAAGTCATGTTCTAAAAGCAGATGAAACTCTGATGTTGATGAAAATGGAACATTTGCTGGATAAAAGTTTGAATGTGAATTATCCATTTGTGAATTCAGATTCATTTTTGGTCACCATCAAATTACCAATTGGCTCTTTTTTCTAAACTTTACATATGTTGGTTTTGCCTCCCGATTTTCCTTCCTCTTTCCTTTCATATTCTTTTTTTCCCTTCCCTCACTTCATCTCACCTCCTTCCTTTCCTTCTTTCTTCCCCTTTCCTTCCATCTTTCTTTCTCTTTTCTTCATCCTCTCTTTTTTTCTTCCTCGCCACTGAAGATTTTTCCTCGGGATTTCCCCGATTTATTTGGGAAAATATCCACCTCTGTTTACCTCTCTTGCCGACATACATACCCACACACAAACCGCTCTGAATGCCCTATTTCCGCCACCTTCTGGTCGGTATCGATCATAAAATATACATCGATGTACAAGTTCATAGGTAGCTTTTCAATACTTAGACAACTCTCTGAACATCCTCAACAACAACCACAAACGGCTGATTCATGAAGTTTATATTAGCGTTGCCTCATATAAGTTAAATATAAGCCTAAAGTGGTGAGTTATGCATGTGTTTTTAAAAACTGAAAATATAAAGAATATTTTAGAAGTAGACCTATTACTGGAAATTTTTTTTTTCATTCCCTGCCAATAAAGATGTAAAAATATGATAGATAAAAATTTTGCAAAGAGGTTTTTGTTAACAAAATATTTCCATACAAAAACTTACGCAGTCAAAGAGTTGTAATATAAAATTTGTGAGAAGCATTTTAAAGTAAACGACTTCCTAAATATTCATAATAAAACTCTTAAACGCTTAAAGCGTGAACCTGAAATTAGAGTGGAGTGAAAGAAACATTTTTTAGAATTCAGTTTTGTAGGGGCACCCAAAAGTTAGTCTGTGGTACCATTAAGAAATATATAAAATATTAGCTACCTGCGACATCAACTTCACCGGCCCCAAGGAGGTCAAAGATTTTGCCTTTCAGGTCCCCCCAAAAAATTAAGGAAAAATTCAAAGATTTAAACGTATTTTCCGTTGTGTTTATGCTAGGAAGATCATTTTTGTTTCATTTGATTTGTCTATTTATGTTCTTTAACTTTATTTTTATACACTTTTTTCCCATTCCTTACAGAAATTTTGAGAATTTGGTATTTCTTGAAAAATACTAAAAAGAAATAGGAGTTTTTATTGCTTTCGTTGAGTGGTTGATGTTAAGCGTCATTCATTAATTCAGTTTTTTTTAGAAGCTCATAAAAATAGCTGCATGGCTTTAAATATATTGGTTTATTGGAGCAGCTCTCCGCTGGATACGAGCCATGCATATCTGGGCTTAAATTATTCAGAACTCACCACGTGGAGGTGGCTGCTCTTTGAGTTCCACCCTAACCCACCCACCACAATAATTTAGGAAGCTTCTTATTCAGTTTTGTAGTCTCTCTTGGTTTCAAATGATTTCATTATTGCTTGAGATGCAATTTTGGTTTTAACGTATCCATCTCTCCTCTCACTTCCATAAACTGCTCTTGCCGGTTCTGTTACAAGTTTGATACCCCTTTCTACTGCTTGTGTATGACAAGGGAATTGAAAGAGTTTTAATTTTTCTTCGCTAGTGTTCTCAGCCAATGATGTCAACTCCTCTTTGGTTAAGTGTTTTGTCAATGGTGGCTCAAGCCTGATGGGACTACCTGTCCAAAATATAATATCAATGTAGTCAAGTGCATGGAAATTTAGCTTCGGTACACTGAACTAGCGAATGCTTTTCATTTTTTCAGCTAGAGATCTTGCTACTTTGATCCTTCGTATTGCCAATTTTCGAATGTTTGGCCGGTTATCAGTAATCATTGCAAGAAGAAGGTTCTCATTCTCATTCTCATTTGTGAAGGTCCGAGATTAATAATGGCCTTGTCTTGAGTTTAAACGGCTCACTGCTTTCGTCCGTTTCGCTGGAACTTGACGAAACAGTTGCAGCAGTATCAAATTCTTTCATTCCTTTCGAGATCCGTGCTGTATATTCCTTATACTTTTGTGAATCCTTTTTCTTTTTTTCCATCTTTTTGGTGACCACTTTATCTACGGATCCAATCATCATTTTTCGAGACGTTTGTTGTCATTAAGGAAATCCCTTTCCAGAACAGGAACTTTTCGGTCTTTCTCACAACAACATGTCAGGAAGTCTTCACATTTACAAGAAGTTATATCAAAGAGCTTCAGTGAGTCAAGTTTAAATTTGTGAAGCAATGCTTGATAGGATGCTTGGTCTTTCCGCCCTTTGAATTGTTTCAAAACATTTTGATATTTTTCGTACAAACCTTGAATGCGCTGCGTTATGGTCTTATGATGGTTAGTTGGAATAGAAGAACGAACCCATACAGTCTTTACTTTTTGGGCAACGACTGTAGCAACATCATAAATTTTTGGATTAGCTTCTCCTGACTTAATTCTTTCCTGTCTAATATAAAAGAAACACTGAAGTATATCTTCGGACGAAGGCAAATAAATTAGTGAGAGATCCTTTGGTGGTCCAAAAATTGGATTCAGCTGTTGAGTATTCCTTGTCTTCATTTTTGCTGATTCATTTGTGGCCATGAAACCCATGCCTAATTTTGCTTTGTGCTTCGGAATAGAATTAGACTATATTAGTGACTGTAAATGTTTTTATCGAATCAGATTCAATATAAAAATTTATCAAAACAATCAAATAATCTGAAAAAAGATATAAATTATAATGTAGTACAGTATAAATAACAAATCCTAAATAATATAATTATGAAATATATAAATCTGTGAAAATCTAAACAAGTAGAAACCTTAAAATGGTGCTAAAACATCTACTAAAGTTGAGAAACTCAACGAAAGATATAAAAATTCTTATTTTTGGTTAGTATTTTTCATGAAATACCAAATTTTCCAAATTTCTGTGAGAAATGAGAGAAAAGTGTATGAGGGAAAAGTTAAAGAACATAAATAGACAAATCACATGAAACAAAAAATTATCTTCCTAGCATAAACACAACGGAAGATACGCTTAAATCTTTCAATTTTTCCTTAATTTTTTTTTTTTTGGGGGGGGGGGACCTGAAAGGCAAAATCTTTGACCTCCTTGGGGCCGGTGAAGTTGATGTCACAGGTAGCTAATATTTTATAAATTTCTTATTGGTACTACAGACTAACTTTTGGGTTCCCCTACAAAACTGAATTCTAAAAAAAGTTTTTTTCACTCCACCTTATTGTACATGGACTTAGGAATGCCAGGTGTCCCGTATTTTGTGTTCGGACAGCATCCTGTATGAAGCGTTACGGGACGTAATAAAAAGTTAACTAAATTTTAACTACTCGTGTAAGAAAACCTACTACACAGTGACACTAGTAACAATTTTTGAAGTAAAGAACTACAAGTATTTAAATGTAGACTCGTTGAGGGCGGGCAAATTAAGTGAAACCAAAGTTTCACTTAATGTTTGCCCTAGAGCAGTGGTCGGGGAACAGGGGTAAATTACCCAAATGGGGTAAATTTAAAACTTTTGGGGGTAATGCGTGCGGTATGCGAGACACTTTGTGCTGATATTTTTTTCGTATATTTTTATTTTATTTTGTTACATAAATGTGGCGTTATTCTAAATTTTAGAATATTACGAATTTACGTCCTGATTACATCCTCAAATATATTTTGGGGTAATACCCAAAAAAGTTCGCCGACCACTGCCCTAGAGCTAACCTAAGACTAAATTAAATATCGAAATAGTTAAGCTAAAAATACTGACAGAGAAAAAAATTTAAAAAACTATATAAAACCGTATTTAAATAAATTTAAAGTTTAAAAAACACTAAAAATTATTAAAAATTAAAAGAATAAAAACCTTTTTAACTGGATTTTAAGAAAAGCACGTATTAAAGTATATAAAATATCAGTAATAAAGAAAGCAAAATCACTGACCTCATATTTTTGAGCTGTAGTGTATATATATATATATAATTTTTTATGAGCGGCAGTGTGTGTATATATATATATATATGTAAAGAACGACGCTTGTGTAGAAGAGCGTCCGCACAAGATGAGGAGAAAGAACGAACAAATGAAAAATGAGGCACCTCCCAGGAATCGAACCCGGGATCATCCAATTGCCGGTCGGACAGGCTAACCACTACACCAAGGTCCCCGATCAGTCAGAAGTCGTAATTCTCCTACGTACGAGCGGAATCGAATGCCCTGAGGGGACACCTTCTCATGCCGTACATATATACATTTTAACTGCAAACAACATACAGTATAATTAATGTAAAGAACGACGATTGTGCCCCCTCAGGGCATTCAATTCCTCTCGTATGTAGGAGAATTACGACTTCTGACTGATCGGGGATCTTGGTGTAGTGGTATATATGGGAATGAACTCAGAATGGTCACCTGAGGATTTTTATGATACACACAGACCGTGCATGGAACAAGGAACTCTTCTGGGAAAATTGAATCCACTATAGTCCGAATAAGTAATGGTAAATGACGTGTTACGTGCCTTGAAAAGTGGACGCTCAATGTCCCGGTTGAGGTTTAAGTTTTTTTTTTTTTTTTTTTTGGCTAAAAATACAATAGTTACCCTTTTTCTTTGATTTATTCAATCCGACGTGAATGCAACGAGTCTTTTACTTATATAGAGGTTATAAATGTGGTGGGACTAGGCTTGCTTTAAACCCTAGATCCATGTCCCAAAGCTGGATCCTGTCTGCTTTGCAGATAGCTGGTGAGGGAAGCTATATTTATGGGACCTCTTTGCGAGTGACCCGTTGCCCACGTCGGGCTAGTATCATGAAAAAGAAAAACTATGGTATTTGTCATTTACCATTACTTATTCGGACTATAGTGGATTTAATTATCCCAGAAGAGTTCCTTGTTCCATGCACGGTCTGTGTGTATCATATATATATATATATATATATACAGATATACAGGGTGTTTCCATAACATGTGGGACGCACTTTTAGGATGGATTTAGGACCTGAAAACAATGAAAAATGTTTATATAAACATATGCCCGAAATCGCTTTGTTTCCGAGTTACAGCCCGTTTTGTGTTCCAGCAATTCTTTCCGCAAACTGTTTACAAACATTGCTTGCCGGCAATATTTGTGAGTGTATGAGACTTATTTCATGTATGGCGTTGCCGATTGTAATGTTTCGTACACTCTATGACATGTTTCAATATCGTTGAGTGTAGAGCCATCAGTCAGTCAGAGGTGCATCGCGGTGTTTCACTGTTCGTATTTGTAACTTCTTACCGTGAATAAGTGCAGTCCAGTGAAAAAAAACCTTAAAAGTTTTTGTGCTATTCAGTGACAGTGTGCACTTGAAGTGAGAATGGAGGCTTATTCAAACAGAGAAAGGGCAGACATGCATCTTATGTATGTACTTTCCGAGTGTAATGCGGCCGCAGCAAGACGTCTGTATGCGGAAAGGTTTCCGAATCGCCATCTGCCGTCTGCCGTCTGAATGGGGTAGGGACAATTCGACGTGGCCGACTCGATGCGACCCAACTCGATGTGGCCGACTCGATGTCAGGACAACTCGATGTCAAGCCAAGTCGATGCCAGGCCAAGTCGATTTCATTTTCTTTATATATTTAATGTAGGTTAACTGAATGCCCGGTTAGGTCAACTGTACGCCCTTGACGATTGGTTAGGTTAAGTTGTGATATTTTCGTTAAAACTAACGAAAATATCCCTTAGGGATATCACATCGAGTTGTCCTTTCATCGAGTCGGCCACATCGAGTTGGGTCGCATCAAGTCAGCCACATCGAATCGTACCCAACCCGTCTGAATAGACGAGCGTCTTGGTGATACACGATCATTCAACAAGCGAGTTTCAGATGGTGGTAGACCAATCAGTGAGTGCCAGAACTGTTGAGTTGGAGGAGGGGGGGTTCCTGAATCGCGTGGAGGAACATCCTGGTGTCAGCACCCGAAGGATAGCAGCAGCAGCAGAGGGTGTAAGATACACAACTGTGTGGAGAATTTTACGGGAACAACAGCTTTACCCATATCACATTTAGAGAGTACAAGTCCTTACTGAAGCTTATTTCCCACCACGAGAGGCTTTTTGTACTTGGTTCCTTCAACAGTGTGCTCGCGATCCTCTTTTTCTATCCTCCGTGTTGTTTTCTGATGAGGCTGCTTTCACAAGAATGGCGTGATCAATTTTCACAACACTCATCACTGGGCCGAAGAGAATCCGCATGCCATCATCCACTCAAGGCACCAGCAACAATTTAGTATCAGTGTATGGGCAGGACTTATTGCCGACAACTTAATCGGTCCTTTTGTTTTGCCTGAAAGATTAACAGGAGAATCCTATTCCAATTTTTTAAGGAATGATTTAAGCAATTTACTAGATGAAGTTCCTCTTGGTGTCCGACGTCGTATGTGGTTTATGCATGACGGCGCTCCGCCTCATTTTAGTCGAGTAGCCAGAGACTATTTGGATGACCATTTCCACTTATAAATGGATAGGCCGTAGAAGACCCATTGCGTGGCCTGCTCGCTCGCCGGACCTGAATCCACTTGATTTTTACCTGTGGTGTCATCTGAAATCCATCGCTTACGTGACACCCATTGACAACGTTGAAATGTTTCGCCAACGTGTAGAACAAGGATGCCAGAAAATCCGAGCAATACCTGGAATGTTTGAACGCGTCAGGCAGTCTATGTGTGACGAGGAGTTTTCAGGCGTGTATTGAAGTGCAAGGCGGTTATTTTGAGCACTTCCTTTGAAGGTAAGGCGGATACTTGCTGGCACACATAACAGGCAGTAACTCGGAAACAAAGCGATTTCGGCCATATCTTTATATAAACTTTTTTCATTGTTTTCAGGTCCTGAATCCATCCTGAAAGTGCGTCCCACATATTATGAAACACCCTGTGTATATATAAAATATACTGATTTTGCTTACTCTATTACTGTTATTATATAGTGAGCTTAATATATGCTTTGGCTTTGTAAAAGAACTTATGAAGTTAGTAACCTTTTGGTTGGGACCTGAAAGTAATAAAAAGGCACGAGTCTAAATCGTGGTAGTTGGCATTTGATGCATACTAAACTATTTTCCTTTATTAACGATGCATTATGCTAAGTAAAATTTAATATCCAAAATGAATGAATGTGTTGTTATAAAATTAGCCATGTTATTATGTCAAATACATTTCTGTTTTTTTCGTTTCAAAGAAAAATTGGTAAAATGCTTAGTTTCCCATGAAAAAGTCAAAATGCACATTCTTTCTTATTGAGGGGGACTGCTTCCAGAGAGAAATTGCAAAACGAGTCAGAGTTTTTTAAATAGAATATTACAACACTGTAAAGATGGTTTATTACATTAACTTAGAGTTTTTACCAGCAAAAGGATAATAGCCGCGTTGTTCGATTGTTTAAGAGAAATCGTAAACACCACTAGAGAAAAACCAATAACTGTTAGTGCTCTCATGCGTCGTCTACAAAGGACCAGGATTAATTGGTCGATTACTCCAAGAAAACGTTCTCCGGAAAGAAAATTTAAATCCTGGAAGACGGAACGATGAAACGATGTCTTGTGGACTGATGAATCCGAGTTTGAAAGATTGATAGCACTGTGGTGCCTGTACGGCACGAAATCCCAAGTAAACACTTCGAATCATTACTTTTATTTATTTAGTACAAGTGCTGTATACGAAAATTAAAGTAAATTGATGATCGTACTGTTTAGAACACTCGGTTCCTAGATTTTTTGAAAGCAAAATCTTTGATCAGTTGAATAAAGTCCACTCTCTCTAAAATATCTGATTCAATGTTCAGCAGAGCCGAGTAATTAATTCACTCTCGAATACAAATATAAATACAAAAATCTTTATTCAGAAAGGAATACGAGTGAGAGAGTTTTACAATATTTTTTAATATTTTTTCCTATACAATTTAGATATTTCATATGGCATTAATATATTCACAGTACTTTAATAAGAATTTGCTGTTGGAAGTGTTCGTAAAAGTGGAGGGTTTATTAAAAATAGAAAAATATAGTAAAATCATGACATAAATGAATAACATAAGAACAAATAGGCCATCATTGTTGAAAATTGTAACGTAGCCTCGCGCCATATCGATTTTCTAATAAAAACGGCGCACAGGATTATTATACATGTAAGATCAGAACTAAACTGTGTATGTGTACCTATCAAACGACGTGAGCTTTTCCACCAGTGAGGTGTGAGGAAATTGATCAAGCGATATAACACCCATATTTTCATCCAATATCGCACTAAGCGCTAAGCATCTTGAAAGTAACTCGTGTAGCAGTCTTAAAGATATGTTATAAAGCAAATTAAGTGTTCTACCAGGACCTTTTTTTTTTAATAAGTGCCTCAGTGTCTGCCCATATACTCGTATATTACTGCAGAAAGTATAAAAGAAAGTGTCTTTAACTTGGCTTGCACAGAAAGACAGTTTTAATGTCGTATATGGGCTGTTAGGCTCTGTAATCTCGCAACGTTGGGCACCTAAACTATACTTAATTAAAACCTTACATACTTAATCTCCAAACCGACATCGTGATGCCGAAAGTGAATCAACGTTTACACTGTTTATTCTCTGCTGTTAATCAATCAGCGTTGTGGTCACAACTCTGCAGACATTTTCACGGTTGTAATGCATAACATACTATATAAATCAATGGTTCCCAAATGGGTGCCTGAGGCACACCAGTGTGACCAGATAGTGTGACCAAAACTGAGGCATTCAAGCTAAAAATATCATTGTGGAAGCGACGAGTCGAATGGAATGATCTCTCAGACTTTGGCCAACTTTCAACTGCTCGATCGGAGCTGTGGATGAAAATGTTAACAGTCAAATAATGTCACTGATCCTTGAACACTTGGAAGTCTTAAGCGAGAACTTCGAGCGGTATTTTCCTCAACGGTCTGAGGAAAACAAAGAAACAGAAATGTTGTACAATACAACAAATACAACAAATCACAAATCCTTTCGTTTCAGCAAATCTGGTAGGATGCGGTTTGTCAAATTTGGAGGAAGACTCGAACTTCATTGGGATTCGGAACTGTTCTTAATGAGCGCACGTTCAGACTTTTGGGCCACTGTGTATAAAGATGAGTACTACCAGAGCTTGGCTTCTTTAGCCATCAAAGTTCTCGTGGCTTTTCACAGCACTTGTCTTTCAGAGAATGCTTTCTCCGACCTTCTGAACATCAAGAATAAAAAGCGCTCGAAACTAACATCAAGCAGTGTTAAGGCACGTGTAAGGTTGGCTGCGACGAAAACTGTTGAACCCCGATTTAATGTGCCTGAAAAGATAATGCAGTAGCAGGAATCCCATCATTAGATTTGTATAATTATCGTTTAGATTTTTTATTTGCAAAAAAAGTTTTTTTTTATTGAAAATTACAAAGTATATGCTGATTTTCATTGAGAAATAAAACTCTTCATTTTTCATTCACAATTTCTTCTCCTTAAGTCTTGTACAACTGTACACATAAAAAGTCGGTTTCATATTGTTCCGAGGTAAAGTGTAACCAACATTTTTCCACAAACTCCAAAGTGTGACCAAGTTCAAAAAAGGTTGGGAAACACTGATTTAAATGAACATACAGTGTTGTAATGAATAGTCTTATATAAAGACAACAAATTCTTTATCTCCTTTCGAACGGCCCCATGCAGAACTCTGCAGTCCTAAAAGTTTCTCCATATATTTTTTTGCTATAAACTCTCTTCCTTTCTTTGTCAATATAAGGTGTTTGATAAGACGAAGCCCAAATGAAATCCGACACACCATTTTCATAAACTTATTTCTACGACAAATTTGTTCATTAATCCCGTATTATTTTTAGAAGAGGATCCGCTTGTATGTCACGTTTCCCTCCCACGATTAATTCTCAGTATTTTAGTATCTCGAGTTTTGTTGTATTTTGATTTCGTCGATGTTTTTTTTCCCAATAATTCCTGATTCGGAACTGCTTCTCTCCTTAATTTTCTGTCCCTCAGCAACGTCACTGTGAACAGAACGGAACGGGAAAGAACAGCAAATAAATACTAACAACAGAACTCGGAACAAACGAACCAAAAAGAAAAGAAAACGCGGAACAGAAGACGGAATCAAAGAAAAAGAAGATAACGGTAATATGATAAAAGAAGAAAAGTATATAAAACCTTAAAAATGAAACAAGAGAATGAATAAATAAATTAAAAAAACAATAAAAACCCTTTACGCATAATTTAAAAATGAGGAAAAAATAAAAAATGAACACAAAAAAAGGAACAAAAACGAAGAAGTAAGATGAATGAATGAATGAATAGCAGTGCTTCATCAGCACTTCGTCTGCCAAGGTCATATCGCACCGAAACTAAAGTAGAAAGAGAACGCGAGATGGTGAGAGGAACACGAGAGAAGAAGCAGCTAAAGAAAGAACGTGAGAAAAGAGAGAAAAATCACTAGGAAGCAAAGGGAGGAAGAAATTATATCTGAGTCACACTAAATAGAGAGCAGGAGGCCAGCTCACGGAGAAAGGAGAAAAGTATGTCCTTCGGGACAGACGTGGAATCGCCCAACAAAAGAGAAAGAGTAAGAGTGGAACCTGAAGGGCAAAAAGGGAGAAACTGGGAGCGAACAACGGCAAAGGCAGGACAAACGAACAGTAGATGTGAAACCAGAGAGAGGAGTGCCGCATAGGCATAAAGGGGGCTAGATCCCCCGTCATAAGATGTCCATACGTAAGGTGAGTATGACCAATACGCAGGCGCACCAGCGCAGTCTCAAAGCGTCAATCACGCTTTCAGGAGGAAGGACACTGACGAATCGAGGGCTTCAAGGCCCTAAGGAAATTCCCCGACACATCTACCGACTGGCGCTGCCACACCGGCGAAGGAGTGCATCCCAGAAAACCCACGTGAAGTTCGACTCCGGGAGAAGTTATTGGGGTCGAAAGGCAGAGATGACACCTCCCTCACCGCAGTGTCCGCGTGTTCGTTGCCCGAAACACCGACGTAGGAAGGTACCCAATAAAAGGCGACCAACTTACGGCATAATGAAAGGCGGACAAGCCAGTCCTGGATGTGTCGCACCAGCGGGTGCGGGGAGACGAGAGAGACAGGGCCTCAAGAGCGCTACGGGAGTCAGAATAAATAACAAAAGATGTAGAGGAGAGTTGAAATAAAAATCGAAGGGCCAAGAGAATAGCCGAGAGTTCCGCCGTAAAGATGGAAGCCGCTGAGGAGAGGGATAGTAATTTAATTACCGACTGAAAGGCTGCCGCGCAACCCACTCCATATGGCGAGCGAGAGCCGTCAGTGAACACGGGGATAGAATCAGAATGGGAAGAGGAATGGGCTAGAAACAACTGTCGTAGGACAAAAGGGTGGAACTGTGACTTCGGTGCAGTAGAGAGGAAGAAGCAGATACGGAGGGAAGGAACGGTCCACGGGGGGGAGGGGAAGGTAGAGGGAGGAGAGGGAACTACTCGCCCCTCCACCCCCAGAGAAGACAGGACGGTGGCCATCCGAAGACCAAACGGTCGAACCAAGTGGGGACGACGGTCAAAGTAGCTCAAAGTAGAAAGACCGAAGAGGGAGTGGAAGACTGGGGTGGAAGAAACCTGCCGAATGCGAAAGATGTATTTTAAGCCCTCTAAGGTACGATGGTTATCCAACGGGAGATCGCCATTTTCCGCATAAAGACTGACAATAGGAGAAGACCGGAATGCGCCAGTACTGATGCGTACACCCAGGGAGCGGATAGGGTTCAGCATACGCAGGGTGGAGACAGGGGCGAAGGAATAGGCCTGATAGCCATAATCCAACTTACTTTGGACTAGAGAGTGGTAGAGCCACCAAAGGGTGTGGCGGTCAGTACCCCAATCGGTATGGGAAAGGAACTTGAGAAGAGTGCAAGTCTGAAAGCAAGAAATCGCCTGCAGAGATTTCAGGTGGGGAATCTAGGAGAGGCGGGAATTAAGGAGGAGACCAGAAATCTAGTTTTAGGGACAACGGGGAGCTGTGATCCATAAAGAGAGAGGGAAGGGACGGCAGTGTAGCAGCGGCGACGACAAAAATGCATTACCACCGTCTTCGAAGGAGAAAACCGAAACCCGTGGGAGACCCATCTGGAGTCCGAATCCAGGGCACGCTTGGGGAGACGTTCAAGAAAGGCCGATCGGGAACTGGAGCAATAGATGGCAAGGTCGTCGACAAAGAGGGTGGCCGTAATCCCTGAGGGCAGAGCTGTCACCACGTCATCGATCGTCAAAGCGAAGCAGGTAACACTCATAACGCTGCCCTGGGGAACTTACCAGTGACAGCACAGTAGCATCCTTTGCCGATGACACAAAAATTAGTAGAAAAATAAGAAACACAGAGGATATAGGATTTCTACAAACAAACATGAACGGAATCTACAATTGGTCTGAAGGCAACAATGTTAAATTTAACACTGAGGAAAAGAGAAGACCTAACAGCCATGGAACACTATACCCCAAATGGACAAGAAATTCAGAGAAATTCTAAAGCAAAAGATTTAGGTGTTATAATGACTGATGACGCGAAATTTTAAACACAAAATAAGATAGCAGTAAACAGAGCAAACAGAATAACTGGGTAGATATTGAGAACCTTTAAATGAAGGGATAGCAATATAATGATTCGTCTGTTGTAAACACTGATCGTACCCAAATTGGAATACTGCTCGGTCCTTACATCCTCATATAAAAAAAAAGACATTAGTCAGTTAGAAGGGGTTCAGAGAAGCTTCACAACCAAGATTAATGGATGCAAAGAACTAAATTACTGTGAAAGATTACATGAATTAAACATATTCACTGAAAAGAAGAAGAGAGAGGAACACCATTATTTACACTTGGAAAATAATGGAGGAACTAGCCCCTAATCTTACTTTAAACCCGATAACCCCCTAAACAAAAGTGGAAAGTAGAAAAGGAAGAATGTGTCGTGTTACCAAATTAAAGGCGAGACAGGGAATATCCTCAACCCTGAAGAAAATTAGTTTTGCTGTGAGAGGACCAAGACTGTTCAGTCAGCTGTCCAAGGAACTAAGGAACACAAGTGGTGTTGCGATGGCCATCTTCAAAAGAAGATTAGATGCCTGGCTCAGAACAATCCCAGATGAGCTGGGGGAACTTGGCTACGTGAGGTGGAGAGCACAAGAAACCACCTCTCTTCTTCACCAGGCCAATTCGAGAGGAGGAGCAACAAACTTGGCCTTTGTGAAATGAGGAATCATCGCATGGAACATATGAAAGGTTGAATCAGCGACGCTAACCACTACACCACCAACATATATATATATATGTTAGTTATTGTGTGAAACAAGTCATTTCACGTAATGCCTAACATTTTCAGGCATATAGGGTAATTCGATTAAGCGATTAATGACTTCGTGAAGGTTAGATTAGGTTAGGTTAGGCTGGTTAGGTTAAGTTAGTAATGCATATTACCTATGTTTAAGGGTCACAGGTATTACGGGAAATTCCTGACATTTTTAGGCATTACATGAAATAAATGATTTCAAGCATTGACTGTAATATATATGAGGTGCTCCAGACCACAAGCTGCCAAGCGCCAAAATTTAAAAAAAAGAGAAAAATGCAGTTAAAGTTTGTCATCTTGCAAAATGCCATAACTTTTGAACCAATAACAATATTTGATTGATTTCGACCATACGTACAGGCTCACAATCTGCTCCCTGACTCACTGACGGGATAGAGGGAAGAGTGGGGGAATATATTGTATAAATGACTCAATTCTGGTCCCACTGGCGCTTGGCAGGTTGTGATCCGGAGAGCCTCATATATACATTAAGTTTCACGGAGACCATTTCCTTGAAACTTGTTACAAAGATCTTGATTGATCGAAATTGGTCACGTGGGAAATAACTAACCAATCTAAAACGATCACCTAACCAAGTGTAATTTGGTCTCCGTGAAACTTAATATTTGACATATATTATATAGCTGCTTTGCTGTAAATAACAAAATTTAGAGTAGCAATAAGGACGCTAAGGAGGCAGAAAGAAATTCCTCCATAGCTATAGACCTGAGGCGCGTAGGAAAATCTTTAGAATGAATTTTATTTATTTTTGTAATTATTTGCTCAGGAATATCTTTGTATTTCTTTAAAGAATCATAAGAATAGAAATTTAAATTTGGTGAATGCTGTAAGAATTGGCGATAGTGCGTAAGTTGGCCGTAAATTATTCTCAAAAAAATACTTGGCCGTAAATTATAAATAAAGTAAAATGATGCACTTAATGCAAAACCACACAATATTTGGTAATGTCGTGTTTTACGTTCGTAAACTCAAAATAATCGTCTATCGAACCGTCTATTGTTTTAATGACCTAATGAAATAATTTTGGCAACCCTGGTGTTATGAAAAGAATTTGATAATTTGGTTAGGTCAACTGAATGTCCGATTAGGTTAATTGAATGCCTAGTTACGGGGGGGGCGCGGTCATTCAAAAACCACGTGGTCCTTTTTCGGGTGATTTTCAAACCCATCCCTCCCCTTGTGGTCATTTGTAGCCAATGACTTAAACCCCCCTCCAAAACCACCCCTTCTTAATCTTATGTAAAATGTAAGGTGCCATATTAGATTTCATATATTACTGAGAGATAATGAGGTAAATGAACAATTAAAAGGCATATCTTCTAAATAAACTCTAACCTCATTAGGGGTTAGGATTGGATAGGTAGCCTACTTTTCCTAGCTGAAAATATAATGGGGCAACAGTAGCAACAAAATATAAAATACAGTAAATCCTCGATTTAACGAACTAATTCCAGCCACCCCATTCCCTTAAATCGAAAATTCCCTTAAATTGTACAAAATTTCAGGCATTGAAAAAAATTATGCATAGTGCTTAGGAGGAATTCCCTAGACAAAAAAAGTAGACATGGCTTACCTTAAAATTTGGGGGTTATGGTGTTTGTTGTAGGTGGCCTGACACAGGTATGACCGCCAAACCTGTGCCAGGCTTGATGGGGTGAGTTACTCTGTCTCAACATCACCCTCCAGAAGCATGGCAGGTACCTCTGGGGTGACTGGCTCTGGGGTAGTGGAAGCACTGCGAGAAAAGCTGAGGGATGGAGCTGGTGAAGATGAAGGGGTTGATGACAATCCTGATGTTGAGGGTAGTGGAACATCAAGAGAAGAATGGCTGTCAGATCCTCGTCTTTGAGAGGCAGGAGGCTTGAAGAAATCATCAATCTTAGTCTGGATCGGGGCACACATGGCTTGTTGTTTCTTAACGACCCTGGTTCTCATCTCCCTCAGATGGTCATAGAAGGGCTGCAGGTCTTCATGCTTGGTGGTGATCAGGAAGTTGAGGAGCGCATCAAGATTATTTCGCACCTCAGACAGCGTCATCGATGGAGTTGTAGATGTCTCTTTTTCTTCTTCCAAGCTTGTTTCTAAGGGACTTGAAACTTGAGGTCTTGATGTGATGGCTTCAGTAGTATGGGCGCATTTCGGACGAGGAAGTTGGGGTGCCCTGAAATCCTGCCCCTGGAGGGGCCCCCTTACTTAAGTTCTTAACCCATTTACGGGGTCTCACCATCCTCAATGAAGGGCATTTGCCCCTTGAGGGTCCCATCCTCTTTGAAAAAAATACATTTTAAAAAAATTAAATTAAAAAAAAAAAATTCACCTCGCCTTCCTTCAAAAAAAAAAAAAATTTACGGTCTTCTATGAGACAAACAAACACTCGAGTACCTTTTGTTCCGGTGCGCTCGTCGTGTTCGCGGTCCCCGTTAGTTTTAGCTGCAGGGGGAGCAAACATTCTGATAATAGCAATAAAAACTTAAAATAAATATCTAAAAAAGAGTTTAATAAAGGTCACAAGATTACGCATCAACCTCAAAACATACAAGAGGTGTATATTATTATAAACCAATACCATATTATCTCTTCAAATGTATTACTGATTTCGTATGTTAGTAATTGCGAACATCACAAAATACAAACTCAGATTAATCACGTTTTAAATCATTAACAATTTCTTTGTTTAATATTTGTATTATATGACGTTAAATAAAAATATTAAATAAAATTAAAATAAAACATTTTATTTTCAATTATAGGGGTAACATTTGCTTTTATAATTAAAATTCGTTTATTCTACACTAATGAAATGAAATGAAATGGAATGAATTGAAAAGGCTTATTGGCAGACTATAGTCCATATGACAAATATTATTAAACTACATTATGCAGTTAAACTTACAATTAAGTGTTTAACCAGCAGACCTATTATTATTTAGCTTCAATTACCATCTTAAGCATTATTTGTCTATCGTCATTATATATATATATATGATGAATTTCACAATTAAGCACGTGAAACGAGTGGATGTTGCAAATATATATATATATATATATTTGATAAGTTTTAATGATTTAATGTACAGTATTTTCATAATTCTTTGCTAAGCACATTAATCACAATTGGTAACTCAGTTCACAATCTTGCCAGATTTTTCAAACTAGTCAACAATAAACATTTTAAACCTACGTATTTTTTTCTAGTAATTTAACTGTAACGAGAAGTAGTTAATTATTATTGTTACCAACTATTGACTATAAACTACACAGGCCTGCGAATAAGAAATTTGTAAGTGATGTTTTCTTACTATTAGTTGATTATATAATTCAATTATTCTGATTTCGAATAAGGTATCCATTTTTCTATCACGTAAGGATTTTCTGCAAACTGGAAGGGAAAAGCAGCTACATAAATAAATATTATTTATTGCAATTTACATTAGGTACCTATTTCGTTTTGTTATGCTTATTACAAATGCAAACAACTTTAAAAAGAAAGAATGCTATTTAAGTCAACTACATATACGTCTTTATTTAGGCTGAGTTCTCTTGTGGATCTATGCAATGATCCTTTTCTTTTATGTAATAATTCTGTATCAACCCATTTCAACATCCAGAAGTAAGCAGTCGTCATGCTGACGTCACACCTTCAATGCTATCTCGGTAGTTTTTAATCAAAATTAAACTGACTCAGTTTTAATGAAAACTACTTGCATGTGTAATATGAAATATAACATTTTGTGAAATTCTGTACGTAATGTCGGAAACTAATATTATTTTCGGAATCAGCGTCCAAAACTTACTATACAAGTGATACATTATTTCGAACAACAAAAACATCTACTAGTCATTATTATGCATTCACATCCAGAGATAACTGCAAACATGTCTCCTTTTATAATGTTTCAAATGTAAAATTTAATTTCAAATCGTTTTATCATGTAACATTGGAGGATATATTTTAAATATTTTTGGTTATTATTCGTTTTTTGACCCAGTCACACCATTGAATAACCAATCAAAACTGAATAAGAAAATATATATATTATCTTGTGCAAATTTGTATAAAATGTACTTTTTTATAAAAAAAATATTTTTTACGTTCTAATATGGATGTATAGAAATTTCGGTTAATTTGTTTATTTTGGCTACCTTTTTTGGAGATTTTCATTCAACTATAGGTTACTTTGTTTATTTTTGGCTACTTTTTCTTGATTTGCCTACTTCTTTCTGTTACTCATTAGCTTGGTGATTTTCGTTCTAGAACCATGACGTGTCAATCTTGTGAACTTGATTTTGAAGACCTAATCCGCCTTGTTGGCCTCGATGAAGATAGGGCTACACGCATAAGCAAATTAATCACAGTGAAAATTTTGTGGATCCCCAAGACCATACCATCCACACGCAAAACATTGAACGCTTGTGGAAGGATGTGAAATCGTGGGTTTTACGTGCTGGGAACACACGCCCTCATTACCGGAAATATTTGGCACGATACTTGTTCCTGGCAGAACATCCTGACGATTCTACAGTTCTGCATCACTTCCTTACTGCAATTGCAGAACGATATCCTCCAAAATAAGGTGACTGGTTAGGTTAGGTTGTTAGGTTAGGTTACGGTAGGTTAGGTTAGGTTGTGTTCAGCACGAACGCAAACTTTTCTGGTCGATTTTGAGGTGTTTTACACGAATCTGCCATCCGTTTCCTGTGAAAATGCGTAGTTTTCGAGATGACGATATCTCGAAAACTACGCATTTGCACAGGAAACGGATTGCAGATTCGTGCAGAACACCAAAATTGACCAGAAAAGTTTGCTCTCATTATAAAAAGAGACTGGGTCAAAAAACGAATAATTACCATATTTTTACTCGAAATGAAAGACGTTGATTTATTCCTACTGTCGTTAATCCATTATTTTTGACGAATACCTAATTTAATTTTTCATTCATTTATAACACGAATTTCATTATACGTGAATTTAAAACAGAAACATTTTTATAATGCAGAATGTGTAGACGAAAACACGAAATATAATATCTCTATAAGTACATGTTTATTTTAAAATTATTGAAATACGCAAGATTGAAAATTGATCAACGATTATAGGATCATCAGTCTCATTGTATAATAGTGTTACACTAAATGTTGCAAAAGTCGTTTTCTACGAACGTTACAATATAGAAAACGGAATTTTGCTTAATGAGCGGGATAGCCACAAAATAAATATACTTGTTTAGGATCATTCTATAATTTTAAAACATTACTTGTAAGCAATTAGCTTCACTGATTAATATAATTTCTTAACAATAGTTTACTAATCCATATTTTCAACAACTTTCCGGAATATACAAACAGGCAGGGATTGCGAAATTTCCATAACGTTATATTACATTATTATGAAAAAACTATATAGGGCTATGGGTTGATTGCCTGTGCCCTCATCCGTTGGAAATTTCCAACAGACTTCAGTGGAGGGTTACCGACAAAAGCCCTATGCTTTTTCGTTAGAGAGTTATGATATGTAGGTCTTTAAAGGACCTCTTTATATTTATTGATTACGGTAATTCTAGCTCGGGAGTTGGGAAGCCTTATGTTAATGAAAACTGAAATTGCCTCACCTTATTTTTGCTGGGTCTTGTTTGTTTCGATGTAGGGCGTTGACGGTCATTTTCGGTGTAGGGCCGCCACGATGGGTTACGCGGCGAATTTACTTAAGGTAATTAATATAGGCAGTCACTATATAAACCCCTGAAGGAATAGGCCTATCCTTTTATAGTCACTAGGTTTTATATTATAAGGAATTCACTCAGGACTTAGGGGGACAAAGACATCCCCTGTTTAAAGCTTCGCTGTAACATAAACAGCCCTGAGAGCCGTTCCTTGGTTCTGGTGTATTATTTGCCGAACTAGCAAAATTTTGTTTGGTCTACTTTGGTAGACTAAACAATAAATTGGGTTTTCTTGTTGCTATGTGAGGCTGATTCATACATACAGGTTCTTTGTACGTATGGCAATTCAATTATTTCATTCCCAATAGGCTATGTCGCCAATCCCGAGGCATTTTGTATAGATATTTAATTCAATTAATTAATAATTTATATTTAATTATGAAATAAATGTACCACATATGATACCATGTTGTGAGCGCGTATAGTTTTTCCATATACTGGGGGGGGCCGGAGAAAAATTTGTATGTTATAGATCAAATTTTTTGACAAACTGTGTAAAAAAATGTAAAAAATGATCAAAAGAATGAAGTAGAAATTTAGGAAGAGAGAGGTTACTCAAGACCTATTCAAATAGGAAAGTTCAAGAGGCCAACTTCTCAAGTTTAGTTAAAGTTATGTCAATCAGTTTGACTCCCTTTAGGTATAGGAAATTTATGGGATTAAAGTAAAGTTATTAAGCATTTTAACTTTGCTCAGTTTGTGTAAGGTTTATAAGTCACCAGTCTTAATTTTTTCTTGTAAAAGTTTTCTGGCTTTCAAAGCAGTCTTTCTTTGAGGCCTGTCTGGTTTAGTCTGAGTTACATCAGGCACATTGAGAGATTCCTCCCCAATAGTATCCTGATCCATCCTTTGGGGTAATGGTTCTAATTTAGCCCCACACTCCAAAGGATATAGTAATGTGATATCTCTGGTGGTTTCACCAGTTGCTGTTTTCAGTTTTACAACCCTGGTAACTTCGTCTTCACCAGTTTTGAGTTCCAAGACTTTTCCCATTGACCAATGTTGTCTTGGTGTCTTGTCATGTATCAACACAATGTCCCCAATTTTGACTGAATCATTCCAACTTTGTTTTGTTAATTGTTTATGTCTTTCTCTAAGACTTGTTAAGTATTCTTCTCTCCATTTTGTTATAAATTGAGTCTTGATTTGTGTCAAATGTTGGTATTTTGTGTTGAGTTCTTTGTGTCCTATTTCCCAATCTGGATCCTCTGTACTGTTATGTTCAGATTCTGGTAACATGTTTACTGTTTCTCCCTTAATTAGGTGGTTTGGTGTGAGAGGTTCTGGCTCATTAATACCATCTCCCACATAAGTTAATGGTCTGTTGTTGACAACATTTTCAATTTCTGACAGAATAGTCATGAGTTCAAAAAGTTGTAGATGTTTTGTCCCAATAGTCTTTTTAAGGCAGTTCTTTACAGTTTGTATGTTTCTTTCCCAAATTGAACCATACCATGGTGTATTAACAGGAATGTACTTCCAGGTTATGTTGTGTTTGGTTAAATGAGTTTGTACTGTTTCACTGTCACAAATCTGATGAATAATTCTTTCACCAGATTTGAAGTATGTGGCATTGTCTGACCATATAGTTTTGGGTACAGAATTGTGTGCACAAAATCGTCTGAAAGCAGCAATAAAAGCTTCTGCTGTCAGATCTTCTACTATGTCTAGACATATGGCACGTGTGGCAGCACAGGTGAAGAGTACAATGTACACTTTGTATTCCTTTGAATCCATTTTGTCTCCAAAACTCACATTTACCGCTCCAGTGTAGTCAATACCCGTGGTTTCAAATGGCCGAGTAAATGTTACTCGTTCCACAGGTAGGTCTGGAGGGCTTGGGGTCTTAAAGGGTCGTGAATGGATACGTTTACAAGGAATGCATGTGTTTAAAATTTTCTTTGTTTCAGTTCTACCCTTTGGTAGCCAGTAAGTTTTTCTCAGCTCTGTCAGGGTTTGTGGGACTCCCATGTGGTGTATTTTGTTGTGGGTATCCCTGATGATGAGTTTTGTGAAGTGATTTCTCCTTGGAAGAAGAATTGGGTGCTTAGAGTTGTAAGTCAAAGTTGACTTGTTAAGCCTTCCTTTACACCTTATCAGACCCTCTGTATCCAGGTACAGATTTAGATCCATGACAAGTGAAGGAATACCTTTGTTTAATGTGCTACTGGACCTAAGATACTTCAACTCCTTGTCAAATTCTGAAGCTTGTATCTGTTTGAGCCAGTATTTTGTTGCAGTTTCTGTTAAGTTAGAAAAGGCTTTCTGAGGACAGTGTTTGAGAAGGTAGCTATTGACAAACTTGCAGCAATAGACTGTAATTCTCAAGAGTTTGTTGAGGTCTGAATAAAGGTGATAGTCAAATATAGGTTTGTCCTCAGTGATCTTTTCAGTTGTTGTAGAGTTGAGTGTGAGGTTAACTACTTTGGCTGGCCAAAGATCCTCACATGTTAGCCATTCGGGCCCTTCATACCAGATTTTATTTGTTTTCAACAGCTTGTAAGAGAGCCCTCTTGTCAAAAAGTCTGCAGGATTCTCTTTGTTTTTATGTACCTAAATTTGATACCAAGGTTTGTGTTTGCAGTTTTGATTTCTGTTAGTCTGTTTTTCACAAATATTTTTTGCAAGAAGTTGTATCTGTGTTGGTCACCCATGTTAGACAAATTTGACTGTCTGTCCTTAAGTAAATGTTTGTTATGTCAACTTCTTTATACACTTGTGAAAGAAAGTCTGCTGTTTTAACTCCCAATGAGACAGCTAATAATTCAAGTTGTGGTACAGTTTTCTTTTGGTTTAAGGGTGCCACTTTTGCCTTTGAATAAACCAAGTTACTTTCATTTTCACTTGTTAAATAGGCACAACACCCGTAGCTTGTGTGCTGGCATCTGTAAAAATGTGTAGTGTTTGAGATTTCAATCTGTAGCCAGCACATCTTGGTACGTAGATGTCTTGAACTTTGTTCAAGTCTGTGGCTAATTTTTTCCAATGAAGTTGGTCTTCCACTGAAAGTGGTTCATCCCAATCAATTTTCTTTTTCCATAAGTCTTGCAAAAGGTTTTGGATCTTATGGTTGCTGGTAAATATAATCCAATGGGGTCGAAAATTTTGGATGATTCTGAAAGCACTTGTCTTTTTGTATCGGCATTTGGATTTAAGTTATAACTCTTTGTGCAAAGAGTGTCATCGTGTTCGGAATTCTGTTTTAAAAACCAAAGCATTCCAAGTGTTTTCGTGTAATTGTTTGGTTCAATGTTCCCATTGTTGTCTTTTGTTATTTGTTCATTTAATTTAGGAGAATTAGAAAGAGTTTGTACTGTATTCAAACCTCCTACCACTTCAGACTAGTCAATACCCGTAGTTTTAGTGGAGTAAATTTACTCCTCCACAGGTAGATCTGGAGGGCTTGGGGCTTTGAATCCTGTACTGTTTTTGTGTTGTTTGGCCTATGGCCAAGGGAGGCCACAAGACCCTTTTTGTTTGGTCTTGGCCAAGGAGGCCACAAGACCCTTGTTGTTTGGTCTCTGGCCAAGGGAGGCCACAAGACCTTGTTTGGTCTCTGGCCAAGGGAGGCCACAAGACCATGTTGTTTGGTCTCTGGCCAAGGGAGGCCACAAGACCAATGTTGTTTGGTCTCTGGCCAAGGGAGGCCACAAGACCTTGTTGTTTGGTCTCTGGCCAAGGGAGGCCACAAGACCCTTGTTGTTTGGTCTCTGGCCAAGGGAGGCCACAAGACCTTGTTGTTTGGTCTCTGGCCAAGGGAGGCCACAAGACCTTGTTGTTTGGTCTCTGGCCAAGGAGGCCACAAGACCCTTGATGAATTGTTGGGCTGGCCAGTGAGACCATCAGCCCTTGATGAATATGTTGGGCTATGGCCAAGGTAGGCCATCAGCCCTTGATGAATTTGTTGGGCTATGGCCAAGGTAGGCCAAGCCCTTGATGATTTGTTGGGCTATGGCCAAGGTAGGCCATCAGCCCTTTGATGAATTTGTTGGGCTATGGCCAAGGTAGGCCAAGGCCCTTTGATGAATTTGTTGGGCTATGGCCAAGGTAGGCCATCAGCCCTTTGATGAATTTGTTGGGCTATGGCCAAGGTAGGCCATCAACCCTTTGATGAATTTGTTGGGCTATGGCCAAGGTAGGCCATCAGCCCTTTGATGAATTTGTTGGGCTATGGCCAAGGTAGGCCAAGGCCCTTTGATGATTTGTTGGGCTATGGCCAAGGGTAGGCCATCAGCCTTTGATGATGATTTGTTGGGCTATGGCCAAGGTAGGCCAAGGCCCTTTGATGATTTGTTGGGCTATGGCCAAGGTAGGCCATCAGCCCTTTGATGAATTTGTTGGGCTATGGCCAAGGTAGGCCATCAAGCCCTTTGATGATTTGTTGGGCTATGGCCAAGGTAGGCCATCAGCCCTTTGATGAATTTGTTGGGCTATGGCCAAGGGTAGGCCAAGCCCTTTGATGATTTGTTGGGCTATGGCCAAGGGTAGGCCATCAGCCCTTTGATGAATTTGTTGGGCTATGGCCAAGGGTAGGCCATCACCCTTTGATGAATTTGTTGGGCTATGGCCAAGGTAGGCCATCAGCCCTTTGATGAATTTGTTGGGCTATGGCCAAGGGTAGGCCATCAACCCTTTGATGAATTTGTTGGGCTATGGCCAAGGTAGGCCATCAGCCCTTTGATGAATTTGTTGGGCTATGGCCAAGGGTAGGCCAAGGCCCTTTGATGATTTGTTGGGCTATGGCCAAGGGTAGGCCATCAGCCTTTGATGAATTTGTTGGGCTATGGCCAAGGTAGGCCAAGGCCCTTTGATGATTTGTTGGGCTATGGCCAAGGGTAGGCCATCAGCCCTTTGATGAATTTGTTGGGCTATGGCCAAGGGTAGGCCATCAACCCTTTGATGAATTTGTTGGGCTATGGCCAAGGTAGGCCATCAGCCCTTTGATGAATTTGTTGGGCTATGGCCAAGGGTAGGCCAAGGCCCTTTGATGATTTGTTGGGCTATGGCCAAGGGTAGGCCATCAGCCCTTTGATGAATTTGTTGGGCTATGGCCAAGGGTAGGCCATCACCCTTTGATGAATTTGTTGGGCTATGGCCAAGGTAGGCCATCAGCCCTTTGATGAATTTGTTGGGCTATGGCCAAGGGTAGGCCAAGGCCCTTTGATGATTTGTTGGGCTATGGCCAAGGGTAGGCCATCAGCCCTTTGATGAATTTGTTGGGCTATGGCCAAGGGTAGGCCATCAACCCTTTGATGAATTTGTTGGGCTATGGCCAAGGTAGGCCATCAGCCCTTTGATGAATTTGTTGGGCTATGGCCAAGGGTAGGCCAAGGCCCTTTGATGATTTGTTGGGCTATAGCCAAGGGTAGGCCATCAGCCCTTTGATGAATTTGTTGGGCTATGGCCAAGGGTAGGCCATCAACCCTTTGGAGTAGAGTAGTTTGTTTGTACGTGTCACTGTCTAACCATATAATTTTTGGCACAAAATTATGTGCACAGAATCAGAGCGCAGCAATAAAAGCTTTTACTCTCCGATCCTTGGTTATGTTTAGACAGGTTGTTGTGTTTGAGACACATGAAAGAGTAGTGTGTGTGTGTGTGTGTGTGTGTGTGTGTGTGTGTGTATCATTCCTCCGAATCCAGTTGGTCTTCAAAACTTGGATTCACCACTCCAATGAAATTAATACCCGTAGTTATGAATGAGTAAATGTTGTGTATCCTACAGGTAGGTCTGGAAGGTTTGGGGTTTTGAAGGAATCCAATCTGTTTGCGAGGAATGTTTGTGTCTGTTAATGAAATCTGTTGTGTTTCTTCTTTTAAAAGAAGAATTGGATGTTTGAAGTCGTATGTATATATTTATATACTGTACCGTACGTATGTGTGTAAATGTGTATTTTGTTATAGGGTTTTATTTTTTGGTTTTGGGTTAGGTTAATCAATTTGGCTGAGTAAAGATCCTCAAACGTTGCATTTGAGACCCTTATATCAAGCCTTGTCTGTTTTATGCCTATATGTTGAATAGGAATTGGAATAGGTTGGGCCTATATTGGTCAAATAGGAATTGGAATAGGTTGGGCCTATATTGGTCAAATAGGACTTGGAATAGGTTGGGCCTATATGTCAAATAGGACTTGGAATAGGTTGGGCCTATGTCAAATAGGACTTAGAATAGGTTGGGCCTATATGTCAAATAGGACTTGGAATAGGTTGGGCCTATGTCAAATAGGACTTTGTATAGGTTGGGCCTATATGTCAAATAGGACTTCGGAATAGGTTGGGCCTATATGTCAAATAGGACTTGAAATAGGTTGGGCCTATATGTCAAATAGGACTTGGTATGCCTATATGTCAAATAGGGTTTGAAATAGGTTGGGCCTATATGTCAAATAGGACTTGGAATAGGTTGGGCCTATATGTCAAATAGGACTTCGAATAGGTAATAGGTTGGGCCTATATGTCAAATAGGACTTGGTGTGCCTATATGTCAAATAGGACTTCGAATAGGTAATAGGTTGGGCCTATATGTCAAATAGGACTTGGTGTGCCTATATGTCAAATAGGACTTGGTATAGGGTTACGAATAGGTGTTAGGTGGGTGTAGGTTTGAATTCGTGCAATTGCTTTAGGTCTTTGTAATGTTACAGATCTGAGTCGAATTTTGTGATGTTACAGTTCGAGTCGAATTTTGTGATGTTACAGGTCTGAGTCGAATTTTGTGATGTTACAGGTCTGAGCCGAATTTTGTGATGTTAATGAGTCTTATGAGTAAGTTAAATTGCTGAAATAAATTTTATAACCTACACCACAGGTTCAATTATAAATTTAGTGTTTTTAATTAGGATAGGCCTTGAGTGTAAAGAGTAAGGCCTACTTTAAGAGGTAGGCCTATTATGTAAGGTAAAGGTAGGTGGGCCTACTAAATAGGCCTGTTTGTTGGGCCTACCAAGTAGGCTTATATTTGGGCCTAATATTTTATAGGACCTTAAATGAGTTAAGCCTGTTAAATTAACAAGGCTTTGTTTTTAGTTTGAAGAGTAGGACCTATTAAATAGGCTTAATGTTGTGGGCCTATTTTTTTATAGGACCTAAATTGAGTTATGCTTGTTAAATGAACAAGCCTTTGTTTTCGGTTAGTGTAAAGGTAAAGGGATTGGTTCCCAGCTGTTGGGCCACCATATGAAAAACTATAGTGGGTTACGGTTGAAATTGGGGTTAGGCCTACTGAGTTAAGCCTAGCCACTGCGTGTGTCAGTGTAAATTTTAGAGGGGTTAGTTCCCCATACACAGGGCCACCATATGAAAAAACTATATAGGGCTATGGGTTGATTGCCTGTGCCCTCATCCGTTGGAAATTTCCAACAGACGTCAGTGGAGGGTTACCGACAAAAGCCCTATGCTTTTTCGTTAGAGAGTTATAAATATGTAGGTCTTTAAAGGACCTCTTTATATTTATATTGATTACGGTAATTCTAGCATCGGGAGTTGGGAAAGCCTTATGTTAATAAAAACTGAAATTGCTCACCTTATTTTTGCTGGGTCTTTGTTTGTTTCGATGTAGGGCGTGACGGTCATTTTCGGTGTAGGGTCGCCACGATGGGGTTACGCGGCGAGTTTACTTAAGGTAATTAATATAGGCAGTCACTATATAAACCCCTGAAGGAATAGGCCTATCCTTTTATAGTCACTAGGTTTTATATTATAAGGAATTCACTCAGGACTCTAGGGGGACAAAGACATCCTCCTCGTTTAAAGCTTCGCTGTAACATAAACAGCCCTGAGAGCCGTTCCTTGGTTCTGGTGTATTATTTGCCGAACTAGCAACATTTTGTTGTGTCTACTTCTTTTTGGTAGACTAAACAATAAATTGGGTTTTCTTGTTGCTATGTGGGGCTGATTCATACATACAGGTTCTTTGTACGTATGGCAATTCAATTATTTCATTCCCAATAGGCTATGTCGCCAATCCCGAGGCAATTTTGTATAGATATTTAATTCAATTAATTAATAATTTATATTTAATTATGAAATAAATGTACCACATATGATACCATGTTGTGAGCGCGTATAGTTTTTCCATAATTATAATACGCTATAATACGTTTAAAAACGTCTGAAATATGAGTTGCTGGATATACATATTTGTATATTGAAGGAAGAGCCCTTAATTTTATCGTTGCAAAAATACATGACTGCATATATAAAAAGCATTCGTTTTTCTCATTAACAAACTATGAATTCTGTTGGTAACCATTAAACAAATTACATAATGAAATAAACAACGAATTGAAATTATGGCGAAATATTGCAACTATCTGTGCATTGCAACACAGTGAGATGAAACTATTTAAGCCCAGACTCTAATCGAAATCACTCTTCATCTAATAAATTGAAATGACCATCAATAACCAATAAAAACATTGGTGCCAATAATCCAGCTGGGTTGCAGCACCTTAAACAGAAAAAACAAAAACAAAACTCTTCATGCAATATCCACAGCAGAAAGTTTGTTAACACTTCACCTCCTTCACCAGTTTGTGAGTATTTTTAAACTTTTTTTGCATGTTATCTGATAATCATTATTTTTCAAGATAGGCTTTGAGTAAAATTCATTCTAGATGTACGACTCCTTTCTTGTTCACGAATAATGAATACAATACATTGTGTACATTTGGTTGGTAGAAATGGGTGATTAATCTAAGTTTGTATTTTGTGATGTTCGCAATTGCTAACATACGAAATCAGTAATACATTTGAAAAGATAATATGGTATTGGATTATAATAATATACACCTCTTGTATGTTTTGAGGTCGATGAATAATCTTGTGACCTTTATTAAACCCTTTTTCAAATATTTATTTTAAGTTTTTATTGCTATTGTCAGAATGTTTGCTCCCCCTGCAGCTAAAACTAACGGGAACCGCGAACACGACGAGCGCACCGGAACAAAAGGTACTCGAGTGTTTGTTTGTCTCATAAAAGACCGTGAATTGTTTTTTTTTTTAAGGAAGGCGAGGTGAACCTTTTTTTTTTAATTTAATTTTTGTAAAATTTATTTTTTTCAAGGAGGGTGGGGCCCCGCAGGGGGCCCTCAAGGGGCAAATGCCCTTCATTAAGGACGGTGAAACCCCATAAATGGGTTAAGAACTTAAGTAAAGGGGGCCCCTCATAACGAAGGCGAAGGCCTTCAGGGGGCCCCTCCAGGGGCAGGATTTCAGGCACCCCAACGTCTTCGTCCGAAATGCGCCCATACTACTGGCTTCTTTAATGACTTTTTTTCGAGAGCCTTATTTTTGTCACTAGCACTAGCTCTCGTCTCATGCTGCAGCCTATAGCTCTTAAGGTGCTGCTTATCACCTTTCGGTTGGTAAACTTGTGTTTTTCTAATGTTATACTCTGCCATCACAGCAGCCACTGACGCCCATTTCTCAAGCTTTTCAGTTATCTCTAACTTCTGCGCAATAGTTAAACGCACTCTTTTCACCTTCTCACCACCACTTATTCTCTGAGATACTTTCTGCATGATAATAAAAGCACAGTTAAGCACAAACAAAGGCACAAACACAGTGAGCAGCAATGCAACACAGCAACGAGGCGACAGGGTACAGACTGGCCACATGTAAACAAAACACGAACACACGAAAACACGTGCGCGTCCGTCCCTCCTTTTTACGGAGCACTACTCTGATTTAAAGAACTAGTTCGCTAAATTGATCACTCAATAACGGAGAAAAATCCTTCCGCTAAATCGCTCCTCCGTTATATCGAGTTCCGTTATATCGAGGATTTACTGTACTACTAATAAACTGACGAAAGATTCATGTGATTACATAGCAATTTACATACGTTCTAGAAAATTCCATATATAATACATGGAGTTACATATTCTAGAAAGTTCCAGATTATAGCGCGTGATAATACAGTTACAAATACAGTAATTTTAATACAAAATAACATAAAAAAGTAATTAGATTTCTAAAACAATTTACAAAATAACAAATTGAAAATGCAAATTAAAATAAAGCAAATTAAACAAAATTAAATTAAAAGTATGGCGAATTTTGTGATTATAAAGATTCGAGTCTTCTGGAATTATATATATATATATATATATATATATATATATATATATATAATAAATATTATTATATATATATATATACAGGGTGTACATAAAGTCAGGATCTATTTTTGTGAAATAATTATTTTTTCTATTTTTCTTTTCAGAAGCCCTTAGAATGAATACATAAGAGCGTGTGGCAATAGTAATTTGGCGAATCGGGGAAAAGAAATACAATGACATCAGAGAGAAGGTTAGAAGGAGATTTCATAAGCCGGGGCCAATAGACAAGACAATACGAAAATTGGTGAACAAATTTAAACGAACGGGATCTGTAAATGATGAAGCAAGATCAGGACGACCGTGTATGTCAGATCTTACCGTGAATGCAGTACGCGGAATTATCACTGAGGAGCCACGTACGTCCGTTCGTGCTGCATCACACAGACTCGGCCTCCCGACGTCATCTGTGCACAAAATTCTGAAAGTTAATTTGCAGAAGAAAAGCTATCATTTGCAGGTTTTACATGATTTACATGAAGAAGATTTCCCTCGACGAAGTGCTGTGTGTGCTGATCTCGTAGAACAAATCTGGAGTGATAATTTAATGGACAACATTCTCTTTAGTGATGAAGCCACTTTCCATACGTGTGGAAAAGTAAATCGCCATAACTGTCGAATTTGGGCAGATGAAAGACCGAATGATTTCGTCCAAAAGGGAAAGAGACTCACCTAAAGTTAATGTCTGGATGGGTTTAACAAAATCTAAGGTTTATGGTCCTTTTTTCTTTGCTGAAGCTACAGTTACGGGGCTTATTTATCTGGACATGTTGCAGCAATTCCTTGAACCTCAGCTGATTGGGGATAGGATTGTTAGTACCGTCGTCTATCAACATGATGGTGCTCCTTGTCACTATGCCAAAATTGTTCAGGATTATCTGAATGGACGTTTTCCAAATCGCTGGATCGGACGCGGAAGCAACAGACCTTCGCCAGCGAGATCACCAGATTTAACCCCTTTAGATTTCTTTGCATGGGGCTTTATCAAATCGCACGTCTATCAGGCGAAGATTACGAGTCTTGAAAACTTACGTACACGTATACGAACTGCTGCAGATAACATAACCCCGCAAATGCTCCAGAATGTGTTTAGAAATGCTGCGGAACGATTTGAGCTGTGCAGGGATACTGATGGGCGTCACGTCGAATCCTACTCTTAATTATTTAATAAATGTTACCACTTTATAATTTTATGATTGAATTCCATATAATTTCCAAGTGCTTCACAAAAATAGATCCTGACTTTATGTACACCCGTTATATATAATAAACAATATTATAAACAGGATATTTTAATGCTTCGTATTGGCCACGTGGTTAAACGTCAAGACCCCCCTCTCTCATATGGCCTATGGTGGTCAAATAAGGAACACCCTCCCCCCCTTTAAGGACCACGTGATTTTGTGATTTTTGAATGGCCCCTTAGGTCAACTGTATGCCCTTGACGAGTGGTTAGGTTAAGTCATGATATTTTTGTTTAAACTAACGAAAATATCACGACTACCTAACCAATCATCAAGGGCGTATAGTTGACTTAACTGGGCATTCAATTGGTTAGGTCAATAACTTGCCCAAAAATTACTAAATTAAAACAACTGCAAGCTGATTTACCCCGTTTGATAGTTGTTCATTGTTTTTCTGCTTCAATAAATGATTTTGTTAATTTTTGGAGTTTACGAACGTAAAACACGACATTACCCAATATTTGATGACTTCATACCGCTGTAGTGATCTACAATTTTCTAAGCAATGCTTAGAGGCTAGAAATAAAGCAAATAAAATGTTAGGTACAGGGCCGGCCATCGAGAGCTGCCACGGGCCCCGGGGAAGGATTGGTATATGGCCCATTTAGTGTTGAAAAATAATCGAAACTTTACAAACCGGTTTTTAATCGATCTGTTTTGTGAAAACCGGTTTTAACCGGTTATGACCGAAAAGTATAGTAATTTTTAAAAGCCACAATTGAAAGGTACTGACTTTAACTTTTAACAAGCATAGCTTATCGCCTATTTTTTGGTCAAAAGAATGCAAAAATGCAGCATCATATGTATGCATATGAATAAGAAAATGACAACTTTGACATATTTATTTTAGCCAAATAATACATTATTCAAACAATTTAGATTTGAAATAATTTTTTAAAATAAAACATCTATACTTAGAAAGAAATAAACTTCTTTTTGTAAAAAAATTATAAAGAATAAAAATAAAATTTATCTATTTTGGAAAAAACATTGAAATAAAAATTTTTAATAAAAAAAACTTTACCTAGAAAACAGAAAATTGACTCTTCGTGTAAGAAAAAATATATAAATTAATTTAGATTTTATCCCTATTTTGGAAATGACATCTTAAGAAACAAAGGGCATTAAGAGTCTTATACTGTGAATAGGGCTTTAGTCGACTGACTCTACACTACAGCCTACATGATGAGACAAACTGAAGATCGAGTTGCCAGATAGGCAAAAATTATACTGAAGAGCAGTTGCCAGTTTGTCACAATTTAACTTAATAGGTAATGTATTCGAAGTTATTTTTTGTGCGCTGTAGCGCGTAGCTGCACGTTCGCGCAAGTTTGAACCAAATAAAAATCAGTCGATAAAACCGGTTTTTCTTTCGGTTTTCGATTTTTAGGGGAATTTTACAAACCGGTTAAAAACCGGTTTTTACAAACCGGTTTTCAACACTAGGCCCATGGGCCCCCCCTGTTTGCTCAGTATTTTACTACGAATGTTTTTTGTGTACGTAACATCAAATTGATTACACTGGTATGCATCAATTTTGCTGTCAAGGGTTTTGTAAGTGATTCTTATAGAGTTTTTCCTGCTGATTTCGAATCTGCAATCCGTTTTTCTCAATCAGCTCAGGTTATCCGGCTATGGCCTCATAAGTAAAATAGAATTTTTCGTGATTTTGTCAAAGCGGAATTGGAACAGTAACATCTATCATCACTTGTTTCACTTGTATAATTTTTTTTTTTACTTTTCAGGCATATAGATAAAATATTTCATAATGAATAGAGCGTGTAAAAATGATCCCACTAGATTCTGCTACATATGTGGGACGGTTACCATGCCAAATAACCAGTCCCAAATCACTAAATTTGTGAAGACAATGTATAGAGCATACTTTGGAATTAAGCTAGGGGACCAGGACAAAAATTTCGCCCCTCATATCTGCTGCAAGACGTGCATTGAAAATTTGAGAAGATGGAGTAAAGGCAGAGCGAAATATTTGCCTTTTGGAATTCCTATGATTTGGAGAGAAGGAAAGGATCACGTGACAGATTGCTATTTCTGCATGACAAACCTCCAAGGTGGGCTTATAAATTTATTTTTCTTAAATATTTTGAAATCCTCGTATGAAACTTGACATAATATTCACCATAATGTAATATTCACCATATATAGCATAATATTCACCATAATGGTAATCATACATTTACATATACATATTGTTATAGAAAATACATTTACACATACATATTGTTATACAAGTTACATTTACATATGCAATGATTGTATATTTTCTTTCTTTTTCATTCATATTGTCCCCGAAGGGACAATATGAATGAAAAAGAAAGAAAATATACAGACTCCATCGACCTATTTCATATCTTACAGACCGCAGCCTTCCCTCACGAGCCGCCACTGTCTGAATGCTTCTTCTACTTCATATGCAAGTTTTATATCCATGTTTCTGTGTTTCTAGTTTCAGGAGTTAACAAGAAGAATAAACACATTGTTGTATACCCTGACATTCCTTCTGCTATGAGACCTGTACCCCATGGTCCTGGAATTCCAATACCCGACCCACCTCAAACCCTGGACTTCGATGATTCTGATGATGAATCAATGACCAATGCCAATGACCAGTCCCAGTCGTATATACCTCAAAATACCGCTTCAAATGAGCCGAGGCCTCTCAACCAGGCCAAACTTAATGATCTTACCAGGGATTTAGGACTTTCCAAATTAGCTGCCGAGATCTTGGGCTCACGACTTCGAGAGGACAACTTGCTGGCTCCGGGAACAACATTCTCCTGGTATAGGAAACGAGAGGAAGAATTCCGCAAGTTTTTTGCAGTGCACGAAAATACCTCTTCCTTAGTGTACTGCTGCAATGTTGAGGGGCTAATCGAATCCTTGGGCCTGCCATATAACGCATCAGAATGGAGACTATTTATAGACTCGTCTAAACGAAGTTTGAAAGCAGTACTTCTCAACATTGGGAATAGGGTTGCATCAGTCCCTGTAGCACATTCCGTACAACTTACTGAGAGCTACGATAACATGAAAATTTTACTGGATGCTCTCGTATACGACCAACATAACTGGAGGATCTGTGGAGATTTGAAGGTAATACTAATATCATAAGTAAACTATTGCTATTCACTATGTTGTTTTTCCAAAGTTATTTGAGAGCGTATAAGAACCCTTAACTTCCCCACAGAAGTGATACAGTCCAATGCATAGATTTTTTTATCTGATAGCACAAAATTCTCTAAATTCTTTAAATATTTTCATTTTTTTTCAGATTGTGGCATTTGTATTGGAATGCAAGGGGGATACACGAAATACCCATGTTTCCTCTGCAATGGGATAGCCGAGCGGATGAGAAGCACTATGCACAGCGTGAATGGGCATCCAGAGAGAATTTTGAACCTGGGTCGCATAATGTCGTTTCAGTGCCCTTGTACCACCAACAAAAATTTTGCTCCCACCACTTCATATTAAGCTGGGCTTGATGAAAATTTCAGCAATCAATGAATAAGAGGGTTCAGCATTCCGATATCTCGAGAGTAATTTCCTCATATATCTGATGCTAAACTAAATGCTGGGGTTTTTGATGGTCCTCAAATCGAACTTTGATCAAGGATACTCAGTTCGAAAACGCAATGACTGCAACTGAGAAAATGCTGGCAGGCATTCAAATCAGTTGTCACTGATTTTCTTGGCAAGCGTAGAAGTCCAGAATACGAGTCCGTTGTCGAAAACTTGATGGAAGCTTTCAAAGCTCATGGGTCGCGCATGTCCATAAAAAATGCACTTTTTGTGGTCCCACTTGACTATTTTCCTGAAATTGCGGGGATTATAGTGAGGAACAGGGTGAACGATTTCACCAAGATATCAAAATAATGGAAGAGAGGTACCAGGGAAACTGGATATCAATATGCTGGCGGACTATGCTGGTGTTTGAAGCGAGACGTGCCCGAAGAAAAACACAGACGGAAAGCCAAAAAACTTCATTCCTTCCAATAAACTTTTTTCCATATCATGGTAGTAAAAAAGTAGTTATTCACACAATGTTTTCATTTTTCACGATGTTCTTATAATATTACTCGTATCTACACATGGGCGCCCCAGGTAGGGCAAGGGGGGGCGCTTGCCCCCCCCCCCCCCCTGAAATGCCAAGAAAATATTTAAATATTTTCTAAGAAATATTTATATCCTAAACTTGCTGAAAAGTATTCAACTGCCTCCTAAAGGGTGAAAATTTTTATTTGTGTGCATGATAAAAGGTTGCTACCTTTTTATTTGTTCACCGGGAGAAATCAACTCCAACAAAACTGATTTTATGGAAAAGGTTGTTCATAATTTTGGTAGTGACCGCAGACGACTACAATTCCTATTCAAATGAGCAGTGTAGGTGATGCTCGAAACACCGTTTTCAATTAGGTACAACATTTACTTCAGTGTGCTTTTTTCTTCATTCTATCATGCTTCTGTTATAAATAAAATAAATGATTGTTATCATGTGCATTGATGTATTGTATATACAATATATATTTGCATTTTCATTACAGAAAATGCAACACTAAACTTGCTTAGAATTAACCTGCTGGTTCCTAAGGGTTCAAAAGTTTTTTGCTTGCTCCGGTCCCTACCTATTAATACATTAAATTTTGCCCCCCCTTGGAAAAAATCCTGTGGGCGCCCATGTATCTACAGTGTTTAAGCTGAAAAAAATCAATAAATTTGGGGATAAAATTGGACTTATAATAAATGGCCAATAGAGAAAAAACCTGACCTGATTGAGGAAAACCAATGTTATTTTCGAATTCAGCATGGTCGAATTATATAATATGAGTTGAAAAAACCCTCACAGCAGACAAAAGAATTTCATATGCATACCAGTGTTGTATGTCCAAGTCACTATTCAAAACATACAGTATGAATAAACAACTCAGAAGAAAATGACCATTTTATTTTTCGAATCAATTATATTAATTCTATCACCATACAATTTACAAATGCAGTACCAGTCCATGCAGGTAAAACAATTGTTTACTGCAAGATTTTCATAAATGGAAGTGTACTTTCTTTGCCTTCTCTCTAGCAAAGTGGTAAATGATTCTGATGAAATTTAAAGTACTGGCTAACTAGCTTTCAATTACAATAGTTCCCAAATCTCTCAGTCGGTCTTGGGCATTGGTGGATCGCGGATAATATTTTATCTGTTCCAGTTTGACTATGATAATCTCTATAAAATGTATGTTCATTAATTATATTTCCTCTCTGTTATTTAATTAATTGCTTTATTAATATCTTTAGATTTCATCCCCCCTCTTTCTGGGCCCCCTAGAGGTCCGGGTCCAGGGGATTTTTCCACGGTATCCCCACCCTCTCGGTGGGCCTGGTTAGGTCTTATTAAGAGGAATTTTGTTTTTTTCGAAAGCTGTCACAAACAAACAAGAAATTAGTGTTAACTAATTTACGGTCAAGTATTTTTTCAAGAATAATTTACGGCCAAATTATGCACTATCGCCGTAAGTATTTCATCATTTTCTAATTCCTAATTCCTAATTTTATAATTCCAAAGCTTGTTATAAAGTTTCAAAATACTGTACTGTCACGATATCTGAAAAAACGAAAATAGTTTATAATCAAATAACGTTTTCTTTCTGTGACTGAAAAGAAAATCATAGTATTTGTAAGGGTAACATTAATATTAATTCTGAATGTTACTATTTACAATTTATGTAATTGTCACCATTAACAGTGCCGTGCAGAGAACATTTAAGGCCAGGGGCTCAAGGCCAAAAAAGGACACCTCTTTGGGGGTCCGAAATAATTTCACAGCCAGGTGGTAGGTATATTGTGGTGTCTTGAAAGAGGAGTTTTAACGTAGAACTAGTAATTTTATTATGTGTTTTTCAGATTTTTTCACATTACAGATTATGAATGAAATGAAAATGGAAAGGTTTATTGGCAGACTATAGTCCATATGACAAATATTATTAATACAATGACAGTTCACATACTAAGGATAGAAATATATACAGTTGATTAGAAATAATACAGTAATGTCTAAATTAAGCGGAGATACAGACACGTTTTCGTACCAAGAATTCCATAGCGTAGAACATTTAGATGATAAACGGCTGGACTCATGGATAGCTTGGATAATCGGGTTGGTTGATTTTTTAATTCTTTGCATCAGACTGTATTGAGCACGTCTTGTTACCTCCGGGAAGCTCGGGACATCTAAGCGGCTGCAACAATCTAAGGGGTTCCAAAAAACCTTAGCCCCCCCATTTGCAGCTTACATGTTTACTTATATCGAAATAGTTTTTAGTGATTATAAAAATATATAAAATTCTTTATTTATTGCAGGTATTAAAATTACTCTAGCTTATAAAGTGATAATATAATGGCTTCTCAATTAATTGGTGATTCGGAGAGGCAACGTGTGATAGATCGCATACGAGCAATAACATTTCGGGAAGCTCGTGATGCTGGAGCCACCTTTATAACACGTTCATGGGTTGCCAAAAAGTTGCGAAGAAGTGAGGACTTCGTCAAAAGAAATTGGAATCAAACTTTGGATGAATGTGAAATGGATACAACCAAATCTGGGCGCCCTTATAGCCTTGGCATGAACTTCCAAAGCCAAGAAAAACTCAACTTAACATCGATGACAGAATGTGGTTTACCCATTATCTTGAAGATTGGGATGTGGATGATTTCATGCATTTAGCTGTCTCCGGTGAATTTTCTGTTTACGTAACACGTCGGCCTAACTACCAAAATGATCGAGTGTGGGCCACAACACCAGATGAAATCGATGACAATGAACATTATCGCGAATTATTAAAAAGTCCAGACTGTGTTGGTGTTTGTTTTGTTCACTGCAAAGAAGCTCATGTGGGTGCTGAAGCCAAATGGTCAGAGTTGGGATGGACAGTATTTTCGTGATATTATTCTATCCCAACATGTCATTCCTTTTCTAAGAAACCCAAACAATGTTATGGATGTCGATCAGGTCACACTTCTGCACGATAAGGCCCCCTGCTTTAAGGCATTAGCCACTCAACAGTTGTTGCGGAACCATGAGATCGATTTCTTTGGAAATGAAGAATGGCCAGGAAATTCTCCTGACCTGAACGTCTGTGAACACATTGGATCAGTTATAAAGGACAAGGTTGAATGTCTCTTGTTTCAAGAACCTGCAGCAAATCGATTTTCGAAGGATACGATGACGCAACACATTGAAACTGTTTTAGCAAATTTGTGTAATGATCAAGATCTATTCACGTCACTTTTGGCAAGCTACCCAAAGCGAATTCAGGCTGTCTTGGAAGCCAATGGCGGGAACACCAAGTTTTAATTGTTTCTCATTAAATGTAGGATTAAATTCTCTTTTGTAAGGTATGTTTAGTTTTACTGTACCTTTAATGGTTTAGGCCATGGGCGGGGGGGGGCTAAGGTTTATTGGAGCCCCGTACTTTTAAATGAAACATTTTTTTTAAGAAGTATTTTTAACTTATTTTTTTCATCTATTGCTCTATCGAGAGTCAAAGTAGCAAGATTTTTTCTGTTCATGTTTATATTCATTGCAGATAGAAATGGTTCAACCAAACTTTTAAATCCAATATCTTCTACAATGCTAAAAGGCCGCCCGTCTATTGTCACCCACGAAATAAGGCCATTTTCTAAAGTTTTCTTATGAAGTTGCGAGTGAACTCCAACTTTAATTTGTTTAAAAAAGTTTTTAGCATTAGTTTGGCCTACATTCATTCCCTTGGTTTGTATTTGAGTTTTCGAAGTACTGCTAGTGCTAGGTAGGCTTTTATCATGATCCTAAACTTTACGATATATGTCTGGATGACACGATTTTAGGTGTCGCTTTAGGTTTGTCACATGATTGCCACTATACACTTTTCCACACTTTTCACTTTGGCATGTAGATGTTTTATCAATATTATTATATTTAAAATATTCATTTGTAAGGCTAGTTTTTTTTGCTATCCCTCCCTCCGAAAAAAGACCTTGTAAAGGCATTTCAAATTCAAATAAATAGCAAACGAAGCACAGTACACAACTCACAAACAAACAATAAAATATATTAGGATTAAGCTATTCTTCCGTCACCGTTAACTCTCCACTTCCAGTGAGTCATTTGGAGGGTGGAGTGATAATTCAATACATTGTTACCAAATCTAAAGGCGCACATAAATTTTGTAAACTAAAAACCCGGCTGTGCGGATCCTTCACTTTCGGGTCGGGTCTGGGTCTGGGTCAATTTTAAAATTCACTTTCAGGTCCGGGTCCGGGTCCAGGTCTTTTTTCTAATTCATTATCGGGTCCGGGTCCGGGTCTTATCTCACTTTCGGGTTAAACCAGGGTCCGACAAAAGTATGAGACCACTGTCAATCTGATAACTATTAGACAATCTGTCGTATGAAAATTGGTTTTTATACTAAAATGCACATCAACTAGAACCTCTGGTTCATATTAACGTATAACTAAGTTATTACTTAAGTGTATAAAGTTGTATTAGCTGGATGACCCTCTAGTCTGCATAAATTGGACTTGAGGGTTGATTTATTATATTACTTATAACGCATGTGTTTAAAGATCTAGCGTACTATTGATGATGGATCTGCAGTAAATGCTCCTAAGCTATTGTTATATCAGTATTTACAATTAAAAGTATCGACATATTCACTTAAATTCTGAAAAACAAATTCATCCAAAACGTTTCTCATTATAATCCTAATTCATGCTGGTTTTTTTCTTTCACAGGCTAAATAAATGACGAAAAGTACAATTTCTGGTGAGATTAGATATAAAATAATACATTTGCATGGTGAGGGACAGAGTCAAAGAAAAATAAGTGAATCTACAGGTGTTTCCAAAACTGGTGTAAAAACAATCTTGGCTCATCAGAGATCAAATGGGACCCCCAGTTGATCGTTCTAGATTAGAAAGGCCTTCTTAGCTTTCTCCATCTGATCTACAATATCTAAAGATTACTCTCCTTCGAGACAGCCGCAAATCCAGCACTTCACTCGCAGCAGATCTCGAAAAAATAACAGGTGTCTCAGTTGATCCCTCTACTGTACGAAGGAGGCTTAACTCAATAGGTCTTAAAGGATGTGTTGCAGCAAAAAAGACAATCAACTGGGGGTCCCATTTGATCTCTGATGAGCCAAGATTGTTTTTACACCAGTTTTGGAAACACCTGTAGATTCACTTATTTTTCTTTGACTCAGTCCCTCACCATCCAAATGTATTATTTTATATCTAATCTCATCAGAAATTGTACTTTTCGTCATTTCTTAAGCCTGTGAAAGAAAAAAACAGCATGAATTAGGATTATAATGAGAAACGTTTTGGATAAATTTGTTTTTTAGAATTTAAGTGAATATGTCAATACCTTTAATTGTAAATAATGATATAACAATAGCTTAGGAGCATTTACTGCAGACCCATCATCAATAGTTCGCTAGATCTTTAAACACATGCGTTATAAGTAATATAATAAATCAACCCTCAAGTCCAATTTATGCAGACTAGAGGGTCATCCAGCTAATACAACTTTATACACTTAAGTAATAACTTAGTTATACGTTAATATAAACTAGAGATTCTAGTTAATGTGTATTTTAGTATCAAAACCAATTTTCATACGACAGATTATCTAATAGTTATCAGATTGACAGTGGTCTCATACTTTTGCACGGTACTGTATATATGAAAATTATTTCACGAAAGTAACACGTGAATAATATTTATGCTGAAAAGAACCACGAAGGAAAAAGAAACACTGGTGCTCAAGCACTTTCGTCTAATGACATCCTCAGGAACACTGAAATAAATAACAAGTTCGAGACTATGTACAGGTCACAAAAAAAAAATAAATAAAATAGAAAAATAAAAAATGTAGGAGGAGCATATAAATGTATAAGGAAAAGCTACTTTGCCCCTCTTGTCTAAATCCGTTCTGAACGAATTCAAAACAACAGGATCAAGCGGAAAAAGACCCTGGCTAATGTTAAAATTATTTGTAAGTTGAATAATGGCAGACTCAAGAATATTTCTATTAATAATGTTGCTTGATTGAAACAGAATTGAAGCATTATTCCAATCAATACAGTGAGATAACTCTGACAAATGGACGAAAAGGGCACTGGACGACTATCCCGTTCTAACGAAATATTGATGCTGTTTTACACGCATGTGCAAATCCTTTCCCGTCTGTCCAATGTAAAAAGAATCACATTGTTTACAACCAATTTTATAGATAAGGCCTGAATTATTGGTAGGGCTATTTTTTACTATGATATTTTTCACAATATTGTTATATGAAAATACTACATTAATATGCAAAAGTTTAAGTACATTAGCAATGCCTAAAAAGCTGGGAAAAGTGGAAGTACTAAAATATTCTTCGACAAAGTGCGAGAGTTATTATTTACACGATAAAAAGTTCGTTTTGCCTTGTTAAGACAAGATTCCAAAAACGCAGGTGGGTAACACAAATCACTTCCAATACCGTTAATTTTTTCTAATTCGGCATTCATGTATTCCGGACTGACGATCCTAAGAGCGCGGAGAAACATTGAAGAAAATATGGCTTTCTTGATGGGGGTGTCATGTTCGGAGTAAAAGTGTAAGGGGTTCCAAAAAACCTTAGCCCCCCCATTTGCAGCTTACATGTTTACTTATATCAAAATAGTTTTTAGTGATTATAAAAATATATAAAATTCTTTATTTATTGCAGGTATTAAAATTACTCTAGCTGATAAAGTGATAATATAATGGCTTCTCAATTAATTGGTGATTCGGAGAGGCAACGCGTGATAGATCGCATACGAGCAATAACATTTCGGGAAGCTCGTGATGCTGGAGCCACCTTTATAACACGTTCATGGGTTGCCAAAAAGTTGCGAAGAAGTGAGGACTTCGTCAAAAGAAATTGGAATCAAACTTTGGATGAATGTGAAATGGATACAACCAAATCTGGGCGCCCAAATTTGCCACTCTCTCAGGAAACAAAGGACATCATTGAAAGCAGTACGCGTAAACGGAAAAACAGCTGTGCTAAACTTTCTAGAGAGATCGAAGTGTTGAGAGGAAAGATCGTTAGTGGTGAGATCATTCGACTGTACCATCATAGGCAAGGTTTAAAGCCTTGGCATGAACTTCCAAAGCCAAGAAAAACTCAACTTAACATCGATGACAGAATGTGGTTTACCCATTATCTTGAAGATTGGGATGTGAATGATTTCATGCATTTAGCTGTCTCCGATGAATTTTTTGTTTACGTAACACGTTCGCCTAACTACCAAAATGATCGAGTGTGGGCCACAACACCAGATGAAATCGATGACAATGAACATTATCGCGAATTATTAAAAAGTCCAGACTGTGTTGGTGTGTTTGTTTTGTTCACTGCAAAGAAGTCATGTGGGTGCTGAAGCCAAATGGTCAGAGTTGGGATGGACAGTATTTTCGTGATATTATTCTATCCCAGCATGTCATTCCTTTTCTAAGAAACCCAAACAATGTTATGGATGTCGATCAGGTCACACTTCTGCACGATAAGGCCCCCTGCTTGAAGGCATTAGCCACTCAACAGTTGTTGCGAACCATGAGATCGATTTCTTTGGAAATGAAGAATGGCCAGGAAATTCTCCTGACCTGAACGTCTGTGAACACATTGGATCAGTTATAAAGGACAAGGTTCAATGTCTCTTGTTTCAAGAACCTGCAGCAAATCGATTTTCGAATGATACAATGACGCAACACATTGAAACTGTTTTAGCAAATTTGCGTAACAATCAAGATCTATTCACGTCACTTTTGGCAAGCTACCCAAAGCGAATTCAGGCTGTCTTGGAAGCCAATGGCGGGAACACCAAGTTTTAATTGTTTCTCATTAAATGCAGGATTAAATTCTCTTTTGTAAGGTATGTTTAGTTTCACTGTACCTCTAATGGTTTAGGCCATGGGCGGGGGGACTAAGGTTTATTGGAGCCCCGTACTATACTAAACTTAAAACCTAGGCTTTCCCTATGTACACGCACATCCAAACACGGGATTGAGTTGTTTTGTGCCACTTCTGAAGTAAACTTAATGGAGGGGACTTGATTATTTAACTGAAGGAGGAAGTCATCCAGGTCACGCTTCATGGGCCAGATACACAAAATATTTTCTTCAATGTTTCTCCGCGCTCTTAGGATCGCCAGTCCGGAATACATGAATGCCAAATTAGAAAAAATTAACGGTATTGGATGTGATTTGTGTTACCCACCTGCGTTGTGTTTTGATGTTGTGTTGTGTTTTATGTTGTGCTAGAGCGGTACAGTCTGTCATAATGTGCTCAATTGTTTGTGGTGTGTCCTGACAAAGGTGGCAGGTGTCGTCTATGGAGTTGTCTAGTCTGTGTTTATATGTCTGCAAATGCAAAAAACTTCACTTTTTTCTACGTGAAGGTCAAAATATGATGATTAAAACCCACTCTAACTCAAACTCAAACTCTCTCTATTAAAGTGGGTTTTAATCATCATATATGTCTGTAAGTTGGGGTGCGAACCCTGACGTTGTTGGTAGGGTTACTCATTTAATGTTACGACGAGTTAGTGTGTATTCAAGCTGTAGGTGGCCATTTTAAACATTTATTGTAGACTGAGCTGGACATACTTAGCACTTGTTCAATAAGACAGATTATTATGTGCGAACCACTCTTTAACTTCAAATACGCATAGCTCCGTAACCGTTGAGAATCGGATCCCGTGTTCATAGAACATTTTTGATTGGGAATGACCTCAAAAATAATAATCTGTAATATTAAAATAAAGTCCTGGGACACCCTGTGTATATATATTGTGGTGTTTTGTTTTTAATACGTAAATTGCTCATTTCTGTTCTACTTATTTGCGGGTATTCTCTATACGAAATAACGCCATCCCTACTCTGAGGAGCACACGGCGTGGCCGAGGAAAATGAAAACTGTGCTTTTCCTAAAACGTTTTATTAAATTTTGCTCTTGTATTTTACGGGTGGGGGCTTTTAATTTACTATTAATTTAACCTACGAAAGAGAGGGAACGAGTAAGGAATGCACTTACATGATCGCTATTGCATTGCTGACTTATTATTTGTATAATTTCACAATAGAATTGAATACATCCTGCACCGTTACCACAAGAAAGGAATCTGTTCTTTTTTTATGAAAATGCCCCGGGAAAAAGGGCACTCAACCCAACCTGTTGTTCATTCTCTTATTAGTTAAAAGAAAATGCCACACTCTAAGCTTTTACACGATTGGTTAGCTTTTAAAAGGTCCAAAACTCTCCCTTTCGTCTTTGTTTTGAAATAAATGATCGTGATCCACAATGATCACCATTTTAACCGTTTAATCAACAATCAAATTACAAATCGTATTAAAAAATCATTAAATTTTGTATACGACTATATATATATATATATATATATATATATATATATATATATTACACATAGACCGTGCATGACCAAGGAACTCTTCTGGGAAAATTAAGTCCACTATAGTCCGAATAAGTAATGGTAAATGACAAACGCTATAGTTTTTCCTTTTTCATGATGTTAGCAGGACGTGGGCAACGGGTCACTCGCAAAGAAGCCCTAAAAATGTAGCTTCGCTCACCAGCTATCTGCAAATCAGATAGGATCCAGCTTTGGGACAGGATCTAGGGTTTACAGCTACACCTAGCTTACTATATTCAGGACCTCAATATAAGCGAAAGACTCGTTGCATTCACGTCGGATTGAATACATCAAAGAAAAATGTGTAACTGTTGCATTTTTAGCCAAAAACCAAAACTTAAACCTCCACTCGCAAAATTGAGCGTCCACTTTTCAAGGCACATAACATATCCGTTTCATGATGTGGCTTGAAAATTGGACGCTCATTTGTAAATATGTCAGTTGTTTATATTCGCCTTCCAATAGCTTAAACGAGTCACTAACGTTGATACGAACATCTTTTCATTTTCACTTTAAAACCAGATTTATCTGACAGTGAAAAATGTCAAAGACGTCTTACCGTTGTAATATACAGGGTGTCCCATATGTCCGGCATCATAGGAAAAATTCATATTTTTCTATTTCTACAAACCATAATTCATATTTTTCTCTTTCTACAGGCCATAATGTCTGTGAGCAAGGAAGAACGAATCCAGATAATTCTACTCATAGGAAATCGGAGTCAAAGAGAGGCCGCTGCTGAATTTAACAGACTGCATCCAGACCACGAGCCAACAACACAGAGTTGTGTTAGCAGACTTGTTGTAAAGTTTAAGGAAAAAGGATCCATAGAAGATAAACCACGCAGTGGACCTTCAAGGAGGTCCACTGACGATGATACAGCGACTGCTATCCTGGCTCATTTTAACAGAAGTCCCAATAAGTCTCTTCGGCGATTGTCCGCCGAGACAGGAGTGTCGAAAAGTAGCATCCATCGCATTCTTCAGGCTCACAAATGGCATCCATATAAACTTCAGATCCTACAGAAATTAAGCGAAGATGATCCCGACCGGCGGATGGAATTTTGTGAATGGGCTACGGAACAATATGCTCGGGATGCCAATTTCCCGTCCACCATTCTGTTCACTGACGAGGCTGTTTTTTATGGAAATGGTGAGGTAAATCGACAGAACACCCACTACTGGTTTCAAAACAACCCTCACTGGTATACCTCTTCAAAGGAACAAGGTGCATCTCGGGTGATGGCATGGTATGGCATTTGGAAGGGTCGCATCATAGGCCCCCTCTTTTTCGATGAGCATGTCACTGGAGGCACCTACCTACGTATGCTCAAGGAAGAAGCATTTCCCAGTGTCTTGAACGAAGAGGGAAATTTCCCAACATGGTTCCAGCAAGACGGCGCTCCTGCACATTACAGCACCCAAGTAAGGGGATACCTGTACCAACAATTCCCTGGTCATTGGATAGGAGGTCGAGGGCCTGTGGAATGGCCAGCTAGAAGCCCGGATCTCACGCCACTAGATTTTTATCTCTGAGGCCACTTGAAAGCGCTGGTATACACAGAGAAAATTAGGAGTGTTGAACATTTGCGGCAGCGCATTATTGAGGCATGTAACACCATTACTCCTGACATCATTCACCGTGTGCTTGCTGATTGGGTATCACGTCTGAATTTGTGTATTGAAAACAATGGTGGACATATTGAGCACGTTCTGTAAATAAAAGCTTTTGTTTTGCCTTTTTTATTATTTTTCCTATGATGGCGGACTTATGGAACACCCTGTATATATATATATATATATATATATATATATATATATATATATATATATATATATAATATATCAAAAAAGCAAGTGTTAAAGGAACACATCTTGAGGAAAAAATTGAAAATTTGAACTTAATCCAGACGAAGAATCTTACGGATTGAACATGGCAAGAAAAAGGAAGCCATCACTAGGAAGAACTACAGTAAATATATATATTGCCCGAAGGGTAATAACAGCCTTCCGCGGGAATTAGTAACAATATCCTGCCCGTAGAGGGGCGCGGTTGTTTTGCTAGTCAGAATAATTTCTAAAAAGTAGTACTGATCTGGAAAAAGTAAGCCAAAATATGAAAAGAGAATAGCAAACACGTTTAATTACTGCAGTATTCCAGTATGGTGATAAATGTACGCTATGTAGATAGCTATTACACACACACACACACACATATATATATATATATATATATATATATATATATATATAATCGTAAAGAACGACGCTTGTATAGGAGAACATTCCGCGCAAGATGAGGATGGAGAACGAACAAATGAAAAAATGAGGTAACCACCCGGGAATCGAACCCGGGATCTTCCGATTGCCGGTCAGATATGATAACCACTACACCATGGTCCTCATATCATATCTGACCGGCAATCGGAAGATCCCGGGTTCGATTCCCGGGTGGTTACCTCAATTTTTCATTTGTTCGTTCTCCCTCCTCATCTTGCGCGGAATGTTCTCCTATACAAGCGTCGTTCTTTACGTTAATTATACTGCGTGTTCTTTGCAGTTGAAATGTGTGTGTATATATATATATATATATATATATATTATATATTATATATATATATATATAAAACGGGTGTGCCATAAAAAAAGGGTACATTTTAAAAAGGCTATAAAATCAACATTTGTCATTTAATTTTAATAAAACTTCTACACAATAAAACATATGTATTTATCTATATGCAAACAAGTTTTCAGACTAAAATATCAAATAATTCAAATTCTATCAACATTTAACGAAAGAGTATGATTTTTCTACTTAACATGCAAAAATTATTAAACCTTTTTAATATTTTTTTATAAAAATAATTTTTAACGTAAAACTTACCTGAATTTCTGAAATTATTAAAAAAATTGTTCGAAATGCTTTCCTTCCATTTCAATAACTTTTTGTATTCTTGGCCAGAATTCATCTATTGCTCGATTTACTTATTCCTGTGGAAGTTCTTCCCATTTTTGAATGATGATCTCGCGTAAATGAGCGACATCTTTTACCCTAGTCCTGTAGACTCGCTCTGCTAAGTTCTCTCATATTCTGGCCAAAAATAAAAAGTTATTGAAATGGAAGGAAAGCATTTCGAACAATTTTTTTAATAATTTCAGGTAAATTTTACGTTCAAAATTATTTTTATAAAAAAAAATATTAAAAAGGTTTAATAATTTTTGCATGTTAAGTAGAAAAATCATACTCTTTCGTTAAATGTTGATAGAATTTGAATTATTTGATATTTTAGTCTGAAAACTTGTTTGCATATAGATAAATACATGTTTTATTGTGTACGAGTTTTATGAAAATTAAATAACAAATGTTGATTTTATAGCCTTTTTAAAATGTACCCTTTTTTTATGGCACACCCGTTATATATATATGGGATGAATTTCACGATTAAACACGTGAAATGAATGAATGATGCAAACCCACAAGGAAAAAGAAAAATGATTCCAAGGCCTTTCGTGTATTCAGAAGTACATTCCCTGACGAGGTGTACTTCTGAATATACGAAAGGACTTGGAATCATTTTTCTTTTTTCTTGTGGGTTTGCATCATATATATATATTAGTTGTACTTGTTGAAGTAAAGGCTCTTGTGTGTTGTGTAATAATAGATACACCATTGTAGTGTGGGTTTATATGTGGTAACTGATGGAACAATGAATATTCGTATGTGACTCTTTCATTAATCTATGAGACCTTTTTCAACCACATCATCTAACACAGCGAGAAATCGTTGTTTGAAAGTCGGATTTGTGTCCATCATTTTTTTCATTAAATCAACATTCTTCTTCACGCAGTCCTCCATTTCGTCATCCTTCACGTTAAAAAGGTCAGGAACGTCTTCACCCTCTAAAATTAGAATTGGTAAAACTATCAATCCAGTGAGGACTCCGAATAATATCTTGTCCTCAACTTCTTTCCTGAACTCGTCTTTAGTAAAAGGCATTTCCATATTGGCAGCATTCATTACTTCTTCGAATTCCTCGTAGTATATAGACAGGAGTTGGTCGTAGTACTTTTTCCTCACATCTCCGGTAAGACTTGAGATGAAAAAGTAGTTTAGATCAAGACCGAGAGAAGCGAATCTGCACACTTGGAGGTCTAGAAGCGCAACGTCTATTGGGTTTCCTTCTTCATCGTATCTAAAAGCGCAAGAAAATTCTAATCAAATAATTTAGTTTAGATAGAGTAAGGTAAACAGTTCTTTTATAAAATATATTTCTTACTATTAAGTCTTTATTGCGCATGCGTTGTAAATTTTCTACACAAATAAATATTATGCTTAATATACAGTATATCGTTTTAACTTATAATTCCACTTCTGTAAATTTTAAATCGAGGAATAAAAACAAACGTATAATTTTTTTACATTATTTACCTAAACAGCACGTTATTATTCCAACAATCGCCGTGGCAGATGACTCTCATATTCTCTGGCGAATTTATTATTAACTGATCATAAGAATCCATTGCTATGTTTTTAAGATTTTTCAACCACTCAGACTGCCTAACGTACTCTTTAAGTTGATCAATCAACATTACTGAAGTATTGATGCTATTTTTAAGTACTCTACAAAACAAGGGTCTACTCTCCGAGTCAGGTAATAACCATTTGTCATACATGAAAGGATAAAGGTCTAAAACGCTTTCCTTTTCTAAGCTCATTTTGAAAATGAAAGAAGATGCATGTAGCTTCGCAAGTTCTTTTATCACGAGTGTGGAATGATCAAATCCCATTCCAACCCTTCTGTCAAACATCTTGTATCCTTTTTGTCGGAGGTCTCTGGAAAGTAAAATTTCCCGTTTTTCTTTTAGACTATGGTAGACGCACTCTGGAAAAGTGATTTGGGGATAACTAATATCTTTGAGAATTTTATTTAATTTCATCGCTACTTCCGTTAAAAAAGTTCCCTCTCTTTCGAATAAATCCTTCACCAAGCTATCCATCCCAGCTGACTGATGGAGTGGATTTAATTTTGCAACATAGTAAGTTTTCTTCTCTTCGTCATTCAAAGCCCCTTTGCAGGAAACGCCAGTTACCATACATACATAATTGTCTCCCCTTTTCGTGAAATCTTTAATTTCAAAGTCAGTCAAGTTCCATTCGAGTCCTAAGTCTTCCTTGAAGGCAGCTTCCAATACTTCCTTAGTTAGAAGCTCGTGAGGATCTTTCTTTATCGCATTTTCTGCCACTGAAAAAAAATACAGCACATTAAAACTAACTGTAAACTCCCTCTCTATAATTTTTCATAAAAAAACAAATTTAACTGAAAATTATTTACTGTATTTAGCATAATATATTTGGTATATTTCTCTGTAAGCCGTATAAACATCATATTTGTTAAAATTACATCTCACGATATTTTACTCGGGTTTTTTTTAATTTGAAACGAGGTGTAATGTACTATATGGCAGAGGTTCTCAAATTTCTTTTGGGGACTTTCTCTTGCAAAGCATTAGGCATTATATTGTTTAACTACAATGTATATAGATAGGAAATATAAATTTTGTACTAAGAAATATATTTCGACTTGTGTAATACCTATTTCAGGAAAGGAATTTATTTGTACAATTTACAAAGGGAATACAAAGGACACCAAACAGGAATAGATAGGTTGTTCCCTACGAGGTTGTCTGTTTAAGAAGGAAGATTAAAGGATGTAAGAAAATTACACTAGAGAAATAGCCCACCTCATAAGGCAACGTAACAACCTCAAACATAACACACAAACACCACACACAGAAGCCATAAAACAGCAGATACAACAGCTCAACACAGAAATAAACAACAAACTTAAAGAAAAACAAACAGAAACATTTAGGGAATTCATAACACTAAAGCACTCCACAGATACATCCAGGCTATACAAGACTATGAACAGCATTACCCATTCTAACAGCGACATTCACACCTCACACGCGGCTATCTGTCGCAGCCAAAATAATATCCCAACATATACACAACAAGCTAACATTCTAGTTAATCACTACGCAAAAATAAGTCACTTAAACAGAGACAACAACCAGAAACACGCAGAGAGACAAACAACCAGACACAAGAAAACCTATAGACTCGACACGACCATCAGGGCCGTAACTAGGGTTTAGAAATTAGTGAGGTCCTGATTTTTTTCGAGCGCGGCGGGACGAGCAAAATTCAGACCAAAATGACATCTACAAACACAACCCAAGCTATACACTAAACACAAAACCCTTGTCTATAATAAAAGCCCTCTAATGTTTAATACACGCTCGACGATCCCTCTTTTCAAAAGAAAAGCGGTAATATGCGTTTCATACACGGAGAACGGTTCAGTCTCTTTTTTTTTTTTTTAGGAAATAATTACCGAAGTCCGGACCTCGGTGACCTCATAGGTAGTTACGGCCATGACGACCATTACACTCTTCAATACAGACCAGACCACCAAGCTCATCAAAAACATTAAGAATTCGAAGGCTACTGGACCAGATAACATATCTAATATACACTTTAAACACTTGGGCCCACAGGGAATACTAGTTCTCATAAACATCAGCACATATTCATACCAATACTGTATTATTCCTAACATCTGGAAACAAGGTAAAATTATTACACTCCTCAAACCAAACAAAAATCCAACAGAACCAGCTTCCTATGGACCCATTACTTTACTATGCACACCTTCCAAAGTAACAGAAAGACTAATCTTACAAATCACCAACTCACACATACCACTATCGCCTGCTCAACATGGATTCAGACCTCACCACTCAACCACGACATTACTCACTAACCTCACGCAGCACATCATGGATGGTAACTCCAGACGACCAGCTCAACGTACACTATTAGTAACAATAGACATTAGTAAAGCATTTGATGCTATCTCACGCTTCCCTCTCATAAACAAAATACTCAACACAAACATGCACAATAACACCAAAAGATGGCTGAGCAACTATCTTTCAGGAACATACTCACATGTCACATTTAATGGCAAGTCATCCAAAAACAAGCTTTTTCCGAACAGGGTCCCTCAAGGCTCTGTTCTCTCACCAACACTGTTCAACTTATACATGCATAACATTCCAACACCCATGACAACATCGACACCGCTACAAATAGCCTACAAACATACATAAACAGTATACAAGACTGTCTCACACACAATAGACTCAAAGTAGCTCCCACAAAATCAACCATCACCTTGCTAACAAGCAAGAACACCAGATAACTCCACAGCTTACACTAAACAACACCAACATTCCACACACTCACAGGACCAAAATACTTGGAGTCACATTACTCACATACAACACATCATTATCTTTTGCAAACCACATTCAGGGCATTAAAAACAAATGTACGTCAAGACTTAACACGCTTAGGGTACTAACAGGCACAAACTTCGGACACCAGCAGGAAACAACATCACTCATATACAAACAATATATTCGCTCAGTTATAGACTATGGTAGCCCATGCTGGGCACCCATTATCTCAAACACACACATAAACACCTTACAGACAATACAAAACAACGCACTTCGTATCATTACAGGATGTACTCAAACAACACCAATAGAACACCTGCACACAGAAACAAAAATATTGAAAGTTAGGGAACATTTAGGCATGAGGGGAACACAATTCATGGCAGCAGCGACAACTAACCCACAACACCCTTGCCACTACATGTATAATCATGCACCAACACCTCGCACCATTAAGGTAACACCAGAGAGACATTATAGCCAAATACTCCATTCCATACCATGCCCCACAGACATCACAAAGTACAGAAAACACACACACACACACACACACACACACACACACACACCTAACCCACAAAGCACTGACACGACTCGGTCCGAATGTGGTCTTAGGTGTGAAGCCGCCACCCATTAACAGGTCAGAGACCAGCCTGAGTAAGTCGGATCGAGTTAACTTAGCACGATTCCGATGTGGACATCACCCTCAACTTACAGACATATAAACACAGGCTAGACAACTCCACAGACGACACCTGCCACCTGTGCCAGGACACACCACAAACAATTGAACACACTATTTCAGACTGTACCGCTCTAGCACAACATAGAACACAACACAACATCACTAATGCGCTGAACCTCTGGTCCACTCCGGAGAGGGCGATCGGTTACCTGCGTGCCGCCGTGCCGGCTTGCTCGATCAGGGTGGGCTGATCGGCGAACCAACAACAATAACAACGAATATGAGCTGCTCCCACGCGATTCAGGTAAAGACTATCACGCAAAAATAAATCCTTTTTGTTAGAAAAATGGCCCCACATATGACGAATTGAACATTCTCCTGTTGGCAAAGCGACTAAAGGATATTTATTATTCATGTTGGTAGCTCTGCTGAAAAAGTTATCGGATTCTGCTATTGTAGAGAGAATTGCTTAAAAAAAAAATTTTTAGTCCTATCCTTCAGCGTCTACATCAGCCACTTGAATTTATCTATTATTTCCTTTGACTTGGAACTTTTAACATCCTTAGTCCCAACATGTATCATAAATATCGTATTATCATCAGCATCTTTACCAAACTCGTGTATGGAAAACTGATACATGTGGGTAGTTGGAAGGTAACGAAAATGATCCACTGAGTAGGTAATTAGTTAATCTAACAATTATTAAACTCCTTTTATGTCAATAACTGGGTGGATGAAACCAATTGGTTGCTCACCAGAGTTATTCCCCACACTAGTATTTAGTATTTACTGTGATAGAGCGTGCTTGGTAGTATTGATACACACTACCAACCAACCAACAAACTTAAAGGACGCTGGTGGAAAAAGCCAAGAAAAAGGAACTGGCATGGCGGACGAAGGGGCATGAAGACAATAAAAGATCTCCGCCAGCAAGTGCGCTCTCGAAAATTTAGCAAAGCGAAGAGGGACTGTCTAATAACACTCAGTAAGTGAACAGTTGTGTTTTTTGAACTCCAGTTTGGGGATCACATATAAACTAGGTCCAGTTAAATTAGGCCTACATTGTGGTCTGAGACCTAACATCAACTCATAGCTTAAAAAGGCTAAGGTAAATTACCCTAACCTAATTTGGTGAGGAATCCTATTGTGGACCTCAATTTACTCTGCCCGTTCTGGACCATTTCCGGAATCTCTAAGCTGACCCTTACAAGTCTGGGCTTAACCTACTCTACAGTTAGACTGGAGATATTAGGGGTGGGTTAATTGGGGACCAATTCATACAGAGCATTTTTCACATGTATGGAGTCCGTGATGTCGTCAACAGTGGCTCCAGGATAGCAGTACCTCCTTCTACGAGTTGGGTTCCTGCCCCAAAAATCCTGTAAGTGCCCTCGAATAAATAATGAAATCACCAACTCGCCTAATTTTCTGCGTCTTTCCTTCTGTCTCTAAGAAAGAAAATCTTAGTTGGAACTACTCTTAAGCAAGGTTTATGCTGACTATGTCGGGTTCGATTTCGAACTGGCTCAAATGGTCGCTCCACCGAAGAGGAGAGGGGAGTGGGAATGACGACTGGTTGGGGATTCGTCGTAGAGTCTTCGCGCGATCATTGTTATGTGTAAGAACTCGTGCCCACACTCTCTGAAACAAAATCCTGCAGCGAGTTCAACCTTGTTGTCAAAGCGCTAACTTCCTCTCTCAACACAGTCTCCTCCCTCCTACTCCTTCGCCAAAATCAAGTCGTTTTAAAGTTCTGGTCGGTTTACGCAAAGAGATCGCTAAAAAAGTAGTGAGGAAATTTTCTACCGCAGTTGGAACACTCGCGTAAGTTAGGGTCCATATGTAGAAAAATGTTCTCACGAAAAATTAAAATCAATTTCCCAATCTAACAGGTAGGCAGAATAGTTCCAAAGAATTACACTGGTATGCATATGAAATTTTTTTGTCTGCTGTGAGGGTTTTTTCAACTCATATTATATAATTCGACCATGCTGAATTCGAAAATGACATTGGTTTTCCTCAATCAGGTCAGGTTTTTTCTCTATTGGCCATTTATTATAAGTCCAATTTTATCCCCAAATTTATTGATTTTTTTAGCTTAAACACTGTAGATACGAGTAATATTATAAGAACACTCGTGAAAAATGAAAACATTGTGTGAATAAATGCTTTTATTCATACAATGAATATGGAAAAAAGTTTATTGAGGAAGGAATGAAGTTTTTTTGGCTTTCCGTCTGTGTTTTTCTTCGGGCACGTCTCGCTTCAAACACCAGCAATAGTCCGCCAGCATATTGATATCCCAGTTTCCCTGGTACCTCTCTTCCATTATTTTGATATCTTGGTGAAATCGTTCACCCTGTTCCTCGCTATAATCCCCGCAATTTTCAGGAAAATAGTCCAAGTGGGACCACAAAAAGTGCATTTTTATGGACATGCGCGACCCATGAGCTTTGAAAGCTTCCATCAAGTTTTCGACAACGGACTCGTATTCTGGACTTCTACGCTTGCCAAGAAAATCAGTGACAACTGATTTGAATGCCTGCCAGGCATTCTTCTCAGTTGGAGTCATTGCGTTTTCGAACTGAGTATCCTTGATCAAAGTTCAAATTTGAGGACCATTAAAAACCTCAGCATTTAGTTTAGCATCAGATATATGAGGAAATTTACTCTCGAGATATCGGAATGCTGAACCCTCCTTATTCATTGATTTGATGAAATTTTTCATCAAGCCCAGCTTAATATGAAGTGGTGGGAGCAAAATTTTTGTTGGTGGTACAAGGGGCACTGAAACGACATTATGCGACCCAGGTTCAAAATTCTCTCTGGATGCCCATTCACGCTGTGCATAGTGCTTCTCATCCGCTCGGCTATCCCATTTGCAGAGGAAACATGGGTATTTCGTGTGTCCCCCTTGCATTCCCAATACAAATGCCACAATCTGGAAAAAAAATGAAAATATTTAAAGAATTTAGAGAATTTGTTCTGTCAGATAAAAAAATCTATGCATTGGACTGTATCACTTCTGTGGGGAAGTTAAGTGTTCTTATACGCTCTCAAATAACCTTTGGAAAAACAACATAGTGAATAGCAATAGTTTACTTATGATATTAGTATTACCTTCAAATCTCCACAGATCCTCCAGTTATGTTGGTCGTATACGAGAGCATCCAGTAAAATTTTCATGTTATCGTAGCTCTCAGTAAGTTGTACGGAATGTGCTACAGGGACTGATGCAACCCTATTCCCAATGTTGAGAAGTACTGCTTTCAAACTTCGTTTAGACGAGTCTATAAATAGCCTCCATTCTGATGCGTTATATGGCAGGCCCAAGGATTCGATTAGCCCCTCAACATTGCAGCAGTACACTAAGGAAGAGGTATTTTCGTGCACTGCAAAAAACTTGCGGAATTCTTCCTCTCGTTTCCTATACCAGGAGAATGTTGTTCCCGGAGCCAGCAAGTTGTCCTCTCGAAGTCGTGAGCCCAAGATCTCGGCAGCTAATTTGGAAAGTCCTAAATCCCTGGTAAGATCATTAAGTTTGGCTTGGTTGAGAGGCCTCGGCTCATTTGAAGCGGTATTTTGAGGTATATACGACTGGGACTGGTCATTGGCATTGGTCATTGATTCATCATCAGTATGGAAATTATAGGTCCTGCTCCAACCAGATTAGCCTAAACACAACCTAGGCTACGTTGGAGATGGAAGACCTAGGCCAAAGATGAACTAGCCTAACTATTTGTCCATAAACAGGACTTCCATACATTTTTGTTAAACAATTACAGCTGAAATGTCAGCTTATTTAACCTAAATTTAATAACCGAAGGGAAATTTATGAACTTCTTACCTTGAAACTGTTATGAATTTTATCTCTTGACACCACTAAAACATTTTTATTCCGGCTTTTTCCGTCGCTGTTCTTGTGCTTAATCCGCTTATGCTTATTCAGCTTCTCGCCCTGTTATTCTCCTTAAAACCGTGTTGCTATTTCTAGCCATGGGATCTTTTTTCTTTTCATCCCATATTTGTTTCTTCGTTGGTGTCTTTTTAATTTTTCTCAGCAAGAGTTCATGTTCTCCTTCTGAGTTATTTTTTATTATTATTATTTATTTTAATGTCAATATGGCTTATCCAAGATTAGGTGGGTCTTCCATTTCGGTACTCCCAAATTTTCCATACATTGGGGCCAGCCAGAAAGGAAAAATTGCATGTGAAACCCAATTTTTTCTTTAATATTTGTTAACCCATCTTAGATTACCTATATTTTATGTTTTATTTGTTATTCCATTTTTGTTTTTCCTCACTTTTTAATATAAAAAGTGTAGCATTTTACAAAGTCCTCACCCTTTTCAAAATGTAAGGGTGTTGCATTTTAGTTTATTTTCCATAGGAAATATTACAATACTCCAGCCCTTATCTTTTGTTGTAACATCTGCCTAGCTCGTAGAGCAGTTGAACGTTGTGGTCTACTATTTGTGGTATAGGTTATTGTAGTAGTAGGACTAGTTACATCATTTATTGAACAGGTTAGGTTTGGTATAGTTTGGGTCAAATTTTGATCATCATCAGAATCTATTATAGATTCATCATCTTGATCATTTTTGTTAACAGTAGTTGGTCCTACTTCTAGGGGGTATAAGAGTGATACATCTCTTATAGTTTCACCTGAAGCAGTTTTAAGTTTTACAACCCTGGTTAATCCATCTTCCCCAGTTTTTAGTTCTAAAACTCTACCTAATGGCCAACACTGTCTTGGTGTATTTTGTCTAATTAGAACTACATCTCCTACCCTAATTTTATTAACCCAGTCTTTGTTTTGTATATATTTATGTCTTTCTCTCAACCCAACAAGGTATTCATCACTCCATTGCTTTTTAAATTTTGTTTTTATATTTGTTATTTGTGATAATCTATTTTGCAAATCATGATTATTATCACTCCAAGGTGGATCATCCAAGGAGATATTGTAATCAGGTAGAAGGTTAATGACTTCTCCCTTAATCAAATGATTTGGGGTGAGAGGCTCTACATCATTAATATTATCCCCTACATAAGTAAGAGGTCTGTTATTGACAACATTCTCAATTTCACTAATGAGAGTGAGAAGTTCAAAGAATTCAATTTGTTTTTTACCTATTGATTTCTTTAGGCAATTCTTTATTGTTTGGATATTCCTTTCCCAGATTGCTCCATACCATGGTGAGGCAACAGGGATGTATTTCCATTTTATTTTGTTATTTTGTAGATATGTTATGGTATGTGAATTTTGTAATATGTCATTTATTTGATTTTCACCAGCCTTGAAATAGGTTGCATTATCTGTCCAAACAATTTTGGGTACAGAATGCTTAGCACAAAATCTTCTAAAGCTATAGACAAATGATTCTGCGGAGAGATCACTCACTACGTCTAAGCTGACTGCTCTAGAAGATGAACATGTGTAAAGTATGATGTACATTTTTTGTTCTGTTGTTCCCAGACCAACAGTCAAACTTCCTGTATAGTCTATGCCAACTGTTTCAAAAGGCCTATTAAAGGTGACTCTCTCTGTTGGCAAATCAGGAGGACTGGTCTTCCTGAAAGATCTGGAATGAATCCTTTTGCAGGTGACACAGTTATTCAAAACTGTCTTTACAGTCATTCTGCCTTTGGGTATCCAATACAACTTTCTAATGGCATTTAATGTTTGTGGAACGCCCATGTGATAAAGTTCATTGTGTTTCTCTCTAATTGTTAAAAAATCTATTTCATTTTTGTATTCTGTTTGTTGTATGTGGTTAATCCAATATTTGGTAGCTAGACTTGTATACATTTCATTATCATTATTTCTTTGTTTATTTATTTTCTTTAAACAGTTGTGAATGAATCTGAGACAGTAAGATGTTACCCTTACAAGTTTGCCAAAGTCAGAATAACTGTTATAATCTAATAGTGGCTCAACTTTATTTGTGGTTATCATGTTAAGTTTTACATTAATTTGTTCTGCTGGCCACATTGTTTCATCCTGAATGAATTCAGGTCCATGAAACCAATTTTTGTTGGATTTTAGTAATTTACAGGATAATCCTCTTGTGAGAAAGTCTGCAGGATTTTGTTTTGTTGGAATGTATCTGAAGGTTATGTCCAAATTTTGTCTAGCTTCTTTAATGTCTCTTAATCTGTTACGGACAAAGATGTTTTTTGAGTTTAGCTCATCAGAGTTGATCCATGCCAAGCAGATTTGACTGTCAAGCCAAATATATGTAGTTGTGATGTTTACATCATAATAGACTTCATGGAGAAATACTGTTTTTTTACAGCTAGATAACCCGCAAGTAGTTCAAGCTGAGGAATAGTTTTCTTTTGTTTTAAGGGTGTTACTTTCCCCTTGGCATAGATCAAATGGCTGCCATCCTCACCTACAAGGTAAGCGCAACAGCCATACACCTTTTCACTGGCATCACCAAATACATGCAAGGTTTGAGGTGTATCTCTGTGTCCACAAACTCTGGGAATATTTATGTTTTGTAATTTATTGAGATCTTTAGCTAACCTTTTCCAGCTATCTTGTTGTTTATTGGTTATAGGATCATCCCAGTCTACTTTCTGTTTCCAAAATTCTTGTAAAAGAACCCTGGATCTGATAGTAGAAGGAAGGAGTAAACCCATAGGATCAAATATTTTTGAACTTTCGGATAAGATCTTTCTTTTTGTGTTAGCTGTTGTATCTAAGGTGTAGCCTTTTGTGCAGAGTGAGTCATGAACTTTAGAATCTGAGTTCAAATCCCAGATCATGCCTAATGTTTTCACCCTGTTTGTTGGTTCTGTTAATCCTTTGTCTTCTGATTTTATTTTTTGATTTAGTCTCTCATTATTTGTGATCCACTCTCTTAATTCAAAATTACCTTCTTTCATTATTTTATCTGCTTTTATGTAAACTTCATTTAATTCTGACTCTGTTTTGGTTGATCCTACAAGGTTATCTACATAGAAGTGATCTTTCAAGAACTGAACAGTTAAATCATTTTCATCATACAAATTTAAGTGATGTTTGATGGTTAAAGCCAGTAAACTAGGACTTGCATTTGCTCCAAACAAAACCACATTAAATTTAAATGTTTTAAACCCTTTATTTAAGTCATATGGATCATTAAACCACAAGAATCTTAGTTGATCTTTGTCATAGTTATTTTTCAGATGAATTCTCAAAAAAGCTTTGCTTATATCACTTTGAACTGCATAGTCATCTAATCTAAATCTTAGAAGGATTTTTACAAGGTCTGAAATAAGATTAGGCCCCTCTATGAGACAGTCATTCAAGCTATGCTTATTGCCATCTTTAAGACTACAGTTATACACAACTCTAAGTTTTGTTGTGGGTGCATCCTTTCTATAGACTCCTGTGTGAGTAAGATAATGGCAGTTGTCTTTTTTAAAGGGGTGATCTTTAACTTCTTCAATGAAGCCTTTTTCAACTGGTCCTTGAAAACATCATCATACATTTTAATTCTCTTGTCATTTTTTAATCTTTTCATCAAATTATAGAGATGACCTTTAGCTACCTTTAGATTATCATTTAATTTTGGACTATTGATCTTCCAAGGTAGTTCAATTGAATAATGGCCATTTTCATACATGATGGTGTTTTCAAAATTTTCAGCCATTAATTGATTTTCATCTGTATGATCACCATCTTGCACCCCCACTGACTCTAATAGCCAGAGCTGTTGTACACCTTTATCTAATTCTTCAGTTGTTAATGATTTATTTAATATTTCAGTATTTATGTCATTATTTGAGTTGTGTAAGACCTTGTCATAATAGGGCAAGTTTGTTAGTCATATATTTTTATTTTTCATTGTTATTTTATATTTATCTATGTGTCCCAGTGGAGCTATACCCCAGTGAGTATCTAGAGCAATCCCATCTCCTATTCTGACTATGCCCTTCTGAATTAAGTGAATATAATCAGCTCCAATTAACATTTGAACATTATCTATTATATCATCATTTAAATTTCTATCTGCAATTTTATATTGCTTTTTAAGTTGTTGTATTACTTCTTTTAAATTTGGTATTTTAAATTTTTGTTGACCAACTTGTTCAATGACTACTACTTCTATGTTTGTTGTTTTATTCTCTGTGGGTATATCCAGATCTAAATTGACTGTATTATATTTTTCTTTCTGTTCATTTTCTTTGACAAATGATGTTATACACAATTCTTGTTCATTTTTATGAGTTTGTAGGCCTAATTGATTAACTAATGATTGATCTACAAATGTTTGTTGGGAACAAGAATCTATTAGACATCTTATAGGAGTTGTCCCACCTTCTTTATTTTTTAAATCCAAGGTTATTGTAGGTAGGAGTACACTAGAATTTTTATTGACATTATTTATTGATATATGTCCATTAAATGTTTTTTCATTTTTCTTTAGGTTTTGTTTATTTGAATTTTTAAATGAATCACAAAGACAAGAGACATGATTTAAACTTCCACAATTAACACATTTGAATCTTATTTTTGTTTTGCAGTCTTTGTTAGTATGTCCTGCACCTGTGCATTTAGTACAAAGGTTTAACTGAGAACACCTATTTATCCGGGATTCTAAGTCTACATATTTAGTACATCGTGTGCTATAGTGATCATCAGCCGAACAAAATTTACACTTACGTACAAATTCTGTCGTAACATTAAAATTTCGTAGTGTAGGAGTTAGACCTATCACTTTTTGTTCTGATTTGTCTTTTTGTTGTGGTTGTGGTTTTGTTTGTATTTTCTTTGTTTGTGAATCAATCTTTGTTTGTGAATCAATCTTTGTTTGTGAATCAATCTTTGAAGATTTGTACATTGACAAAACATTTGGAAATTCATTCCTTATTTCATCAAGGGTAGGGTATGTATTTCCCGTTATTCTTTGGAAAATATCCCTAATTTGGGTAGGTAAACAATCAAATATTATGGCTTGGATAAACCATGCTGATTTCTCTAGATCTATATCATTATTTTGTAGATGACCTAACATGCATTCAATTTCACAATAGAAATTGTACAGATCCTGATGGTTATCCTTGGCTGGTTTTATATTTTTTAATTTTATTGCTAAATCATTTACTATTTCTTTTTTATTTAGGAAATTTCTTTCTAGTAATTTGAGAGCTATTTTATATGAACTGCCAATTGCCGGTAAGGCATCAACCAGTTTTAGGGCTGGGCCCTTTAAATAATTAAGGAGATAACTGAATTTGTCAACATCAGATATATAATCTTTGTTGCCAATTAAACTATCAAATTTTTCTAGAAAAGACTGAAATTTTGTTCGATCACCCTCAAATATTGGTACTTGTAATGTTGGTAACTTGGCTTTTAGTTGTTTATTGTCATCATTAGAAATGGATACATTTCTGAAGGCCTCAATCAAACTTTGATTTGTAGCCTCTAAATTATTTGGTAGATTATCTAAAGCAGCATATAATTCATTTATGTGAGAATCTATTTCAAAAATATTCTGTTCTTGTTCACACAAAAGTGCTGTATATGTCTCTTCACCAACATTTAACGCATCAGTTTCTGTAACAATTTCCTCATCTATTAATTATTTTCCTGTTTAATTCTATTTAAACCACCCAAAATAGTATCATAATCCCTTTTATTTGGATTTTCTTTGCTATTAAAGGTAGTTAAAAGCCTGGTAATGACCTCCTTCCTTGCTGATCTCTTCCTTTTTAATGATTTAATCTTTGCCTCAATTGCTTCACATTCAGCCATATTTTGTTTATTTTATTTTTCCAAAATTAAGTCCCCAAAATCCTAAAACCCTTTCAACTCTATAAATAAGCTTTATTTTGGTTAAATAGGCTAGGCTTCTGATTACCCTTATTCTAGAATTTTACCACATTTATGACCAAATGATAAGTTTTGAAGCATTTGAATTATTTCTTATTTTTATTTTTAGTTAGGGCTTCGTAATTTATTATTATTATGTAGTAAGTATTTGAAAAGCCAAACATGGAATAAATTCTGTTCAGATGTCAAAATGTTTGATAAGGCGTAATTTTATTATTTTTTTGTTTTATTCAAGGTTAAGGTTTTCACAGCAAATAACCCTTCCCCACACGGACCACCATTTATATATGGAAATTATAGGTCCTGCTCCAACCAGATTAGCCTAAACACAACCTAGGCTACGTTGGAGATGGAAGACCTAGGCCAAAGATGAACTAGCCTAACTATTTGTCCATAAACAGGACTTCCATACACTTTTGTTAAACAATTACAGCTGAAATGTCAGCTTATTTAACCTAAATTTAATAACCGAAGGGAAATTTATGAACTTCTTACCTTGAAACTGTTATGAATTTTATCTCTTGACACCACTAAAACATTTTTATTCCGGCTTTTTCCGTCGCTGTTCTTGTGCTTAATCCGCTTATGCTTATTCAGCTTCTCGCCCGTGTTGCTATTTCTAGCCATGGGATCTTTTTTTCTTTTCATCCCATATTTGTTTCTTCGTTGGTGTCTTTTTAATTTTTCTCAGCAAGAGTTCATGTTCTCCTTCTGAGTTATTTTTTATTATTATTATTATTTATTTTAATGTCAATATGGCTTATTCAAGATTAGGTGGGTCTTCCATTTCGGTACTCCCAAATTTTCCATAATCAGAATCATCGAAGTCCAGGGTTTGAGGTGGGTCGGGTATTGGAATTCCAGGACCATGGGGTACAGGTCTCATAGCAGAAGGAATGTCAGGGTATACAACAATGTGTTTATTCTTCTTGTTAACTCCTGAAACTAGAAACACAGAAACATGGATATAAAACTTGCATATGAAATAGAAGAAGCATTCAGACAGTGGCGGCTCGTGAGGGAAGGCTGCGGTCTGTAAGATATGAAATAGGTCGATGGAGTCTGTATATTTTCTTTCTTTTTCATTCATATTGTCCCTTTGGGGACAATATGAATGAAAAAAAAAAATATACAATCATTGTATATGTAAATGTAACTTGTATGACAATATGTATGTGTAAATGTATTTTCTATAACAATATGTATATGTAAATGTATGATTACCATTATGGTGAATATTACATTATGGTGAATATTATGTCAAGTTTCATACGAGGATTTCAAAATATTTAAGAAAAAGGATCTTTTCCGTTTGACACACTTGGTTCGATTTTATTTTAAATTTCTACACAGACGTAGTTTTGCATGCCGATTACGAAAATCAGAACCATTGTTTGGAGAAATTAATAATAAAAAAGTTACAACTAGCCTAAGACCCGCCCTTCGTGCGGGTCGCGGGTAGCAAAAATTAACCAAACTATCACGACTTAACCTAACCAATCGTCAAGGGCGTACAATTAACCTAAAAAAATAAATAGAAAACAATATCACGAATTAACCTAAACGTTCCTGAGCGTGACCGACAAACGTTCCTCAGCGTGACCGACTGACAAACTGAGCGGGACGGACTGACTGACAGACATTCCTGGGTGTTTATAGTATTAATAAATAAATAAAAAAAATTTATTGTTTTTTATTTATTTTTTAGGTTAATTGTACGCCCTTGACGATTGGTTAGGTTAAGTCGTGATAGTTTGGTTAATTTTTGCTACCCGCGACCCGCACGAAGGGCGGGTCTAATAAAATACTTTAAAGGGTTCTAACTTTTTTATTATTAATTTCTCCAAAAAATGGTTCTGATTTTCGTAATCGGCATGCAAAACTACGTCTGTGTAGAAATTTAAAATAAAATCGAACCATGTGTGTCAAACGGAAAAGATCCAAGAAAAATAAATTTATAAGCCCACCTTGGAGGTTTGTCATGCAGAAATAGCAATCTGTCACGTGATCCTTTCCTTCTCTCCAAATCATGTGAATTCCAAAAGGCAAAGATTTCGCTCTGCCTTTGCTCCATCTTCTCAAATTTTCAATGCACGTCTTGCAGCACATATGAGGGGCGAAATTTTTGTCCTGGTCCCCTAGCTTAATTCCAAAGTATGCTCTATACATTGTCTTCACAAATTTAGTGATTTGGGACTGGTTATTTGGCATGGTAACCGTCCCACATATGTAGCAGAATCTATTGGGATCATTTTTACACGCTCTATTCATTATTAAATATTTTATCTATATGCCTGAAAAGTAAAAAAAGATATTATACAAGTGAAACAAGTGATGATAGATGTTACTGTTCCAATTCCGCTTTGACAAAATCACGAAAACTTCTATTTTACTTATGAGGCCATAGCCGGATATCCTGAGCTGATTGAGAAAAACGGATTGCAGATTCGAAATCAGCAGGAAAAACTCTATAAGAATCACTTACAAAACCCTTGACAGCAAAATTGATGCATACCAGTGTTATGGATTAGTGACTTGAAAACAGGAAACAAGAATATGAAAATACTAAAAGAATTTCTACACACACGTACATTTTTTTAGTAGGTAATTGAGAGGCCTAGAATGTCTTGGGATTAGGGATGAGAAACAATATCCACGTGGTTGATGTATTAAAGAAATCCTAAGTTTACTGTGAAATTATTATTAAATATGCAAATAAAACATAAATAATAATAAACAATAAAAAAAATTCTAAATTTCTTGAATAATAATTATTAAATATATAGTAATAATAATAATAATAATAATAATAATAATAATAGAACAAAAATTCTGTAATAACAATAAACGATGAACTCTACACTAAATACTTCAGTAATTAAAATATTAATATACTGTAAATAATTTAAATCACTAATGAGCAAACTTCAATCAATCAGACACATACATAAAAAGAAAGACTTTAATCGCTTTTCAAGAGCTCCGTAAATGCGTTCGATCTAGGCAGAAGCCAATAAGACAACTCTTTGCGCACAAGCCTGCTTAAACTGAAAATTTTCTGATAATAAACTTGAACAGCGAGTGTTTTGTAAAGATGAATTTCCAAACAATGTAAATGGGGAAGTGACAAATTTGATTAAATTTGGTTTTATCTTTACATCATAAATGATACTATCAAATAGATGTTGCAAATGCGATGAAAGCAACTGTGACATATTGTAGAAGCTATATGTGTCATATAGAAGAGTACCTGAAAATCCTTTGATGTTAAATAAGCCTTTATATCGCAATCTTTACTACATATTAATTTCCTTAAATGGAGATGTTATATGAAAGGTTGAATATGGTGTTTTATGACCGTCTGACCACATATTGGGTTGGTCATATATTCACTGTATTGCATGCAGGGTTGCTTTGGCGTTTGCCCAATTTAACACCCACTAAAATGTGTTCATTTCATATCACTTCATTTGTGTCAAAATGTACCTTTCAATTGTTCAGCTAACCTAACCTAACCAATCTAACCTAACCTCACCTTTCGTGATATAGACAGAAGGTCCGGTGCTAGTGTCTCCGAGCAACTGATACGTTGAGCAAACCAACCAACAGAAAAAGACATTTCTTTCATTTGGCACAAAGGATACGATATGAAACGAACACATTTTGGCGCAAATGCAGACACTGTCAGGATAACTCGAGTAACCATTAATTAATGTTTTGTGTAGGCAGAAAACACGCCATTTGTCAACATTAAACTTAAACAACAAGCGCCTCGCCTGATCATACTGCACGAAAATAAATATTTCTCGAAATGCAATTTGAACATATTAAGTTGTTCGCACCCTAACTTAACCCCTCAAGAAAACCCCTTTGCCAAACTGTTTCTAAGATCCACCAAATTACTACAGAAGCAAAAACCCCGTAACTACCTTATTATATTTTCTAAATAAATATTTTCTTGCAGTTATTTCAATCCACAAAAAATCTATGCGTTTTGGGAAGCACCAAACTTAACCTAACATTTATATAAAACGAATTTCATACGAGTTTAACTCCACATAAGAAATGTAAAAAACGGAATGTTTAACACAATTACAACCACCTTCGAAAGAGTCTGCTCGATAAAGCCACTTTAAAAATAGACAAACACCAAAGAGTTACTTTCATGAGAAAAATGTTGCTTCAGCTAAACTATTTTTTATGGACATTCAACGCCTCTAAAAGTAAAAATTTTCATTCATTTTAAAAGAATGAAAATTCGTGTTAGCTCAAAAAAATATGAAATTTATTGTTCTGACTTCATGTATTAATTTATCAGTATTTGCCGTAAGGAAAAGTCAGTTTTGTGAAACAAAAAAATTGAAATAAATTGAAACTGGAAAAATAGTGAAGGGGTAAAAAGATTCAATTAAGCGATCCATTTGTAACAAAATGATTCGATTAAGCGATCCATCTGCAACACAAAATGATTCGATTAAATGATTGATCCGTAACGCAAAATTGCTAACAACTACACATTTATTGCTACAGTAGTTTCATAAAAGAACACTCCTCCCCCCCACACACACAATACCCCCGAACATACACATATATATTAATGATTTTTAAGCTCCTTCACAACAGCTAAGGTCATATAACAGAGGGGACCTGATGGCTTCACAATGGAAGCCCAACGTGGGCAACGGGTCACTAGCAGAGGCCCCAAAATATAGTTTGTTCCTTCACCAGCCATTGACAAAGCAAATACTTTTGTTACACACAGGCGTTGGGGTGCCATCATGAAAAAGAAAAACTTGAGTATTTGCCAGTTACCATTAATTATTCGAATTATAGTGGATTTAATATCCCAGAAGTGTTCTTTGTACCATGTATGGTATGTGTGTAACATTATATATATATATATATATATATATATATATATATATATATATATGATGAATAAAACCTGAGGATGTCATTAGACGAAAGCGTTTGAGCACCGTTTTGTGTTTCCTTTCCTTCGTGGTTTTATTCATCATAAATATTTTTCACGTGTTACTTTCGTGAAATAATTTTCATATATATATATATATATATATATATATATATAATGTTACACACATACCATACATGGCACAAAGAACACTTCTGGGATATTAAATCCACTATAATTCGAATAACACTGGTATGCATATGAAATTTTTTTGTATGCTATATATATATATATATATATATATATATATATATATATACCTTTCAACCTTTCATTTGTTCCGTGTGGTGATACCTCACTTCACGTAGGTCAGGCTTGTTGTCCCACCTATATCTATGAACTGCATATACAGCGAAATGTTTATATGAAATTAGCGTAAGTAAAAATTATTCATAGTCCCCTTTTATTTCACAGAAAATGGCCACACTAAATAAGATTAAAATAATTGTCATGAGAGAGAGAGAGAGAGAGAGAATCTCGTAGCTGTAGAAAACAAAGATGAATTGAGTAACGGGAAACTTCTTCAACTTCAATAACCTTCGTTAACCTCTTTTTTTAGGTTCCGCGCGAATTGTTCATTCTGACGAAGGTAAGCTTGATGCTCCACCTTAGACCTACAGCTTCACGTGGAATTCGAACTACGACCCACCACGGATCAGAAATTACAGTCTTTGCCCGGACTCGATCTCACGACCACCTGATGAGTAGCCCAGCGTTTTAACCACTAGGCCACCCAGGGTTCCCATCTATCTACTTATTTTTTGTGGAAGAACGAACAGTTGGGTAAGCTGCGCGCCGCCTGCTTTCGCCGGGAGTCGAACATGGGGCCGGTGGAATCGTAGTCAGCAATGCTAACCACTAATACACTACCGAGGCGGAATTCGTTTCTTTTTTAAACTATTTCATAATAAAATCCCGATTTTATGCCACTTTAATAATGAAATAAACTCGTTAATGATATTAATTAAACTGAAGGGTGTCTCAGAAGTCGCGCACCACAGCTTCAGGTCATCCGAACCTCTAAATATGTGCACGACTTCTGAGATACCCTGTATTTACTGTTTTACCTACCTCGATATTCAGTCATTGTTCCTTGGTGCGGAGAAGGACTTTCGAAAAACTAAAATGCTCCTCATTTGTCAATAGCCATTAATTTCATTAAATGCTTAATAACTCAAACTATAATGTATAGGATCATTACAGTCGCATATTATGCCATTTGCATAAGGTTTCCTCTATAAATATTTACAAATATTTAATGCAAAGTATGGAATGTAAAACATTTGTAAATTTAAAATGTAAAAAAATTAATATATAAAATGAAAGTTGGTCTTTCCTCACACGACTCGATAACACATCTTCCGCAATGAAGTTACTATCACTTTAGCTTTGTTTTATTTGTACATAACTTTGTTTCTTCTCGCTTATCTTCACTTATCTTAACTTTCATTATCAGAAACCAAGAATTTTATCTTCATGGAGGACCGACAAGCTTCACCTTCGTGAAATGAGGAATCATTGCACGGAACATTTGAAAGGTTGAAAGGAATGGTACTCCATGCAAGAAGAATTAATATGACCTCGAATCACTCATCTATGAACGCTATCATCCTTATACAACAGATTTTGTTGATTGGTTCTTTAGTCATTTGGTTCATCATTTTATTTCTACAGATCTACAGAAGCTAAGGCTAACAAAGGTCCTAAGTTCCACTCTAAGGTTAGCCCGAGAGAAAGAAGAGAGTAGAGGGTTAAAAGAAGAGAATAAGGGGTTAAGTAAGTAGCAAAACCTATCATTCGTGGGTTAACATTCACTGAGAAAAAGAGAAAGACTTACCATCATCATCCGCCGGCCACTGCTGACAAGTCGGAAAAATAGTCGAAGAGAATAGGAAAGGGGTGAAAGATGAAAAGAAGTAAAATAAGAACGCTTACAAACCATGCAAACACAGTCTTAACTCAAACACTGTCATACCATGCAAACTACAAACATGCAAGTAGAGAGAGGATAAGAAAAGAAAAAAAATGTATGGAGAGTAACAAAAAGTGGGTTAGTTTACGCTACGAGCTACATCTAAGTTCGTGCTTGTCTAATTTTTTTTTATATATATAATTTTATTGCTGGCATATCACAAGCTGGCATTAATCGTCAACAGACTCAAACCTCGACCATTACCCCAGAGCTCCTGTTGTTAATTGTTTTATTATTTTAAACGACGTTAATATTTTTAAAATGCCTATCTAAACGGTTTTTAAACATATTAACGCTGGTAGAGTTCACGACGGACGCGGGAAGATTATTCCATTTATCAATTACTTTAAACGTAAAAAAGTTTTTAGCGATGTTAGTAATGAAATGTCTGCCACGTATTTTAAATCCGTTATTTGCGAGTATTGCTATTATCGAAAATGAACAATGTCAAAATTTACGTTATCGATTTTATTAACGATTTTGAAAACTTCACTAAGCTCCCCCCTTAATCTCCTAGTTTCGAGTGAATGCAAGTCTAACTCTTTAATCCTACCTTCGTAAGACTTGTTGTGTAGTGACGGAATTAGTTTCGTGGCGCGTCGCTGAACCCTTTCCAACCTATCAATATCCTCACGCAAATACGGGCACCAAAACTGAACGGCATATTCTAAGCAAGGCCTGACTAGGGACTTGTAAAGGGACAATATAATATTCTTCGATTTAAATTCGAAATTACGCACTATAAAGCTTAACATCCTATTAGCTTTTGCGCAAGACTCCAGGCACTGGTTCCTAACTTTTAAATCCTCAGATACGCGTATGCCTAAATCTACTTCCTCGTCAACGCTCGCTAACTGTCTATCATCCATCGTGTACGTGTAATTGTTGTTACGAGAACCTATATGCAAAACTTTACATTTGTCTACGTTAAATTGTATCTGCCACTTATCCGTCCACTCCATAATCCTATTTACATCGTCTTGGAGCCTATTCCTATCATCCACGTTAAGAACTTTCCCGCCTATTTTAGTATCGTCCGCGAATTTTGACACGTTACTGGTCAACCCTACATCTATGTCGTTAACGTAGATTACGAATAGCAATGGGCCTAACAGTGAACCCTGAGGGACACCGCTAACTACATCCAACCACCCCGATTCCCTACCATTAACAACAACCCTCTGTTTCCTGGCACGAAGCCATTCCTCTAAAGTCGAACCAGTTAGCTACCTGACCTCGTATACCGTGCGCTTTAACCTTCGCACTTAATCTTCTATGCGGAATTGTATCGAACGCTTTCTTAAAGTCTAAATAAATAACGTCAGCCGCTCTATGCCTATCGTATTCGCACACTATTTTGTTATAAAACTAACACATCAGTTAAACAAGGTTTATGGCGTCGAAACCCATGCTGATTACTATTAATCAAATCGCGACTTTCTAAGTGATCGATGATACGATCCCCAACTACAGATTCCAAAAGTTTACCGACAATTGACGTTAAGCTAATATGTCTATAATTACTAGCTACTGTGCAGTCACCTTTTTTAAAATGAGCGTAACGATAGCTAATTTGAAGTCTTCAGGAATAATCCCCGCTTCCAATGATGATGATTATAATGATGATGATGACAATAATCACATTATTAGTTAGAATTTAGGACGTAAAAGCGAGGATATCCTGGGGTCCGGGATAACAGGACAGTACCTAATAAATTTAAGAATAACTTTAAATAAATATATGATATAAATTTCAAAATTAACCTGCTTGTTTATTTATGATATAGAGAAAGCATATATACTGTATACATACAGTGTGAACGAGTAACACTGGAGATAAATAAGTCTTATATACAGTGGGTTTGTGACGTATTGATGCAACCAAACCTGTGTAAATCCTCTTTTAAACTAAAACAAACATTCGCAATGTCAAACGAAGTGTGTTACGTCACAGTGCTACGATTACAAGAAAAGACATTCTCTATCTTCCCACTCTTACGATTTGAGCCATAATAGGCGAGCGGCCAGACGCCGATTTAAACAGTTTTAATTCCCCCCTTGTACAGAAAGTTGTAATATGTTTTTTATTAGTCCTTCGTGTTCAGTGAACACATTTTTAAGTGTTGTCCTCAGTGTTTGATGTGCGGTTGCCATGGAAACGCCAATATAAACAAACACCTAGATGATAATTTGTTTTAGTTTTGAACTGAAATACTGTTAACTAATCAACCTATACTGTTTATTATAAGTGTTTAATATCTAGATACACAATTAAATTATCACATAATAGTAAAACGTAATACAATCATGTATTGACAGTATTGTTATAGGTTAGGCCCAATTTTAAATTTACTTCCTCCTTTTATTATCAAATATTAGAATAAGACAAATGTGTGATGTGTAAGGTGACCAGAGTCCCGATTTTGGGCGGAACAGTTCCGAATTTATAACATGTGTTCCTCTTTTCAAATTGTCCCGAAAATGTCCGCATTTGGAGCAAATTTTCATAAATGTCCCGCTTTATAAAAATTACTGTTACATTAGACATTAGATGTCCTTTATGAATTAATAGAATTATGCCACATTCCGAATTCCAAATCTAAATACTAACTTGCAAACTGAACTGGTACGATACATGTCGCCGTGAGGCAGTGCCGTGATTCCCGACTAGCGTTTCAGTGTTTCATTAGCGGCCTCTGTGTAAAGTTGTGTTGTAGTGTAACGCTTTTATGTTTTTATGTTTGCTTAATTAATAACCTTAATTAATTTTTATCCCTGCATTTTTTTTTCTTTTGCAGCTAGGTTAAACTTTTTCGTTTGAAGGATAAGGAAAGTTATTAATTGTATCGTACGTAAGGTCGTAGGCCTAGTTTGACAACACAAAATGTCTAAAACTAAAAGGAAGTGTACATTTAATGCACATCTGCAGTCTAAATATCCATTTATTACAAAAACAACAACAGAAAGTGATGTACGGTGTGAGAAATGTAGAAGTGACTTCAGCATTGGACATGGTGGGATTAATGATATTACTAAGCATCTTGGCTCAAAAAGACACAAATCGGTTGACATCGGTGCTTCATCTAGTAAGATAGTGAGTGATTATTTTAAAAGTGTGACACCTAGTAATAAGGATTTAGAAGTAGCTGCTGCTGAGGGTTTGTGGGCTTACCATACAGTCAGGGAAAATCAAAGCTTCAGATCTACTGACTGTGCAACAAAAACCTGTATGGAGTTCTACACTATGTTGAAATCAACTCCGGAGTTACTTCAGAAGATTTCATCAACTGAAAAGTACGGGAATTGAAAAGCAAATACGATAATATTGTGTATTGGTATGTCATAGATATAAGCCATTCTCAGTTGAGTTAATTTTTTTCATAATTATATACTCAAGAGAAAAATACAAGCAGTGAAGTAATAATTATGTTCCATATGTTGCGTCATTGTATCCTTCGAAAATCGATTTGCTGCAGGTTCTTGAAACAAGAGACATTCAACGTTGTCCTTTATAACTGATCCAATGTGTTCACAGACGTTCAGGTCAGGAGAATTTCCTGGCCATTCTTCATTTCCAAAGAAATCGATCTCATGGTTCCGCAACAACTGTTGAGTGGCTAATGCCTTAAAGCAGGGGGCCTTATCGTGCAGAAGTGTGACCTGATCGACATCCATAACATTGTTTGGGTTTCTTAGAAAAGGAATGACATGCTGGGATAGAATAATATCACGAAAATACTGTCCATCCCAACTCTGACCATTTGGCTTCAGCACCCACATGAGCTTCTTTGCAGTGAACAAAACAAACACACCAACACAGTCTGGACTTTTTAATAATTCGTGATAATGTTCATTGTCATCGATTTCATCTGGTGTTGTGGTCCACACTCGATCATTTTGGTAGTTAGGCCGACGTGTTACGAAAACAAAAAATTCATCGGAGACAGCTAAATGCATGAAATCATCCACATCCCAATCTTCAAGATAATGGGCAAACCACATTCTGTCATCGATGTTAAGTTGAGTTTTTTGGCTTTGGAAGTTCATGCCAAGGCTTTAAACCTTGCCTATGACGGTACAGTCGAATGATCTCACCACTAACGATCTTTCCTCTCAACACTTCGATCTCTCTAGAAAGTTTAGCACAGCTGTTTTTCCGCTTACTCGTACCGCTTTCAATGATGTCCTTTGTTTCCTGAGAGAGTGACAAATTTGGGCGCCCAGATTTGGTTGTATCCATTTCACATTCATCCAAAGTTTTATTCCAATTTCTTTTGACGAAGTCCTCACTTCTTCGCAACTTTTTGGCAACCCATGAACGTGTTATAAAGGTGGCTTCAGCATCACGAGCTTCCCGAAATGCTATTGCTCGTATGCGATCTATCACACGTTGCCTCTCCGAATCACCAATTAATTGAGAAGCCATTATATTATCACTTTATCAGCTAGAGTAATTTTAATACCTGCAATAAATAAAGAATTTTATATATTTTTATAATCACTAAAAACTATTTCGATATAAGTAAACATGTAAGCTGCAAATGGGAGGGCTAAGGTTTTTTGGAACCTCTTAAGAATAATCGCGTCGATTGGTCTAATGTTAATATGCAACAGAGAATAGAATACAAAGACAGAACAGGTCACCTCTTTAATAATTTAGAAATTTTGCATCTTGCCTGTAATAATCCTTGCTCAAATGATTCTCACTGTAAACTCATAGATAGGTATTATAGTAAGATAGTATCCCTGTTAAGAGAAGCAGGAAGCCCCTGATTAAATCTTATAGGTACTTACGTATTAACGGGGGGCCACCACATATTGATGATTGGTTAGGTTAAGTTGTAATATTTTCGTTAGTTGAAAATTTCTAATACATCATATTTTTTAAATACAGTAGCAATATTTTTAAAAATATTTACAATGACTTATATTTCAAATATTTACAATGACTTATATTTCAAATATTTACAATGATTAATACATGTTACACATTAGACATTTGTTTCTGGAGGCCAAAAGCGGGACATTTTTCTATTTTTGGAGTTATAAACTAAAATGACTAAATTTTCATGAGCCAAAAGTGTGTGTTTGTTTTTGTTCACTGCAAAGAAGCTCATGTGGGTGCTGAAGCCAAATGGTCAGAGTTGGGATGGACAGTATTTTCGTGATATTATTCTATCCCAGCATGTCATTCCTTTTCTAAGAAACCCAAACAATGTTATGGATGTCGATCAGGTCACACTTCTGCACGATAAGGCCCCCTGCTTTAAGGCATTAGCCACTCAACAGTTGTTGCGGAACCATGAGATCGATTTCTTTGGAAATGAAGAATGGCCAGGAAATTCTCCTGACCTGAACGTCTGTGACCACATTGGATCAGTTATAAAGGACAACGTTGAATGTCTCTTGTTTCAAGAACCTGCAGCAAATCGATTTTCGAAGGATACAATGACGCAACATATTGAAACTGTTTTAGCAAATTTGCGTAACGATCAAGATCTATTCACGTCACTTTTGGCAAGCTACCCAAAGCGAATTCAGGCTGTCTTGGAAGCCAATGGCGGGAACACCAAGTTTTAATTGTTTCTCATTAAATGCAGGATTAAATTCTCTTTTGTAAGGTATGTTTAGTTTTACTGTACCTCTAATGGTTTAGGCCATGGGCGGGGGGGCTAAGGTTTATTGGAGCCCCGTACATATTGAGTTCTTGTTATGTCGTGTTGCGCATAAATTGGTAAAATTAATTAATAGTTCTAATGGTCTATGATCAGAAAGTAGAAAATCATGCAGAATATGAATTCTAACAATTCGCGTCTTTAGATTATTAGTATTACTAGTGAGACAATGATCAATCCACCTGGTGGTACCACTCATATCACTAATGTATGTAAAATTACCACTGGTTACCCCTAAATACCTAATACGTCTACATCACTTATATTTAATTTGGCCGACTCGCACATGTTACCCAATTCTACAAAGAATTCCGAGTTCACATGCGCGTTAAAGTCCTCCATTATTATACAGGGTGTACATAAAGTCAGGATCTATTTTTGTGAAGCACTTGGGAATTATATGGAATTCAATCATAAAATGATAAAGTGGTAACATTTATTAAATAATTAGGAGTAGGATTCGACGTGACGCCCATCAGTATCCCTGCACAGCTCAAATCGTTCCGCAGCATTTCTAAACACATTCTGGAGCATTTGCGGGGTTATGTTATCTGCAGCAGTTCGTATACGTGTACGTAAGTTTTCAAGATTCGTAATCTTCGTCTGATAGACGTGCGATTTGATAAAGCCACATGCAAAGAAATCTAAAGGGGTTAAATCTGGTGATCTCGCTGGCCAAGGTCTGTTGCTTCCGCGTCCGATCCAGCGATTTGGAAAACGTCCATTTAGATAATCCTGAACAATTTTGGCATAGTGACAAGGAGCACCATCATGTTGACAGACGACGGGGATAGGATTGTTAGTACCGTCGTCTATCAACATGATGGTGCTCCTTGTCACTATGCCAAAATTGTTCAGGATTATCTAAATGGACGTTTTCCAAATCGCTGGATCGGACGCGGAAGCAACAGACCTTGGCCAGCGAGATCACCAGATTTAACCCCTTCAGATTTCTTTGCATGGGGCTTTATCAAATCGCACGTCTATCAGACGAAGATTACGAGTCTTGAAAACTTACGTACACGTATACGAACTGCTGCAGATAACATAACCCCGCAAATGCTCCAGAATGTGTTTAGAAATGCTGCGGAACGATTTGAGCTGTGCAGGGATACTGATGGGCGTCACGTCGAATCCTACTCTTAATTATTTAATAAATGTTACCACTTTATCATTTTATGATTGAATTCCATATAATTTCCAAGTGCTTCACAGAAATAGATCCTGACTTTATATACACACCCTCTACAGTGAGAATATTTGGGGTTATCTGATAATGACTTAATTTTATACAGCAAATCAATGTATTCATCTAGATTACCGCCGTTGTTGTATGGTAAATAGCAGTTTACAATTAATATGCAATCATTGTTCACTTGTAATTCAATGCCTAACAACCTTACATTATCGCTTGTTAAAAATTTTATGTTTTGACAAATTTTTCCTTATTAAGAAAGCAACACCACCAAAAGGCCTACCGTACATTAATTCATTTGACAAGTCTATTGCTGATGACGCATGGTACATAAAGTCATCATGGATGGTAGAGAGGAATTTTAGCTCTTGCTAAGGTAGCCAGTGCTCTTGCAGGAGTATCAAATCTGCACTGTCACAGATTTTATGAACATCTACAATTGAATTCCTCACTGACCTTACGTTATGTGAGACTATTTTCAACAAGTTATTCGCCATGACTGATAGAAAACTCATTATTAACCTGATTATTATATACACAGTACAAATTTCAGACATTACCGTTAGGGCGCCTATTATTATTATTATTATTATTATTATTTTGCCTGTTATCAAATCTCCTGGAAAAGTGAATAAACTCCTTAACAATAATACCGTCTGGCCACTGACTTATATTGTACGGTTGAAATGCGAATTTACACCTTTAATTATTACTTTAAATGAGTTATAATACGGAGAGTTTGTGTTTAGTTTATTAACTAACAATATACTGTGTTCACCACAGACCTCTTCCATCATGTGTCGAATATCGATTCTATCGTTCGAGAGCTGAATTCGCGACACAAAGAGGGTGAGATTCCTCACTGGTGGCCTTGCCGCGCTGACAGGTTGAGGAACCCTCCGTGGAGAGTGCCTGTTACTGTAACTGTGACCCACCCATCCTCTTCCCTCAATCTCCCTGAGGCAGGGTTCGCCTGCTTGGGGGATGGGTGGCACAAGCTTCGGGGGATAGGAGGCTCCGACCCTACTCTGTGGCTTGGTGAGGGTCTGTTAGCGATGTTTATATCCTGACGGACGCGCGTGCCCCTCCTTCTTTGGTGGGAGAGGGGGGGGGTGGAACTGCACGCCGAGCAAGGCGTTTGCGTAGTCGAACGCCTCTCCCCTGCAATGGAAGGTAAGGAAGAGGGCAGTGATGCCTCGTCTCTTGGCATCGGACACTCCCTCTTCCTCATTGTGAAATCGGGAGCAGGAGTTATATATTATATATATATATATTATATATATATATATATATTATATATATATATATATATATATATATATCAACCCCCACCCAATACTTCCCATAATATCCTTTTTTAGTCAATTTTGTGCACCAGCGGCTACCTTCTATCAGTAACATGGAAATGGTAAATAAATTCCTGCAACTCTGTGGTATCTGTAATGATGCAACAGATGAGACAAAGGCGATGAGATGCGATTTTTGTCAACTGCTTTTTGATTTTAGATGTCTAGAAAGGAAAGATGAAAAAAATCTCCCTTATAACGAATGCGAAGCAACTTAATGGGATAAAAATTTTCTGCGAAAACTGCATGACCAAAATAAACTCTTTTACAGTAATTAAAGCAGAAAGAGATTACGAGAAGAAAATGAAAGAGGAAAGTGGGAATAAAGAACAGAGGAAAACAAGAAACGAAGAAAGGCGAAGTAGAAAAAAGTCAAATACCGTCACACAACGAGGCCGAAATCATGCAGTCGAAAGAGTTTATAAAGACAACAGATAGTATAAGGGCAACGAATGACATTAACACAAACAGCACAAATAGGAAAAACAAGAGGGCAATCAAGAAAACGGAGTGAAACTGTCCCCCAATAAGGAGCAAACAACAAAGGCCATGAGTAAATATGGGGAAAGAATTATATGCAGATATTATATAAAAGATAATTGAAGATTTAAAAGAGGACACTGTATATATGAACATCCCCCAATATGCAATTTCTTCTATAATAATGGTCATTGTAAATTTGGAGACAGATGCAAATTCTACCACCCGGACATCTGCAGGACTTACGCAAAATATGGGACCTGCAGATTAGGGTGTACCATTTTTGGGTCATTTTCAAAAAGTCAAGGTCCAGGAGTCTAATGTTGTGCCAAATGATGTCCTAAACACGAATTTTACAGGCATTTTCTAATCCGACAAATTTTGAATCCCCCCCACCCCCCCTTGAAATTTTGCGCATCCCCTTTTCCTAAAAACCCCATATATCTCAAACACTATCAACTTTATCGAAAAATGTTATAGAATACAAATGATTTAGAATCAAAGTTCTATTAGAAAAGTTCATCAAAATAGAAATTTACTTAATTTTGAAAATTTTCATTTATTTTTTAAAAATTTAAATTAAAAAAATTTTTGCTTGCAGTGCCTTCTTCTTAAATAAGGTGTTACCGCCACCTTTGAAGCATCACCCCAATGCAGCTTCGCGGCGATGGGCTTTGTATTTGCTAGTTATAATGCAAATCATAATTAGTTTTTATTATAACTAGCCTATACAAAGTGAGGACAACCTCAAAACTATATATATATAAAATAAAGCTAAAAATTAACACTTTATCTATAGTTGTGAGGTCCCATCGTTTTTTTTTCCTTTATTCAACACTTTCCTCAAAAAAATAAAAAGAAACAAGTTTCCTAATTAGAAATCATTGATATAAGAGCTTTTTAAACATAAAATAACAAAAGACAATTTATGGTATATTTAATAACAAAAAAAAATCAGCCTCTTCTAAATTAAAACAATCTCTGCAAATAAAAATACCTAATCTATCTGTTAATGAACTATTCTTTACTGAGTTTCATTTTTAAGAGTCTCTTTACTAGGATCAGGAATTAGTCTTCTATTCTCTTCCACAATTTGCAAAAGACCTTGAAATTCTTCTTAATTTTGACATTTGTCATGAAAGTCTTGAACCAGCTTGATTCCTCTTTCAGCGGTATCATTGACTACTCTAATAGATGAAAGAATGTTTTTTAGTTTGTTGTAGTCATCGACCTCTTCCCATGTTGATGCTGGTTTCTTTATCCATGAGTCTGGTTTTGACCCACAGCATTGAAATAAATGCCATGAAATTGGACCTACTAGCTGATGAAGCTTTGTGTCTTCCTTTAAAATGGGGAAAACAGGTTGCCCACATACATAATTTTCTGGAACTGGATATTTGTTTAAGGATTTTGCGATCTTATCTTTTTCATCATTACTTAGCGATCCAAAGAAACTCAAAGGGACCACTTCCTCCGTCAAATACCAGTAATGATTGGCAAAAGATTTCAAAGCAGCATTTGCAACTTCCCTATCTTCCTTCTTGTAATTCACCAAATCATGATAAAACTTCAGATCATTAGCTGGACTATCTAGTGAATTAGAACATAAAAGCCAGTATTTTCCATAAATTAATGCATTAAATAGACACATTCTCTTTAATTTCTTAATCAATGATTCATCATATGATGCTTGGTGGGCAAAAGCATACATTTTATTTGTATACAAAATCATTGCCATCCACCTGGCACGGTGCATTGCACCAGGTTTCCGCCAATGACTGTTTTCTCTGGAAACCTCTCCTAAAAGCATTAAAGTTGTTTCAGCAACTTCCTTATAGTCATCACGTGGAAAGCAGTCAGATTTTCTTAAACATTGGGTCATAAATTCTACACATTCTTCCTTTAGGCCTCTTTGATACCTTGATTTAACATCAAGAACATTGTATGTAGATTTCGTATTAATTTTCTTCCATTTAGACTCGCGAAATTCTTTGAATAACTCAAACTCAGGAGATTTACTTGGGCCAAAAATGGTTTCATACACAGCACACAAAACTCTTTCAGCCACATGATGGCGGCATGCTAACCAAATCAATTTCTTTTGCAAAAGTTCTTCAAGTAACTTACAGGAACCTTTCATCCATCTTGAATTGGATGCAGTGGTATCAAATGATACTCCAAAGACATTTTGCTTCAAGTTCCATTTTTCAATACTTTGAAATACAGAAGTGGCTTGAGACAATCCAGTGGAATCATCTATTATAGAAACTGATAAAAGTTTTTCTACATTTGGGTATCCAGTAACAAGTATTGCAAGGCGGTCTTCTTGTTCTGAACATGATTTAGTAAGCAGCTTGCTATCCCAATGTACTAGGCAGTGATCAGGTCAGGAGGAGTAAAATCCTTGATGCAAGTTTCATATTTTCGTTTTCTTGTCTTTCGAGCGGCTCTTGCAGATGTGGTCCTGGAGAGAGACAGTTTTTCAATATCCTTGCCACACCTAATGGCTACTGCAGCAGCAAAAACAGTCCGTTGTCCAATAGAGAGATTAAGTCTGTCTGCAGTGGAGGAAACCAATGGCGAGGCAAGAATATTTTTGGGGCTGGAAGCATTTGAAGGTCCTGCTGTAGGTTCTGTCGGAAACTCTTCATAGCTGTCTGTCTCAGAACTGGTCGTGCTAGAAAGAAGGGTCTCTGATGTTCTGGCTGTAGCACTCACTTGCTTCACTGATTTATGTTTCTCTTTGCGTTTCTTCTCTTTCTCTAATCTAATGTACTTGCGCTGTACTTTTGATGCATAATCTGCATCTAGCAAACCTAAACATGTTTCTCGTTTTGTTTTTTGATCTTCTAAGAATGAAATATCATATGCTTTCTGAGGCTTAGTTCTCATGCGGTCTTTTTGGATTAATTCAACGGCATTTTGAGAAGAGATGTCAAAAAGGGAATCCATAATTTTCATGAAATTAGAGAGTTCATTTTCAAAGCTTGCTCTATTTTTGTGCTTGATTAAATTATTATGCATTTCTTCTAGATTTAACAGCATCTTCCTGCCTTTAGGGTTTTTACTAATATCTATAGTAGGAATGCATGCTTTTTGCCATATTATTAGTAGCTTCTGTAGAACTTCATTAACAGTAGAATCTTTTGTAACTTTTGGACCCTTATACTGCATTCTCCGTAAATAAATAAAATGGCTTAGAACATCTTTATTGGATGGTAAAACAATTTTAGATGAACTCATAATATCAGCCTGCAAGCGACCAAGAATAAAGTCATGCTGTTTTGTAGCTGTTTGACTCATTTTTTATTTATTTTTCAAATAAAGCAGTCTGAAAAGAAACAATAAGAGTAAAAACAATGCTTGTTTATTAAAATTCAATGTAAAAAAGGATTTTTAAATTTGGATTATACTCTCAATATACTCATAAATAATGTAACTTAAGCACCTTATTTTATATTAATACAATAAGGTGCTCTTGGACAAAGAAAATGAAAATTTTCAAAATTACGTAAATTTCTATCTTAATGAACTTTTCTAATAGAACGTTTGATTCTAAATCATTTTTATTCTATAACATTTTTCGATAAAGTTGATAATTTTTTAGATATATGGGGTTTTTAGGAAAAGGGGATGGGCAAAATTTCAAGGGGGGTGGGGGGGATTCAAAATTTGTTGGATTAGAAAATGCTTGTTAAATTCGTGTTTAGGACATCATTTGGCACAACATTAGACTCCTGGACCTTCACTTTTTGAAAATGACCCAAAAATGGTACACCCTACAGTGCAGATACGGGAAAAAATGCTACTATCAACATCTTCCGGCGAACCCAAAGAAGAAAGAACAAAGTTTAAATGACAATAGGAATAACAATAACAATAGGAACACAATAAGCGAACAAAAAAATTTCAACATCGCAGACACGATACGACTGCTAAATGTCATCCAACGCACGCAGTTAACACAGCTGGAAACCCCCGAGCGAAACCGCTTCCGGACAAGAAGCTATCAGAACAAGTAGGCGGAAACGGATCTCTCTCGGAGGATCATAGGGCAACGAAACAAGCGAAACCGAAGGAAAACGAACTTAACATGCACAAGGGGCAACGAGAAACAAAGAACATAAATATTGTCCTGGCTAATATTCAAGGAATAAGACTAAACCAGTCACTCAACAAAGTTTCATACCTGAAAGGATTTATGGACGAAACAAGGGCGGACATCGCATGCCTCACAGAAACTCATCTTAAAGGTTGCCAATAAAATTGTGAAAACTGCGAACATTGTAATGATAAGAAAGAGATAAATATAGAGGGCTTCAACCTACTAAGAGCGGACAGAACAACGAGACGGAAAGGTGACTGTGCTATATATGTACATGAAGGTCATATGACAGACGATAATAAGTAAATCAAACAGCTTTGTGGAACTCCTAGCAGTGAAAATAGAAAACTAAACGTGATACTAATAGTCATCTATAGACCTCCAAATACCCAAACCGAAAAATTCTCGGAGGCCATTGATGACATCAGAAAGCTAATAAAGGCCATAAACCCTCCATCCCCTAATATAATGATCTGCGGAGATTTTAACTTCCCATTTGTAAAATACAAAAAGGTGGATAGGAATAATATATATATATACATACCAGGAAAGGGGGGCACAAGAGAAGACCAGGAGCAAGCAAAAATGTTCATGGCTCTCACAAATGAGTTTATGCTGACACAGGAGATAGCAGAAAATATGTGAAAAAATAACTGCCAAGATCTGGTATTCGCGAATAACACGAACTTCATTGCTAATATAAAAATAACCCCAACCATTATCTCAGACCACAACTTAATCGAGATATCAACAAATATGAGGACACCATTAAAAGACAATACACATATTGAGGAAAGAAGCAAATTTGGGGCCTTTAACTTAAACTCCAAGACTATAAATTGGGAAGCAATCAGATCGCACATGGCCCAAATAGAGTGGAGAACAGTTTTAGAGAATAAAACAACTGAAGAAATGCTAACAACCTTAGAAAAAAAAGCTGAGAATTTTAGAAACATATGCTCCGAAATCACAGCCAAAATGAAGGAGGAGCTGGCTACAGAGGCAAAAGAGAAGAATATGAATATTCCACAAAAGAAAGAGAGTGGAGGAGAAGTTAGCCAACTGCGGAGAAAATGCCAGGAAAGTAATACAAGAAAAACTGGAGGGTATCGATAGGGAAATACCATACAGACCATACAGAGAGGGAAGAGGAAAAGGCGAAAGAAGCAATAAAGGAAAATCCAAAATACTTCCGTAGCTATGCGAAAAGTAAAACAAAAACGCGCGCAGCTATTGGGCCCTTAAGGAAGAGAAATAATGAACTAACCGATGATCCAAAAGAAATATCGGAAACATTGCGAGCCCAGTATGAATCAGTTTTCAGTACCCCAAAAAGTGACAAAGCGATACCTGATATAGATGCATTCTTTGAAGAGAAATTGCAAGGGGAGTGTATAACAGACTTTGATTTTACCCCAGAAGATGTAGCGAGAGCTATAGGACACATGAAACCACATTCAGCTGCAGGTCCGGACAATTGGAACGCATTATTGATTAAAAACTGTAAAAATGAAATAGCTACACCTTTTTACTGGATATGGAGAAGATCCCTAGACACTGGGGAAATACCGAGCATCTTGAAAAGAGCAAACATTGTCCCTATATATAAAGGAGGGGACAGATCTCAAGCAAAGAACTATAGACCAGTGTCATTGACGTCCCACTTCACCAAAGTATTTGAAAGAATAGTTAGAGAGAAAATTTATGATTTGTTAGAGACACTGGAAAGATTCAACGAAAATCAGCACGGATTCCGATCAGGTAGATTATGCCTATCACAACTAATAGAACACTATAACAATATCCTAGATGCACTGGAAGACAATAACAACTACGATGTCATATACACAGATTTTGCTAAAGCTTTCGACAAATGTAATCACAGTATAATAGCACACAAAATTAAATATATGGGAATATCAGGCAAAGTGCGAAAATGGATCTACAACTTCCTCAGAGAACGTCTACAGGTCGTCAAAATTCAAGGTATATCATCATCAGAATCGGAATTATGCAGCTCAGTACCACAAGGGACAGTACTGGGCCCACTCCTGTTCATTATCATGTTAACAGACATAGACAGCGAAGTAAACAGCAACAGTATAGTAACATCCTTTGCAGACGATACAAAGATCAGCAGAAAAATCAGCGATGTAAATGAAGTGGAGGCCTTGCAGAGGGACACAAACAAAATATACAAATGGTCAGAAGACAACAACATGACATTTAACACCGAGAAATTTCAGCTCTTCAAATATGGTAGAAAAGAGGAACTTTATCAGACCATATTATGATCGAGATCGACAGGAAATTCAGAGAAGCACGAAAGCGATCGATTTGCAGGTAATAATGACCGATGATGCCAAATTCGAAACACAAAATCAGATAGCGATAAATAAAGCAAAAAGAGTCGCGGGACAGGTACTAAGAACGTTCAAAAGAAGGGACAGGGCAGTAATGATTCCCCTGCTAAAAACACTGATTATACCAACTTGAATACTGCTGTTTTGACGTCCCCATATAAAAAGGAAGAAACTAATAAACTAGAAGAAACGCAGACACATTTCACAAGCAAGATTGATGGCTGCAAAGAACTCAACTACTGGGAAAGACTACGTAACTAAATCTGTACTCCCTGGAAAGAAGAAGAGAGAGGTACACCATAATCTACATATGGAAAATGATCGAAAAACTGGTACCAAACCTCAAACTAAACCCAATTACCATTCAAACAACACTGGAAAATAGGAAAGGCAGAATGTGTAGTGTTCCCAAATTAAAGGACCTCCTCAACACTGAGAATTTAGTCTAAATTCTCTCAACCTCAGAAACGTTACAGGGGTCAAAGTTAAGGTCTTCAAGAGAAGACTAGATGCCTGGCTCAGGACGGTACCAGATGAGCCGGGTGTACCTGGCTATGTACGGTGGAGAGCGCAAGAAAGCAACTCGCTCCTCCACCAAGCCAGACCTAGAGGCGGGTCCACCAGTTTGACCTTCGTGTGAAGAGAGACCAACGCACGGAACAGAAACAAGGTGTGTGTGTGTGTGTGTGTGTGTGTGTGTGTGTGTATATATATTAGGCCGGGTCGTTTTTGCTTGAAAAAAATTTTTGAGGAAGTTTAATTTACCCTGTATTACGAAAGTTTGTGTACCTACATAGGAAGTATCATGACAAAGTTTCAAGCTTTTATATAAATATTTTGAGGTTCCACAAGTCACTTAAAGTTTTGGTGATTTTTTCCGATACTCCATATAGTAAACTACAGCTCTTTGTTGACTTACCATGATAGTTTACAAGGCAAATCACCAAGAATTCACCGCGAAGAGGTGGCTGTAGGTCGAATTCCACACCATGCCCAGCCCAAGCTCCCTTCCATTAGTTTTTACATGTAGTTTATTGACATTTGTATTCGCATTTTGACTCAAATGTAGGCATGTTTGATCTTGAAGCAATTCTTGCCTTTATAAAACCATCTCTATTTTCCTGGCCACAGACAGAAGCTGATGCTTCTGTTACAAGTTTGATATGTCTTTCCACAGCTTGTGAATGACATGGGTATTTTTTCAATAGAGGGTTAGTTTCATCACCCCTTACGATAAGCTCTAACTGGGTGTTTGTCAAGCTTTTTGTCAGAGGTGGGTCATGTCTTGGGTAGTCTCCAAATCAAATTAAATCTGTGTAGTCTCTTGCCAAGAATTAATTTTAGGTCGTCTAAATTCTCTAATGCCCGAGGACACACTTTCCCTGTCTAAGAGAATGCGCCAGAAAGCTAACTCTCTCATCACTTGCCTTTCATCAAACATCGAGACCAATAAAGTTTCTGGGTAAGTAAAATATGCCCCTCTTTCAATAACAGGATCAATGACTGCCTTAAGCTGATTATACGGGTAATGAAGAGGGTTTGAGATTGGTTGAGTTTATGGACGATAACTTTTTACGGCAGATAGTTACCGAACCAACGCGCGGTGATAATATCTTAGATTTGGTGATGACGAACGGCGAGAATATAGTCGAAGGTTTAGAAGTAGGCGAGAGTTTAGGATGTAGCGATCATCAAATTCTTAGGTTTAAGTTATTGATAGAAAACACCCAGGATAGTAACGTAATAGAAGTCCCTGATTTTCGTAGGGCTAATTTTGATAGTTTCGCGGATAGGGTGAGAGTAGTGGACTGGGATAACTTATTTATGGGTAATGACACAAATCTGCGTTGGTGGCGTTTAGAGAAAGTTTTAGGAATATTGAAAGGGAGTTTATTCCTCGTAGGCTCAAGCGCGCTAGAAATCGCGGTAGGCCGAAGTGGTGGAGTAGGGAAATAGGAGAGTTTATAAACGAGCGTAATAGAGCGTATAGACTTAGTAAGCGCAATGGCACGGCAGCTAACTTTAATAGATATATCGAGCTTAGACGTCAGGTTAAAAGATCAGTTAGGAATGCCAAGCGTAATTTAGAGATACTTATAGCTGCGGATAGTAAACATAATCCAAAAAAGTTTTTTGAATACGTTAATAATCGTAAGCCGGTAAAAAATAACATAGGCCCTCTAGTGGATGTTAATGGCGCTTTGGCTTCTGACGCTCAGGCGATGGCGGGTATTTTCAATAACTTTTTTGCGACAGTTTTTACCGTAGAAGACGTAAATAATGTCCCCGACGTGGATGATATCGTTCCATTTAGTAGCGAGACTATTTTAGATGAAATAACTGTTTACGAGGCTGAGATTGCGCATTATATCGATAGGCTAAAAGTTAGCAAGGCTCCAGGCCCTGACGCTTTTTATCCCAGACATTTGAAAGATTTGAAAGAAGTTATCGTAGGCCCCTTAACGAAGATCTTCAATCAGTCACTCGAAACGGGGATTATTCCTGAAGACTTTAAATTAGCTAACGTCACGCCTATTTTTAAAAAAGGCGACCGCGCGGTAGCTAGCAATTATAGGCCCATTAGCTTAACGTCAATTGTCGGTAAACTTTTGGAATCCGTAGTTAGGGATCGTATTATCGATCACTTAGAAAGTAGAGATTTGATTAATAGTAGTCAGCACGGTTTCGACGCCATAGGTCTTGTTTAACTAATTTGTTAGAATTTTATAACGAAGTAGTGCGCGAATACGATAGGCATAGGGCAGCTGACGTTATTTATTTAGATTTTAAAAAGGCGTTCGATACAGTTCCGCATAGGAGACTAATTGCGAAGGTTAAAGCGCACGGTATACGCGGTCAGGTAGCTAACTGGTTAGAAGAATGGCTTCGTGCTAGGAGGCAGAGGGTCGTAGTTAATGGTAGTGAATCGGGGTGGTTAGATGTAGGTAGCGGTGTCCCACAGGGTTCAGTGTTAGGCCCATTGTTATTCGTAATTTACATTAACGACATAGATGTAGGATTGACTAGTAACGTGTCAAAATTCGCGGACGATACTAAAATAGGCGGTAAGGTTGTTAACGAGGACGATAGAAATAGGATCCAAGACGATGTAGATAGGATTATGGAGTGGACGGATAAGTGGCAGATGCAATTTAACGTAGATAAATGTAAAGTTTTGCATATAGGTTCTCGCAACAATAATTACGCGTACACGATGGATGATAGGGAGTTAGCGAGCGTTGACGAGGAAGTAGATTTAGGCGTACGCATATCTAAGGATTTAAAGGTTAGGAACCAGTGCCTGGAGTCTTGCGCAAAAGCGAATAGGATGTTAGGCTTCATAGCGCGTAATTTCGAATTTAAATCGAAGGATATTATATTGCCCCTTTACAAGTCCCTAGTCAGGCCTCATTTAGAATATGCCGTTCAGTTTTGGTGCCCGTACTTGCGTGAGGATATTGATAGGTTAGAAAGGGTTCAGCGTCGTGCCACGAAACTTATTCCGTCATTGCGCAACAAGCCTTATGAAGATAGAATTAAAGTGTTAGACTTGTATTCACTCGAAACTACGAAACTAGGAGATTAAAGGGGGCTTATTGAAGTTTTCAAAATCGTTAATAACATCGATAACGTAAATTTTGACAAATTGTTCACTTTCGATAATAGTAATACTCGCAATAACGGATTCAAGTTGCGTGGCAGACGTTTCATTACTAATATCGCTAAAAACTTCTTTACGTTTAAAGTAATTGATAAATGGAATAATCTTCCCGCGTCAGTCGTTCATTCTACCAGCGTTAATGTGTTTAAGAACCGTCTTGACAGACATTTTAAAAATATTAACGTTGTTTAAAATTAAAAAAGAAAGTTAACAACAGGAGCTCTGGTGGTGGTGCTCGAGGATGAGTCTGTTGGCGATGAATGCCAGCTTGTGACATGCCAGCGTGTGATGCCAGCAATTAATTATTAAAAAATAAAAAAAATAAAAAAAAATTAGACTAACACGAACGTAGATGTAGCTCGTAGCGTAAACTAACCCACTTTTTGTTTAACTGTACCTACTTTTTTTTTTTTTTCTCCTTTCTTGCATGTCTGTAACTCTCTTTACTTGCATGTTTGTAGTTTGCATGGTATGACAGTGAGTTAAGACTGTGTTTGCATGGTTTGTAAGCGTTCTTATTTTACTTCTTTTCATCTTTCACCCCTCTCCTATTTTCTCCGACTATTTTTCTGACTTGTCGGCAGTGGCCGGCGGATGATGATGGTGAGACCTTTTTCCTCTTTTTCTGAATGAATGTTAACCCACGAATGATAGGTGTTGCTCCTTATTTAACCCCTTCTTCTCTTCTCTTAACCCCCTACTCTTTCCTTTCTCTCGGGCTAGCCTTAGAGTGGATCTTAGGGTCTTTGTTAGCCTTAGCTTCTGTAGATCTGTAGATCAGATAGGTATCTTGAACTAGATATGATAAACCAGAAGTGCCTTGGTCCCTGGTAATAGTAAAGATTTCGCTTTATATTAAACCACGTTGGGGCATAAACGCGAACAATGAATTCGGTTGAGTTTTCAAGTTTTCTGACTGCTTTTTGGTCGCAACATAAAGTCTAACTATCCTGCTGGCTGTCGTAAGCCATCTGGCATGGTTCAAAGAACCTGGGTTGCGGTTTTCAAGGTTTTGGGAACATTGGCCTTCTATGACTGCATTACAAATTTCCATGAGATACTTTTGATCTTGGCTTAGATCGAGATCCCCCGGAATAGAAGGCATATTACTTGATTTGATTGCTTCAAACTTGACAAGTGGCATCCTTTCGCACGCAGTAAGACTTTTGCCAACATTTCCAGCAAGGGCTTTTGGTCCTTTGGTTTTACCATCCAAATAATTAAACAAATGGCGGAGAGGTAGCTCATTGGTATGCAGCAAACACACATTGGTTCCATCACATCCAATAGCCTTCAGATTGTCTACCTTAATATTGTTACTGTTAAGAAACTTTATCACTCCCTTAGAAATGTTAGTTGAATTTCCAGTCACGGGAGTGAAGTGCCCAAGATATTTTGATTCTGGTTCAGCTATAAGCGTGATGTGTGCCTCAGTAATTGTTTTACTGTAGTACCTCCCATCCTTACAGATATTTGCTTTAGTTAAGTCCTTTCTCTCATCAAAATACAATGTTTCTATACTTTCTTCACTTGATTTACTCAACTCCTCTCTGATCTTCTTTCTCTGCCGTCTCACCTTATTCTTATCCACAACACTGTGATAATCTTCAGAGGTAATGAGACCAAAATCTTCCAGAACAGCAGAGGCAACGGCTGCACCAGCTCTGTCTGATATTCCGAATCGGTCACAAGTTTTTGCTAATGAAGGCAATTTGCGAGTGAGCTTATGTGCTTCACCTGATTTCTTTATACCTTCCTCAATGTGATCATCATCATCATCATCATCATCACACTCTCTATCTGTATCTGTTGATGTGTCAGAATCAGGAATTGTATGAAAGTTATCTCAGTCCATTGGCTCTTCCCTGGAAGTGGATGGGTTATTGATATCTCCATCTTCAATGTTTTTAGAAAATCGTGCTCTTTCTTGTTCTTTACGCTCAGATCTTATTTGCAGTTTCTTCGTTGTCTGTAAATCAATACTGCCTATTGCCATTTTTCGTGCACCTCTTTGGTCAATTAGGAACGTTCCATGGCAGGAACTTTTAGCTCTTTTTCACAAGTGCAAGAAAACAGATCATGGCATTTGCAGGCAGCAATATCAAAAAGCCTTTGATTTTTGGATTTGAACGCGGTCAGTTTAGATTAAAAATCTTTCCCAAAAAGGGAAACAGCTGGACTCATGATTTTTTCAACAGTTGCTTTCACTTTTACGGCCTCAGCCATTTCGGATAATTTGGGAAAGTCACTCTGTTCGTGTAACAACGCGTATTTAACTATTCAAATAATCAATTCTGAAAAGAAAAATTGTATATATAAATTATATATATTCTGGACGAAACACGGTCAAGAAAAAACTTAATAGCAACAAGAATACAAAAAATACAAGAAAATCTTAATAAAAAATTATAATTGCCAAATAATTAATAAAGTTTACGTATTTAAATAAAGTTTTAAAGGTTTTAAATTTTTTTGTAATGTTTTACGTTTTACTTGCAATCTGCAGAGGACTTGCGGAACATCTAAAACTTGATCAATTTAGTTTTTTTAATCATGTCTTTCCACACCTTGTCCCCGGGATTGAGACCCGCTGACGGCAGCCGACGCGCAGCAAAACCCAGCTGTCCATAATAATTCTCTGGTAAATTAAAATTTGGTTAATGGTTAGTGGTTACAAGGGTTTCAAAACATGCAATCAGTACATTTTTTATTAAAAATAAAAAAAAAGTTATTAAGCAAAAAAGTTGCAAAACTTGATAAAAATACAGTTAAATACCTATTTATTGTTGAATTTTGCATAAATAAACATTTTCTATGGGTTTTAAAGCTTTTTTCCTTGATTTTTTTAAATGTTAGTAAAGAAATAGTTATCGTTAACGGATTATCGTTAACTTCCGTTAACTTTGTAGTAAAATTATCGGATTATCGTTATCGGAGTTAAAAATTGGGGTTAACGGATTATCGTTATCGAAGTTAACTTTTTGGTTAACGGTGCCCACCACTGCTCATCAGTTTATTGAGCATAGCCAGCTGGCTGCAACTGACATTCCAAGTCTTGTTCACTTGACACTGTGACTCCACATACATGAGGTATGTTTCATTAAATAATTATGATAAAGCATAAAGTGCTGGTGTTTATAACAATATCATAGTACTTATACCAGTGTCCAGTAATTTTTGACAATGTGGTATCATAGTGATGTTTAAGTGTTTATAAATGATAATTAATGATAATTAATAATGATAATAATAATGATAATTAATTGTCTCTGCTTGTCTGGGTTGATAACACAACCTAACAACAGTTTTGCTTCCCAGTAAAAACATACTGATTTATACTAATTATAGGGTGCTGATTTCGAAAATGAACTTCATATTTGCACGTTAGGTCAGGTTTTGTCAGAATATGATGTTTCATATGGTACTGTTTTATACTAATTTTATGATTATAGTTCAATAATTTTATGATTATAGTTCATTTTAGTTCAATACAAAACACAATAATTGCGTTTTTACTTCTTAGATTTATGATGTGTGCTTCAAGGGGTTGCGTGAACAGTCCAGATTTATTTTGTTACATCTGTGGTCTATTTACTCCAACTTCACAGCGCAGGAATACGACTCCTCTGATAAGAACAGCGTATTATCACTACTTCGGCTGTCATATTGGTGACCAAGACAAACAATGGGCCCCAAATGTTTGCTGTAGTAACTGTGCAATGAATTTATGTGACTGGCTCAATGGTAGAAGGAAAGGTAATGGGATTCGCAGTACTTATGGTTTGGCGTGAGCAAAAGAACCATGTTGACGATTGCTATTTCTGTCAGAGCAAAGTAGCTGGCATTCCATCAAAAACTAGGAATAAAATTGACTATCCTGTGGTAGCCTCTGCCATCAAACCTGTTCCTCGTAATGATGAGCTTCCGATTCCAACACCACTAGCAGATAAGAATCTTCTGCCAACATCATCTGAAGAGGAAGCATTGTCAGAACAAGCAAATGAATCTTTTGATACAGAGTACTGTCCAGAATCTTCTTCTGAACCACATTTCATAACTGAGCAAGACTTGAATGACTTGGTTAGGGACTTATATCTTTCAAATGGCAAGGCTAAACTTTTAGCTTCGAGACCTAAGGAGTGGAATTTAGTTCAGGGTGATGTGCGCATTACTTCTTTTCGCAAGAGAAGCTCCGACATATCGTGCTACTTTCAAACTGTAAATCAGCTATGTTACTGCTCAGATTTGGGAAGTTTATTCTCGTATTTTAAAATAGAACATGTTCCAGACGAGTGGCGTCTGTTCATTGACTCTAGTAAGCGGAGTTTTAAAGCTGTTTTGTTACACAATGGGAACGTTCACCCAAGCATTCCAATTGGACACTCAGTTCATCTCAAGGAGTCATATGAGAACATGGTAATACTTCTGAATGCAATCAAGTATGATCAATATAAGTGGAAGATTTGTGGAGACTTAAATGTGGTAGGACTTCTCCGGGGAATGCAGGGTGGCTTTACCAAGTACATGTGTTTTCTGTGTTTATGGGAGAGTAGAGCAACACAGCAGCATTATGTAAAGAAGTACTGGCCACCACGTGAAGCCTTTGTGCCAGGACAACATAGTATGAAGTATGAGCCATTAGTTGATCAAGAAAGGATTATTTTTCCCCCTTTGCATATCAAACTAGGGTTGATAAAGAACTTTGTCAAAGCGCTTGACACAGAAGAAGCTACATTCAAATATTTGCATTCAAAATTTCCTAGCGTTAGTGATGCGAAGATGAAAGAAGGTGTTTTTATTGGTCCCCAAATAAGAGTGCTTTTAAAGGATGAACAGTTTTCGAGCACTCTCAATACAAAGGAACTAAGAGCCTAGAATTCTTTTAAGAATCTTTGTGACAACTTCTTAGGCTCAACAAAGTCCCCTCACTATGAAGCAGTGGTCACCGAGCTGCTAGATACATACCAACAACTTGGGGCTAGAATGTCTCTATAGATCCATTTTTTGCACAGCCATCTGGACTTCTTTCCACATAGCCTTGGCTCAGTGTCAGATGAACACGGAGAGCGGTTTCATCAGGTCATTGCAATGATGGAAAAAACTACCAAGGACGTGTTGTGTGTTTTGCTTTATTGGGCCTATTTTCAGCTACTGTATCATTATTAGTATTCTTTATTATTCTTTTCTCTACACCTTATTAATGTTGGTATGTGTTATTAATTGTTCTTTTCTGTTCTTTTCAGCTGTAATGTTGATTTAGTTGAATAAACCTTTACTATAGGAATTTCGTTTGATTGAAACCTACACCACAATGCTCTACAATTTATTCAACTAAATGGATAAAGTTATACGCCTGGACAAGTTTGACGTGGCTACCTCTGATCCTCATGCTGCAAAGCTATGGAAGTTATGGTACAGGAATTTTTGTTACTTTCTCACTACTATTTCTGAACTGACACCAAACAGGTTGGAAGTACTGTATCTGTACATTGGGCCCAATGTTGCAGATATAATTGAGGGATGTACAGCCTACTCCAGGGCTATTGAACTATTACAGGCTGCTTATGTGAAAACTCCCAGCGAGATTCACGCTCGTCACTTGCTTTCAACCCGAGTGCAACTACCAGATGAGTCAATCGACCGGTATCACCAAGCACTCAACGGCCTTGCTGTGGATTGCAGCTTCAAGGATGTGACTGCTGCAACCTATCGTGATGAGTCTATCAGAGATTCATTTATACGCGGCCTAAAGTCTCCGAATATTCGTGCACGGCTGCTTGAGAATCAGCAGCTTGACCTGGTAACTGCTACGCAGCAGGCCCGAGCGCTGGAGCAGGCGCTGCTGAAATCGGAGTCGTACTTGGTACCGCCATGCGCGGCTGGACCTACAGCGGCTGCAGCATCTAGTGATTCTGTTTTGGCCGCCGTTCCAAACAGTGATGATGAAGACGAAGTTAAACCTTTGGCTGCCGCTGCTGCCTCAAAACTCACTGCGAAAAAAAGGCAAGCATGCTACAATTGTGGTGGCCCACGTCATCCAAGAGATGATCGGCAGCTTTGCCCTGCACGTGACGTTGTGTACCGCAAATACGGAAAAGCCGGGCATTTCGCTAAGGTTTGCCGTTCTAAAGTACGCTTCCCTTCAGCTACATCCTCAGCTATAGTGTTGGCGTCTACTTGTGCTACTGGCGACTTACTACCATCTACTGTTGCTGTCCAGGTGAATGAGAATGAACGATTACTACGAGGGCTGATCGACACCGGTAGCTCGGAGAACTTCATCAACGAGACAGTAGCGTCATCTATGCGGCTTCTCATACATAAGCGCCCGTCTGTAGTTTTTATGGCTTCTGCGTCTTTTTCGGTGGAACTGTTCGGCTATTGCGTCGCCAATCTGTCACTGAATGGCCGTGTTTATGACAACGTCAAACTGACTGTGCTTCGTAATTCATGCGCTGAAATTATTCTCGGCTTGCCTTTCCTGAAACTACACAAAAGCGTCAGCGTGAACTATGGCGGCGGTGAACCGTCACTAAGTGTGTGTGCTCTATCTAAGCTTAAAATTCCGCCCGTGAAACTGTTTAAAAATTTGTCACCCGAATGCCGCCCGATTGCTACTAAATCCTGCAGTTACAATGCTGCGGATAACGCAATTATCGAATGTGAAGTTAAACGCCTGCTTCAGGAAGGAGTGATTGAAACGAGCGACTCGCCATGGCGCGCTCAGGTGGTGGTTACTTCAAGTAAAAATAGAAAGAAACGTATAGTAGTGGACTTCTCCCAGACGATAAATCGGTACACTCTTCTCGATGCTTATCCTCTGCCAAGGATCGAAGACGTGGTCCATAGCATCGCGAAGCATCGCTTTTTCAGTATTATCGACTTATCTAGGACTTATTACGAGATTGAAATTTGCCCCAATGATCGCCCGTACACCGCGTTCCAAGCTGGAAATAATCTTTACCAGTTTAAACGAATACCAATGGGTGTTACCAATGGAGTCTCAGCTTTCCAACGCTTCGTGAACAAATTCATCGCTGATAAAAACCTATCCGGTACGTACGCCTATCTCGATGATATTACTATCTGCGGAAAGACGAAGGAGGAGCACGATCGCAATCTGGCTCACTTCATGCAAGCCGCTTCCCGTTACAACCTCTGTCTCAATTCAGACAAGTCAAAGTTTTCACTAACCTGCATCGATGTTCTGGGCTATCGTATTTCTGACGGTGTTCTGAAACCAGACCCGGAACGAATGAGGTCGCTATTGGAGCTACCTGTACCTTCCAGCAAAAAATCTCTCCAGCGCTGTTTAGGCTTATTCGCCTATTATGCTAAGTGGGTGCGTAACTACTCGCAGAAAGTGCGTCCGCTAGTAGAATGTCACCGGTTTCCGTTGTCCTCTGCTGTCATTCTTGCTTTCGAAACTTTAAAGGGTGACATCGCCGAATCCTCAGTGAAAGTAATCGACGAGCAGCTGCCCTTCTCCATTGAGTCTGATGCATCAGATGGAGCAATCGGTTCTGCACTATTACAGTCCGGCCGCCCGGTTGCCTTCTTTTCTCGCTCATTGAATCGGGCTGAAATGAGGCACCACATCGTTGAGAAAGAAGCGTATGCGATAGTAGAAAGCGTACGCAAATGGAAACCGTTCTTGGCTGGCAGACATTTTACTATTGTTACCGATCAGAGAGCAGTATCATTCATGTTCGATACTACCGCTAGGGGTACAATTAAAAATGACAAGATAATGCGCTGGCGCATGGAACTTTTGCCGTTTTCATTTGACATCCGCCATCGGCCAGGTCACGAGAACATCGTTGCTGACGCTCTTTCGCGAGCACACTGCAGCGCCATCCCTGGTGTTTGTGACTTAAAATCACTTCATGAACGCCTCGTTCACCCAGGTATCCAGCGTATGTTGCATTATGTCCGCGTCAGAAATTTACCCTATTCGATCGATGAGATCCGACGTGTTACGTCTGAGTGTCAAGTGTGCGCTAGGATTAAACCGTGCTTCTACAAACCTGACGATACTGCTTTGGTACGAGCGACTGCACCATTTCAACGTCTTTCTATTGATTTCAAAGGGCCGCTTCCGGTCTCATCACAGTCTTGTCGCTACATGCTTACTGTTGTCGACGAATATAGCCGCTTCCCATTCGCGTTCCCATGTCGTGACATTTCATCCAAAGTGGTGATCGATTGCCTCATGAGTCTCTTCACCATGTTTGGTCTACCAGCATATATTCACTCGGACCGCGGCTCCTCCTTTATGTCCAATGAATTGAAACAATTCCTGCTACGCCTTGGCGTCAGCGCTAGTCGTACCTGTCCTTACAATCCGCGTGGTAGTGGCCAATGCGAACGCTATAATGGCATCATTTGGAACACTGTCAAGCTGGCTCTCGAATCTCAAGGGCTAACGATGAATGCCTGGCAGGACGTTCTGCTTGAGGCATTGCACGCCATACGTTCCTTACTATGCACGGCTACTAATACTACCCCGCATGAAAGACTTTTTACTTTCGAAAGACGTTCTGTTAGCGGCTCTGCCTTGCCTTCATGGCTGTCGGAGCCCGGCGAGGTTCTTCTGAAACGTTTTGGAAACCGTAATAAGTATGATCCTGCCGTAGATGTGAAATTCCGGGATGGAAGAGAGGACACTGTCGCACTCCGCAACCTGGCACCTTGCCCCAGAAAGGCTGATCTTGAAACTTCCGATACTCGAGACTCGGATCGCCCCAATAATGTGGACTCAGGGGCACCACTCGACGAACTGGACCGCACGGACTTGCAACTCAATACTAGCCCGCAATAGGACTGAGCCCAGGCTTCGGATGGTCCCAGTCCTGGTGGACCCGCAGTTCCGACTTCTGAGACGTCAGTCCCCAGACGGTCTTCACGTGTACGCAAACCAGTGCATCGCTTGAACTTATGAGTCGCTTATCTACGGCCGCACATTACAAACCTATTTAACCCCGCTAGTTTTTTTTCTTCTAATATTTGTATATTAATCTATTTATTGCATTCTATTTTGCGGGGGCGAGTGTTGTGTGTTTGCTTTATTGGGCCTATTTTCAACTACTGTATCATTATTAGTATTCTTCAGTGGCGGCTCGTCGGTAGGCACTGCGGAACTGCAGCACCTCTAAATTTTTTATTTACAATTGAAATAATCAACAACAATATAAGGATGAGCTCAATGAATAACTTTTTCAATAACTTTTGAAACTTTTATTCATTGTTCAATGCTCATCCTTTTATTTCAGTAATTATTTCAACCCATTCTTAGAGACAGCACCCCTAGAATTTTTAGTCACGAGCCGCCACTGGACTATTCTTTATTATTATTCTTTTCTCTATACCTTATTAATGTTGGTATGTGTTATTAATTGTTCATTTCTGTTCTTTTCAGCTGTAATGTTGATTTAGTTGAATAAACCCTTACTATAGGGATTTCGTTTGATTGAAACCTACACCACAATACACTACAGGACGATGGGACCCTTGCATGCTTAGTGACTTTTGCTGGATGCTAAAACGGGAAGGCTCTACTGAGTATAGACGCAAATCCAAGAAAACTCACTTCTAAGAAAGTGAACTACATGTAGCAGTTCATATGTAATAATGCATGTGTACGTATCCTTTTTTTGTTGTTCTGTTCTTTTCTGTTTTACTACAAATACAAATAGAAGTAGATTTATAAGTAGATTTTCAAAAATTTCTTCTCTCTGTGATACTGAACTTTCAAGTTTTTAATGTATTCTGCCTGTAAACGTCTAAATAAGGGTTACAGATGTCTAGATAATCCGACCCGATAGAGAAAAACTAATGTGATTTTCAGATTCAACACTCCAAAATTAGTTTAGATCACCCATTAAATTGGGAGAAGCAGAATTTTTTTTTTTTTTTTTGTAGACTAGTGTAATCTGATAACTCAATGGGTATCTGGTTGGAAAAAGTTTGAGAACCATTTGTTTGAAGCTTTTCTGTTGTAATAATTTTTTTACTTCTTTATTTACTGGATATACTGTTAATTTTCATTTTGTCAGTGGTCTAGTTATTTGTGAGCAATGCTCATAGTTTTCTGCTTTTTTAGGAGTCGTGTTTGCACTTAAACCCCCCTCCCCCCCCAAAAAAAAACAATAATAATAATAATAATCACAGACAACTTGTTCAGTTAATGTATTTCAAGTCATAATAGTTCATGCTTGTTATGCATGTTCATGCTTTATACCTTTTGATTTTAAAATTTTGCAGAAAACATCCACTATGAAGCGAAATCAACCCAGTGGATTCCAACAAAGAAAAATGAAGAAGGCAAGAGAAGAGATGGCCCAGGCAATGTCCGGATCATTTTTGAAGTATGTGACGCCTTCAACATCAAGTGCAATAGGAGAAAGTCTTGAAGATATTCAGCCTGGTGAATCTGTAGGGCAAATACAAGAAGCATCGTCACAAGAGGATTCAAATGAGAGAGAGAGCAAGGATTAAAGGATGGCACTTCATCTTCTAAAAGCAGTGAAACTGATGAAGAGGAAGGAGACGCCAGCAGAAGTCCACACCAACAGGAGGAAGACTCTGATGAAGAAGAGGAGACGGATAGATTTTCAATTTATTCTGATGTCGCTGCTTGGCCAATCCCGGTTCCAAATGACTTTAGAGTTGATCTTATTAAGAGGGGAAGTGAACCCTTCCAAAATAGGGATGGACCTTGCAGTGCAGTTCAAAGACAAGGAGAGAAATCCAAAGGGAAGAGTCGACAGCTGACCACTGCATGGTTCTATAAGGCTCTGCCAAATGGCGAGAAAGTTTTGAGAACATGGATGGTTCACTCTCCATCAAAAGAAAGTTTGTTTTGTTTTTGCTGCAGACTGTTTGCTCTTGATGACAAAGGAATTGGAACATCCAGCAGAGGCAAAGAAATGGACAGCATTGCAGTTTCTGGAGTTTATTGTGAAATGGGATTTTTGTGAATCTTTGCCAAGCTTGTCACTGTGTTTGAGATTCTTTTTGACTGTCTGTGTGTCTATTGCTTCATGTGAAAGAAGATTTTCCAAACTGAAATTGATAAAACATTTCTTTCGCTAGACCATGAGTCAGACAAGATTGACAAATCTGGTTTTACTTTCAACTGAACATGAATATGCAAAGAAGGTGAATTTTGATGAGGTCATTGATCAATTTGCAGAAATTAAGGCTTGAAAGCAGAGACTGTGAATCCTCTCTATTTGCCTTTGAAGAATAGGCTGAGCGTTGAAACTGGATTTCCTGTATTTTTTGTATAAAATAAAATGCAGTATTACCTGTTCACTCAATTTTTAATGTCCTGCATTTTTCTTATTTCCAATTTGCTTATGACACTACTGTACTGTTTAAAAATCCACTTGCAACATAATATATTTTTCTGTGTGTTTAAATTTTAAAATTATTTATGGGGGGTGTCAAAGGAAGGATCCGCCCGGGTGCCAAATACTTTAGGTACGCCCCTGGATGTTAGTGATATTTAAGTGTTTTTAACAAGGAAATTTAAGAATTTCTTTTATTTTAAGTCTGCTTTTTTATACATTTCCAACCAAGGAATAAATTTTCCTTAGCTTACTATTAATTAATAGTCAAAAGTAAATACTGCTGCAGATATTTGTGTGTAATTACTTCACTTTTGACCAAAGTGTGTGTGATTTCAAATATAAAATAAGATCTGATTCAGGCATGAAGGAAAGTGTTCAGACGCCCTCCAGGCCCTGACGATCTTTGTGTGTAGCATATTGTTCCCTGGCTTCATCCTCTGTACCTTTCCACTCCATTTTTGCTACATTACCATAAAATTCGAGCCCCTCCCCCCTTGGAAAAGCTGGCTAGGGGCCTGTATATATATATATATATATATATATATTGCAATTGAAATTGTTGATTTTGTTTAGAAAATGAATGTTGTGTTTTTCGTTTCTCTAAAGTTAATTTAAAATGTCCTTATACTTTCACTTAATGATATAAGCGTCTGAAAGACGCAACAAAGATCTTCTTTCATTACACGGTCGCTTCCCACCGATGTTTATTTAAGCAAACCTGAAAGTTGCATGCTTCGCAAATTCTGACAGTTTTGTGCAAAACGCTCCGAATCGGTATGAATCCGTATCTCGTATCGGAGAATCATAGTTTACAAATTATGAATTTTCCAGTTACAGATCAGAAAGCTGAGTCAAAGATTATGAACTGTCCATTGTCCAATCAAATATCATGTTTCATTTCTTCCACAGGCTAACCAATCAGAGGAAGGAAAATATTTTAGAACTTAAATCCGATACTATATATAAATACACAATAAAATGTTATTTCTCTGCAAAAACCGCAAGTGACTTACTCATATACAAATGCACAATGAAAATATTTCTTTAAGAACACTTATTCATTTCGGTTTTCTAAGTCAAAACTTTCATCAGATTAACAAAAGAGAGAATAAAGGGACGAAGACTTAAATACTAAAGGACGATATATCCACAACACATGAACACAAACAAATGAACAAAGAAAACAAAATGTTATTTGTTTCCTTCGTATTTGTATTTATTTTTTTCTCCCTTTATTTTTACTTTTACTTTTTACCTCTTCACTCGGATGAGGGTTTTCAATTAGAAAACCGAAACTAACGTGTGTTTAAAGAAAGCTTTTCCTTGCGGGTATGTATGTGTAAATACGATGGTATACAAAGCTGTATCAGAATGACGTCGTTTGGGAACAAGCTCGCCATTGGAAATTTCTGTTGTATGAAGAAACGCAACTTTATAACTTTGAACGGAGATCTTACACTTTAAAATGTATACGTCGACATCTCCAATGAAAATATATATAATTGTAAAAATGTAAACAAATACAAAGAGGCATTAGAATTTCTTCAATGGAAGCGTCATTAGATCTTAAATATATTTTTAAAAATGTATATAATTCAAATTATTTGAAAGAGTACAAGGTGGAGAGATGAATAAATGTACGTTATTTTTAGTATTTATATGTGGCGTAGTGTTCGCTGGTCTAGTTTCAATATTGAGAACTTCAATCAATTTTGATCCATTAGTTGCCAAATTTTATCATGGAGTTGGTATTTTACCACCGGAAGCCGATTTAGAATTAATGGATGATGGTTATGTCGCTATGGCACAGCTAGATTCATTCCATTTTGATGAAAGTGATATTGCAACAATGGACAGGCCAAAAAAAGGAAGTATTAAAGGAACAGACCTTGAGGAAAGAAGTAAGTATTGTTAGAATTCAAGTTCAACCTTCATTAAGTTATCCTATATCTAATGTAATCGTGGCCAGTTAAAGAGGTCATTTTGGTCCAAGAACAAAGGGCATAAGTATAGAATCCATGGTTAAATTATTTCTTATGCTGTGCTGGTATATAGTCTGTGGTCAAATTCAGAAAGTGTAAATTTGTTTGTGTTTATATCATCTTATGGTTGCTTATGGCAGTTAGGTCAATTGAATGCCAGGTTAGGTCAATTGAATGCCCAGTTAAGGCAACTGAATGCCCAGTTAGGTCAACTGTATGCCCTTGATGATTGGTTAGGTGTTTTTTTTTTTACAAGAATACATTACAGGCTTTTGAGGAATTTTGAAATTTTAGGTTAGGGTAAATCTCTAGGAGCGCTCCATTTTTCAATATTAAACATACACTCATAAAACATATACCATTTGAAAGCTCACATTTTTCTGAGTCTAAAAATGTAGTAATCCAAAAGTATCAATAGCAAATAAAAAGTAACTAGGTTTAAATATAAAACCCTATACTGATCAATTTGTGATGCATGATCTTTACGGAGGCTCCACCCCCGTACCCCCGAGACCTAAATTATACAAATGATAATGTAATAACATATTCATGTTAGGTTAGGTTAGCGCAGTGCTGTCCAACTTCTATAAAGCCGCGGGCCAAGATGTTTACAAGAGTTAGATGGTGGGCCACAATTATACTTATTAAAAAAGTAAAATTGTAGGCCTATAATCATACACCGTTGGTTAATATGACTTAGGAACCCTCTGAATGTTGTTCTACCTATTAGAAATGACAAAATAGGGAAGAAAATTCAGAAATGAAATTTGGCAAAATTCCATTTCACAGGCCACCAGTTGGACAGCGCTGGGTTAGCGTAACAATTACCAAAAATACTATCTTACAACACAGACTGAAGATTTATAACAGCTAACCTTTATAATGTAGTTAATGACGTCACATGTCAAACAATTAATTAAATCGTTACTTTTTATTTGCTATTGATACTTTTGGATTACTACATTTTTAGACTCAGAAAAATGTGAGCTTTCAAATAGTATATATATATTTTATGAGTGTATATTTAATATTGAAAAATGGAGCACTCCTAGAGATTATCCTAGGTTAGGTTAGGTTATATATTAAAATTATGTTTTTCCAATTGTTTTTGATGTTTGAACGAAATTAACCTTTGTTCAAACTGCATAAAAAACTATCACAAAAATATAGTTTTGATTTATAAAGCCTGTAATGTATACTTGTAAAAATTTACTAGTTAAGTTAGCTAAGTCATGATATTTTCATTAGTTTTAACAAAAATCACTCATCAAGGGTGTAAAGTTGACCTAACTAGCCATTCAATTGACCTAACCAGGCATTCAATTAACTAGGGGCCACAATTTGTTTGTTTTATTTAGTCAATATTGCAATCTTAGCTTCAAATAATAATGGCTGGTTGTCCTGCTGTTCCTACCTTCATGAATTCTTGTGGTACCAGATAATTAAGGAAAATGGCAAAAGCTATTTTAATAACTTCTTGGATCTTATTCTACAGAAATATCACGTTTAAAAACTTGTCAGTTGCATAAATTTTATACTTTGCATATTTTAAATAAATATAACTACCGTACACCATTATCCTGAATAAGAATTTAACCACAGATTCTATACTGAAGCCAAATAAAGCCTACTGAGTCAGCCCATTTTCTGACAAGTTTCAGTAATTATACAGAAAAAGAGGTAAATTTTTACAAGTGTACATTACAAGCTTTGTAAATCAAAACTGTTTTTCTGATGGTTTTTGATGCGGTTTGATGCGGTATTAATAAGAAAATAACAATAAAAATCAAACAAAATATAAAATTTATTTCAATTAGGTTAGGTAGTGATCCTTCAGAATCTGGCCATAAATTAGTTATTTTTTCACTCCTCATTTAATAGCCATATATGCAACATCAAACTGTCAACCATACAATCCAATTTGTGGATCTGAATGATTCAACAGTGCATACAAACAGTGTGGAAGGCTTTTGGGGCAATATTAAGTCTAAATTCCAAGCGATGCATGGGACTTCTAATGACTTATTTGAGACATATTGTACCTGGCAGATTTTATGTTTCATAGAGTTTATCATGATAATGTGTAAAACTTGATAATTTGTTACTGTATGTCTGTAAATTCAGACATTCTTGATCATATTCATATAAGGAAGGATGATGTTAGGCAAGTGATTCATACATTGAAGTCAAATAAGGCTGCTGGACCTGATAATATATTTGCTAGGATTCTCAGAGAAGGGTAAGAAAGCTTATCTGAGGCACTAACTATTTTGTTTGCTAGGTAATCTGGAAACAACTGAAAAGGCAGCAATAAGATGCAATTTCTGTCAAAAACTGCATGACTTTATCTGCATGAATTGGGATGATAGGAAAATATCCCTCATCTTGAATGCTAAACAGATCGCAGGAGTCGCATTTCTGTGTGCCACATGTACACAAACTGTAAACTCCTTTGCAGTATTTAAAGAAATGGAGAAAGCAAATTCAAGTGTTACAGAAAAAAGAGGGAAAAATGGGGAAACAAGAGTCTGGAAATGTCCCAATGACAATTTGGGTGGATGAGAGAGAAGACAAAATAACAAATAACAATATAATACAGAATGAAGACATAGATGAAAGAAAAGAGACTGTAGGTAAAAGTTGCAAGGTGGTAAAACCCCAATGAACAAAAAGATAAAAAATAAAAATGTAGAAACTAAACAGCCAAAGAAAAATAATGACAATATCAAAATTAAGAACATAGAAGATAACCAGATAACAAGAAGTAGAAGCATAGAAAATACTGCTTGTAAATACTATGCAAAAGGGTACTGTAGATCTATATTGGATATCGGGATGGGCAATGCATCTATGCACATCCCATTGCCCATCCCATATTATGTAACACACATTATTCAAGAAGATATTGCAAATTTGAAAAAAGTGCAAGCTCCGCCACATTACTGTCTGCAACACCTATGCAAGATTTGGGAGGTGCAAATACAGACAAAAAATGCCATTACTACCACACCCTCAAAAGAATGCAACAGGTGAACAGGAAACATGAACATCAAAGAGAACTACCAATTTTTTTTAGACATAGCTAATACAATTCGGCTGCTAAATACCATCCAGCAAATACAAAGTCAGCTGACAAATATAGGAATCTGAGAGCTGGACAGAAGGAATCAGTTATGCTACAGATGATTACTATCAAATTTTGTTTCTCAAAAACTATTAATTCATTGTTACTTTTTTTTTTATTATTATCAAAACAGTTTATACTTTACTTGGTTAATTTATATGTTCTGGTTCTTCGTTTCTATTATTATTTATTCCTATTAACTACTTTAATCGAAGTAAAAGCTTGAGGAACTTTTAGAGGTGTTAAAATGGAATTTAAAAGGAGGGGTTTATAAGGAGCGATTTAATAAGTGCAATTTTTATTTGTTGGACCCTGAAATACAGTTAAGGACTACCATTATAACTCGTGCTAAAGGAGAAGATAGTATGAGTACATTAATACATTTGACAAATATAAAATTTGCAAAGTGTGGACTGATGGCCTTCCTTATAATTAAAGTCTACAAGTAAACCAAGTCCCAACACACTTCTACAGAGTTTCATACACTTTTGTGGGATGAAGAAAATCAAGTTGGTGAATAAATTTAGAAAATAATACATTCTTTTTTAAATTTATTCACCAACTTGATTTTCTTCATCCCACGAAAGTGTATGAAATTCTGTAGAAGTGGGTTGGGACTTGATTGAACATGGATTGAACATGGCAAGAAAAAGGAAACCATCACTTGGAAGAAGTACAGTAAATACTGTACATATTGCCTAAAGGGTAATACTCTTAACAGCCTTCCACAAGTTCCACAGGAACTAGCCAAAATATCCCGCCCGCAGGGGGTATTTTTTTGATAGTCAGAATAACATCTAAAAAGTAGTACTAATCTGAAAAAAGTAGGCCAAAATATAAAAAGATAATAGCAGAAAAGTTTAATTACTACACTATTACTACTTGCCACAGTCCATTTTGTCCGTTGTATTGTTGCTAGTTGTTAAAAATAAGGGTGCTAGTATCTGTGATAGTCTTGAATAATTATAGGCCAATAGCACTTGCCACTATACTTTCTAAGGCACCATTCAAAAATTACGTAATGCTATTTTTGCTAAAACCTGACACCCCCACCCCCCTGTAATGTTCCATAATGTGTGGGGTGAGGGAAGTGTTGCATAACATCTTTATAGGGGGTTCTACAGAATGTTCATGGGGGATCTGGGGTGTCAATTTTTAGCAAAAATAGCGTTACATAATTTTTGAATGACCCCTAAGGTGTTAGAATATGTCATTTATAATAGGATAAGTACTTACTTGCAGACTTATGACAATCAGTTTCGCTTTAGAGTGAAACATAGTACTGACATATGTATTTATATGTTAAAGGAAGCTGTCCTAAAGTACAAGATGTGAAGTAGCAATGTATATTCCTGTTTTTTGGATGCATCAAAAGCATTTGATAGAGTTAACCATCACAAACTTTTCAAGAAACTCTTGTGTTGAGGGTTACCTAAATATATACTTAGGATACTTGTATTCTGGTATACAGAGCAGACCATGTTTGTAAGATGGAAAAGCACTGTATCACCAAGTTTTAAGGTAACTAATGGTGTTAGGCAAGGGGATATATTATCACCCTATCTTTTCTGTATATACATGAATGACCTTACCAATGAACTAAAAACTGCACATACTGGCTGTGTTATTGGAAAGGAAAACATTAATAATTTAATGTATGCTAGTGACCTTGTTCTTCTGTCACCCTCTCCCCATGGGCTGCAGGGGCATCATTTCAAATTGGCTTGGAAGGGGCAAAGAAGGCAGTGAGAGGCCCCCCACATGTCAAAATTTATTAAGTGTTACAATCAAATTAATATAAACAAGAGTGATTAAATAGTATCAGCTAGACTGGTTATTTATAGTTAACTATCAAATTATTAAGTTAAGCAATAAATCATGAAATTTATATCATCTAATGTAGTAGAGGATATCTTCTAGACTTCATTTTTGCAAAATCATCAACCAAAACATCAAAATTTAAACTGTAAGCAGTTCATTATATTGGTAATCCACAAAATATTAGGTGCCTTTTTTTAAAGAAACTATCATTTGGAAGGCCTTGGAGACCTCCTGGTGAGCTTAGGGGAGGGGGGGGCAACTGCCCCTCATAGCCCCCCCAAATGATGCCTCTGATGGGCTGAGAGTACTATTAGGGATATGTGAATAATATGTTATAGAAAATGACATCACCTATAATGGGGCAAAGAGTTGTATTTTGATTTTTAGGTGTAATCTACAAACGTTATCATGTGGGTTTTTTAAAATGAATGGTCAGACAATATCTGTCAAAGACACATGTAAATACTTAGGTCATGTAATTACTCATGAGCTGCGAGATGAACTTTATATTGAGAGGCAATGTAAAAAGCTATATGTACAGGGTAACATGCTAGTAAGGAAATTTGGTATGTGTTCAGAATCAATTAAAACTTATATTTTTAGAACTTACTGTACTGCATTGTATGCATCCCATCTGTGGTGGAACTATATAAAAACTGCTATGAATAAACTCTGTTACTTATAATAATATTTTCCGTATGCTATGTAGGGAACCAAAATGGTGCAATGCCAATTTTATGTTTACTATGCGTAACCTACCTACCAGCCAAATATTAATCCTAAAGAATATGTATAATTTCATTACTAGAGTCCAAAACAGCTCTAATTAATGTGTTATTGTGCAATGTCGTGTCTTTAGATACTGTGTACCTCTCACCTATATGGCAGTCTTGGTTCAGACAACTGCTGGTTTACAATAGCTACCTTATTTTTGTAATGTAGCAAAGATTATATATGCATATTAAGTTGTTATAATAAGATTGTATTTGTATGTTGGGTTAAATGGCTATGCTGGCCTTATTTTTGTATTTGTATTTTAGGCTAAGTGGCTATGGATTGTGAATGATTGCAATAAAAATGTTTTGTTATTCCAATACAGTGATAAATGTACCTATATAGATAGTTATAACACACACACACACACATGAGCGTCGACAATTGCATCGATACATCTTGTTCTGTGATGAGGCTCAATTTACCCACGACTGTGTCAACAACACTTGCAATTCACATGTGTGGTCAGAGATGAATCCTCATACCATTGTGGAAAGTAATTTTCTATGGTCAGCTGATTGGTCCGTTTATCTTTGAAAGTGATCTTACAGGTGACATTATCTACGATTTCTGCAAGACAAACTGCTGCCACTGTTAGAAGATGTACCTTTGGCAATACAACTATATGTACTATACTCCCAAGAAGTCGGAGATCCTCCACATTTTAGCTGTGCAGTGAGAACACATCTTGATAATTGCTTCCCTGGTTGATGGATCGGTCGTAGTGGTGCACAAAATTGGCCACCTAGGTCTCCAGACCTAACCCCTCTAGATATTTATCTGTGGGGACGCATGAAAGAGCTGGTGTACCAGAGAAAAGTGGAAACATGAGATGCATTGCTCCATCGCATTTTGGATGCTGCAGCCCTCATAAAGAACAATTGTAATGAACTAATGCAAGCGACACGCGCGATTCACAGATGAGCCACGATGTGTATTGAGGCTGAGGGTAGTCATTTTGAACAGTTATTGTAAATTCATGAATAAACACTTTAGCAGCTATTTGTTGGCTTATTCTTATTTTTAAACATTCAAACATTATATGCATTATATAATTTAGGGTGCATCAAACGCCCTTAGGTTCTTGGATTTTAATGTCTATTCTCTCAAATGTTACACCTGTTGCTAGAAGTGTGTATGCCAAAAATTAATTAAATCGGAGGTGGTCCTGGGTGGCCACCGGTCACTTTTATATTTTCGCGGCAATTTTCGGGGGCCACGCTATGTAAAAATATCTATTTTTTTTATTTACCAACCAGTTGACTACTTACATTGTTTCTTTTAATATAGAGTTGCTAAGGGGTGATTTACATAACATTTGAGAGAATAGACATTAAAATCCAAGAACCTAAGGGCGTTTGATGCACCCTAAAGGGGTGATTTACATAAAACATGTACCATAAACGAAACTTCACTTATAGTCTAATAATATCCTTTATTGTCTTTCAGAAACAATGGAAGCTGTAACAATGGAAGCTAAGAAGACCAGATTAGCAAGTGCCATTTTGGTCTTGGCAATGCTCTTACAGAAGGAGATGGTACATTGACAGGAGTCCGCCTCCCAACTTGCCGGCAGGTTCTTCGATGCGTGATGTGGCACATCCAGAAAGAAATATGTGAAGGCAAACAAACACAGCCACTCAAATGGAAATCTGCCAGCATAGTCCTTATCCAGCTGAAAACATTCTACACTAAAGCAAATATTCCTATGCTTTCAGACCATCAATGCTGCAAACTAATACTTGACCTTCTTAATGACAATAACAAATTGCGTCAAATACCTGTTTCTCGCAGAGAATCTCCAAACACTTTGGCTAAGTTGCAATCCATGAATGAACGTCTTGATAAGACCTTTGGTGTATGGACAAAAGATGCAATGACAAACATTAAGAATGAGGAAGATAGAGCATTTTTAGAGTCAATGAAATCTGACAGAGTAGCCTCATTTGGTAGTGTTGACAAGAAGAAAGCTGATAAAGATCGTAGAAAAGAAAAACGCATCTTAGCGGAAGCTTCAAGACGAGAACGTCATGAATCATCCAGTGTACAAGAGATGAAAAGTTCTGTATGCTCTGATGATAGTGCCTCTGCAGATAGCTTGGAAGAAACTGAAGAAGAGGCGATTCCAGAGCTTCAAAGGAAGCGTAGTCACCACAGATCAACATATGCAGGTAGTCTGCCTTTATTCCTCATGATATTCTGAAAAGGCCTTCAGTCGTGTCTGTTGCTACTCGACTAAACATAACTCCTGTTCAACAGGCTGTGCTCACCGAAGCTGTAATTCAAGAGGCAGGAGGTGATCCACGTCGTGTGGCCAAGTCGTATTCAACTGCTGATAAGGCTCGACGATCAATAACAAGTGCTATCGCCAAAGATATTCGAGAAAATTGGATCGCCCCAACAGCTGCAACACTTCACTGGGATGGCAAGCAGATGCATACGCTCACAAACAAGAATGGCAAGGAAGAAAGATTGCCAGTGTTGGTTGGGAATGCCACTGATGTAAAGCTACTGGGAGTGGCTAGATATCCTCGTGGAAGTGATATGTCATCAGGTGACATCATTGCCGAGCACACTTACACGTTTCTACATTCATGGAAGTGCAAACAGTCAGTTGTCAACTTATGTTTTGACACAACAGCATCAAACACTGGACACGTTACAGCTGCCTGTGTTACCATTCAATCAAAACTGGACCGTGCTCTTCTGTGGTGTGCATGTCGCCATCATGTTGGAGAGGTAATCCTGGATCATGTGTTTGACACTCTCAAAATTGAGACATCAAAGTCTCCAGAAGCATCTTTGTTCCAAAGATTCCAGAAGAATTGGGAACGCATATCGCATGCAAAGGATGAAAGTTTAACCAAAATTGACATTTCAATGTACAATGACGATGCACAACAACTGCTTTTATCCTGCAAAAACAAGGTTTTAAGCACAATCCGCACAAGCGCTTCATACTGTAGGGAAGACTACAAGGAAATGGCACAACTCTGCCAGGTAGTCCTCGATGATGATGTCACAAAACAAGGAACACTCCACAGACCTGGGGCCATGCATAAAGCAAGGTGGATGTCAAAGATTCTTTATTCCATCAAAATATGCCTACTTGAAGAGCAAATTTCTGTACTACCTCGAGGAACTGTAACAACACAACATCAACAGGAAAAACTGAAGGAGTTTGTTGTTTTTGTTGTTTATATTTATTGTGATTGGTGGCTCATATGTCAGTCTGCTTCAAATGCCCCATGGTTTGATTTGTGCTTATACAAGACTCTGCTCAACTATAAAGCTGTCAACTCAATCATTTCAGTCAGCGCTGTGAAAGCCTTTGATAGACATTTGTGGTATTTAACCCCAGAACTGGTTGTTTTGGCACTGTTCAGCAGAGCTGGGCATTTGCGGCATATTTTGCGGTACTGCGGTACTTGCTGTACCACCGCACTACCACCCCGGGCCCCCATAATGCAGTACCGCAAAGGATCACTGAAAGTACCGCAGTACCGCTACCGCATTCAAATTTCCGCGTACCGGTTTGGTACCGGTTTGGTAGTGCAGCAGTACCGCAGTACCCGCAATATGCCGCAAGTGCCCAGCTCTGCTGTTCAGCAATGCAGTACCTCAAAAGGAGCATCGTGCCCTTGCAGATGTGTTACTGGCCATACAACCAGATGAAATGCCAAGCACTCCAAAACACCGCTACGGTTCTGGATATGGCAAACCGTCATTTCCAAATATTACAGAAGCGACAACCCTGGCTGATCTTGTGAACGAGGACTCGTGGTTTACAGTGAACCTTCTTCACCTGGATATGACCTTCCTAACAGAGGATGTTGACAATTGGCAGAACAATGACCACTTCAAGGCAGCCAAGTCCATTGTGGATGGGTTAAATGTTGTGAATGACCCTGCGGAGAGAGCAGTAAAGCTCACAACTGATTTTGTCTCAGCTGCAAGAGGAGAAGACCACTTCCAAAATCTTCTTCAAGTGGTTGAATGTGACCGCAAAGCGAGGCCAAATTTGCGGAAACGAGCAAAGTTGGAGTAGTGACATTGGCGTTGTGTTTTATACATTTTCAACTTTCAATCAATGTAAGTATAGTAATACCGAATATTTGTATATTAGTATTATAAGTAATACCGAATATTTGCCGAATATTCGGTGCATCACTACTAAATATATAAAAGTGGCCGGTGGCCACCCAGGACCACCTCCGATTTGATTTATATTTTGCATACATACTTCTACCAACAAGTGTAACATTTGAGGGAATAGACATTAAAATCCAACAACGTTTTGAAAATCATGGGGCGTTTAATGCACCCTGTTATATATGCATTATATGCAGTCATATCACCACCACCACCATCATAAGATCACCACATAGTTATCATAAAAAACTCATTATATGAGGTTCTTGACTGGGAATGACCTCGGCTATAAGCTCCCGAAGTTATGACATTTTATCGTGACTCACCCTGTATATAGGCCTAAATATATTTTTTTTGTATTTTTTTTTACATCATGACCATCCTTCTTATTAAACCCTTTGTTTACACAGCTGTGATTAAAATTTTGCTCTTTGCTCCTATTTTCCCCTTTTTACCCTTTTTACCTTTTTACCTTTTTCCCCTTTTTCCTTCACCTTCATTTAGTATTTCCAGCAGTTTCCTCTTTTCCTCTCTTGGTACTGGCACTCATCTTGTTTCCATGACAACTACTCTCCTCAAACGCCCCTATACGACTGTGTGTATGCAGAAGACTGTATAAAATTTGTGTATGATTTGTAGAGCATAAGTATGCGTTTGTCATAAACAGCAGAAAGAAGTGTACATTTAGCGTAAATCTGTTTTACTTTGCCTATTGCGTACTTCATACATTTGCGTACACTTTCTTGTGAATAAGGAAGTACATTATTACCTGAATTGACTCTATATCTATGCATATAATTTATGAAAGTTTATATTTATTTTTACTATTTTTATTAACACTAAAATTAACTGTTCTCGTTAATATTATTAAATTCGTTATTATTCATAATTTAACAATAAAGTTCATGTTAATCCAATCTTTATTATGTAATATTATGATTATTAGATATTAATGAAATGTAAATTATGAAAGAGTTGTTTTCTTGCCGTTACAAAGGTAATTTTCAGTTTATATCTACCAATACATCCTCAATACAGTCGATCTTGAAGCACAAAGAAGCCCTCCCAAAACATCTCAAATCCTCTGTTAGTTATCTTGCAATGACAGCTATGTAGGCAAAATGCTCCTACATCATGAGTAGAGGGTTTGCAAACATAGAGGCATTTCTTTCAGAATGTTATAGATCAGTATCAAAACTGGAATTTTCATCTATTAGAAACCATTCAGAACAATAGTCCCACCCTGTTACTTCAGATAATTTCAAAATTGTAACATCTTTACCTCATGCCAGGGGCGTACCTAAAGTATTTGGCACCCGGGGCAGATCCTTCCTTTGGCACCCCCCATAAATAATTTTAAAATTTAAACACACAGAAAAATATATTATGTTTGCAAGTAGATTTTTAAACAGTACAGTACTGTCATAAGCAAATTGGAAATAAGAAAATGCAGGACATTAAAACTTCAGTGAACAGGTAATACAGTCGACCCTCGACTTACATCATCACCGTCTTATGTAATTTCGAGTTACGAGAAGCCCCCCATTGACTGTAATTGATTCGTCTTACATAATTATTTCGAGTTGCATAATAGCTGCGTAATCGCAAATGCAGTGCGTGACCACTCACTGGCAGGACACCGAGTATTTCACATTATTTCATTGTTATTTTTACTGTGCATTATATAACTCTCCAATGTAAGTCTAAATTAATTTTTTATTATTAATTTTTAATGTATTTTCTTTTACAGATGGTGTTTCTTAATAATAATTATTAATTACCATTATAATTCTGTTTATATACACTGTTTTTATAAAAAAAAATAATTTTATTATTTTCAATACTTTTTTGGGGTCCTGGAACGGATTACCCGATTTACATGTATTTTGGGGTTCGACTTACATCATCTTCGAGTTAAGTAACTCATCTCGGAATGGATTAATTACATAAGTCGAGGGTCGACTGTACTGCATTTTATTTTATCCAAAAAACACAGGAAATCCAGTCTCAACGCTCAACCTATTCTTCAAAGGTAAATAGAGAGGATTCACAGTCTCTGCTTTCAAGCCTTAATATCTGCAAATTGATCAATGACCTCATCAAAATTCACCTTCTTTGCATATTCATGTTCAATTGAAAGTAAAGCCAGATTTGTCAATCTTGTCTGACTCATGGTCGAGCAAAAGAAATTTTTTATCAATTTCAATTTGGAAAAATTTCTTTCACATGAAGCAATAGACACACAGACAGTCAAAAAGAATCTCAAACACAGTGACAAGCTTGGCAAAGATTCACAAAAATCCCATTTCACAATAAACTCCAGAAACTGCAATGCTGTCCATTTCTTTGCCTCTTCAATGCTGATTTTGGCAGCTTCCAAATGCCTCCAAAGTCATCCAATTTCCACACTGATATCTTCATCAGAGAATTCATCGAAAATTTGAGTCAAATTTGGAATATACTTCCGAAGTTCTTCTTCTGTTTCAACAACCAAAGTGTTTGGCTGAATAACAGTGAAGATTGACAGAATTTGACCCATTGCCTTAGAACGAATCTCCAATTCTTGATGAAAGCGATCAAGACATTCAAACATAGCCCTTTTTACTTCCTCTGGCAATGTGAGACCAGCATCCTTTTTCGGACTAGACCACTGACAAAATGAAAATTAACAGTACAGGGTGAGTCAAAAGTAGCGCCTGATTTCTGTTTTTTCGGCTGTCAGATTCTTTCTGGGAAGTCATGTTGTTAATAATTGTCTTGCAGATTATTAATTTTCTTAGTTTATTTATTTTTGTTTTTGTTTTGCAGGTTATTGCTGAGTTTGGAAAGTTACTGAATTTGCACCAAATTGAACCATGAATTACCTTTCAATGAATCAACGCATTGCGGCCGTGAAACATTACTACAAATGTAATGAACATCCAACGATGGCGGCACGCCGTTTGGCACAGGAATTCGATATTAACCCACCCCAGGGAAGAAACATATGATTGATTGTCGAGAAATTTGAAGCAACAGGGTCGGTAGCCACTGCAAAGAAGTCCAGTCATCCGAAAACGGCAACGAATGTAGCTAAGGCTGAAGAAGCCATCAGGAGACTGGAACAAAGTCCGCAAAAGTCAACTCGCCGTTTATCTGCAGAGTTGGAAGTGAGCCAATCAAGTGTTATCCGTATCCTTCACCAGAAAAAATGGAAACCTTACATTCCACGCTTACTGCATGCCCTTCATGATGGAGATGATGACCGCCATCTTCAATTTTGCGAAGAGTTCTTAGCTAAACTTGACGAAGAGGACACAATGCTAGACAACATCTGGTGGTCAGATGAGGCATGTTTTAAGCTTAACGGCACAATTGTGTCTACTGGGCTGCGGAGAACCCAAGAGTGACAGTTGAAAAGGAGGTAAATTTACCTGGCATGACAGTTTGGGCAGCCATATCTCCATTAGGGATAATTGGACCCTTTTTCTTTGAGGGATCTGTCACTGCAGAAATTTACCTGGATATGCTACAAACCTTCTTTTGGCCCAGGGTACAAGATCAGGACTGTTATTTCCAGCAAGATGGAGCTCCACCTCATTATGGATGTCATGTTCATCAGTGGCTTGATCAAAACTTTCCCGGAAAGTGGATCAGCCGCCGCGGTCCGATCGAGTGGCCGGCACGCTCCCCAGACCTTACACCTCCAGATTTCTTTCTTTGGGGGCTCATGAAAGACCTTGTTTATCGTGAAAAGCCTCGTACCATTCAGGAATTGAAGGCTCAAATCACTGCAAAGTTTGAGGAAATTGATATCAAACTCTGCAGGCGTGTGTGCCACTCTGTGACTGCTCGGCTGCAATTGTGCATCGATCACGAGGGAGGGCACTTTGAAAATTGCAAGTAAAACAGCTTGGTACAGTTCCATAATAATTTCCCCCCGAATAAATGGTTAGATAAACATGTCATTCATTTATTTCTACCTTCTTGTACACTGTAATACAAATGGCAAACAAACAATCAACTGACAGAAATTGGGCGCTACTTTTGACTCACCCTGTATATCCAGTAAATAAAGAAGTAAAAAAAATTTATTACAACAGAAAAGCTTCAAACAAGTGGTTCTCAAACTTTTTCCAACCAGATACCCATTGAGTTATCAGATTATCAATGCAGACAAGCAGAGACAATTAATTATGAATGCCAGTGCATTAACACTAATTCAATATAGTATGGTATAACGCTAGCTATTATAATTGATATCATTATTTAATAAGCAGTAAGCATTAACAATATATTAAATATACAATGATACTACACTGGACATTGTAAAATTATTAAACTCGACTAAGCCAATAAGCATTAGTACTAATTCAATATAGAATAGTACTGTAGTTGTTGATATAAATCTGAAACGTTGTTTACTATATTAAGCATGTAAGCATTAACACATCTCCGTGCAGTCACATCATCACCCTCTCTGTCTTAACATCACCATGTAGTTGCATTAAAAAAAATCATGCAGTCATATCACCACCACCATCATAAGATCACCACATAGTTATCATAAAAAACTCATTCAGTCATACACATCATCGTTACTTCAGTAGTCATGGTTGTAGGAAAAAAGTAAAGTCTAAAGTAGTGATGGGACGATTAATCGGAATCGAGAATCGGAAGAATCGAGCATTTTTCAGGAATCGGAATCGGAATCGAGAGAATTGTACCATGATTTCCGATTCTTAAAACGATTCTTTAACTTTTAATTGAACCAGTTTTGCAATGTAAACTTTAAAATTTAAATGAAAGAGGATAACAAATCTTTTTTATTGTATTGTAGCTATACATTAAAACATGTATATCCATGATGTGTAATCAAGAAGATTAAAATGAATTGTTACAACTTAGTTGATTTTTATTTTTAAACCAATATATTATAATTTATAATTTATATTACCATACTCATAATGTAAATAGTTAATCTTACCAGAGTAAAATATGACAATTTCCAGAAAAACAAGTATAGAATTATATTTAAAAATATTGAGAATCGGAATTGGAATTGAGAATCGTATCGGAATCGAGACTTTTTAGTGGTATCGGAATCGGAATTGGAATCGTTAAAAATTTTGGTATCGTCCCATCACTAGTCTAAAGTTTAGTGCAAAGTGTGACTTTCCTGTGTCTTTTTACTGATAACCAGTTGTCACAGGGACCACCATTCATAAACATGAGTTTCTATAACATCACGATGATGCATTTATTATAACATCATGACAATGCATTTACCGGGTATTATAACATCATGACAATGCATTTATAAACACTCAAACATCACTATGATACCACATTGTCAAAAATTACTGGACACTGGTATAAGTACCATGATATTGTTATAAACACCAGCACTTTATGCTTTATCATAATTATTTAATGAAACATACCTCATGTATGTGGTCACAGTGTCAAGTGAACAAGACTTGGAATGTCAGTTGCAGCCAGTTGGCTATGCTCAACAAACTGATGACTAAAACGTCAACAAACATTCGCCTTTCGATGTAATTTTTATCAAATATTTAATTTTTCGTTTGTAAATTTTGTATTGCCAATAAAAATAAAAATTTATTTTATAGTGGAAATTAACATTAAGCTGTTGTAATAGTTTGAACATTTTTAAATTTTTTTTCTTACTTTGGTGAATTTTTCATTTGGTTTGAAAACTTGTACTGGTATTTCAACTCTCCCGATGGCACCCCCCTCCTGGCTGTCACCCAGGGCAGACCACCCCCCTCGCACCCCATTCAGTATGCCACTGTACTGTTTATGTATGTTTGTAGGTTATTTGTAGTGGTGTCGATGTTGTTGTGGGTGGATGTTAGAGTGATGTCATCTGCATATGATGATAAGGTAAACTTGTTATCTATGGGTGTTGGAATGTCATGCATGTATAAGTTGAACAGTGTTGGTGAGAGAACAGAGCCTTAAGGGACCCCATTCAAAAAAAGCTTGTTTTTGGATGACTTGCCATTCAATGTGATATGTGAGTATCTTCCTGAAAGATAGTTGCTCAGCCACCTTTTGGTGTTATTGTGCATGTTTGTGTTGAGTATTTTGTTTATGAGAGGGAAGCGTGAGATAGCATCAAATGCTTTAATAATGTCTATTGTTGCTAATAGTGTACATTGAGCTGGTCATCTGGAGTTGATGCCATCCATGATGTGCTGCATGAGGTTAGTGAGTAATGTCATGGTTGGGTGATGAGGTCTGAATCCATGTTGAGTAGGCGATAGTGGTATATGTGGGTTGGTGATTTGTAAGATTAGTCTTTCTGTTACTTTGGAAGGTGTGCATAGTAAAGTAATGGGTCTATAGGAAGCTGGTTCTGTTGGATTTTTGTTTGGTTTGAGTAGTGTAATAATTTTACCTTGTTTCCATATGTCAGGAATAATACAGTGTTGGTATGAATATGTGCTGATATTTGTGAGAGCTAGTATTCCTTGTGGGCCCAAGTGTTTAAGGTGTATGTTAGATATGTTGTCTGGTCCAGTAGCCTTCGAATTCTTAATGTTTTTGATGATCTTGGTGGTCTGGTCTGTATTGAAGGGTGTAATGGTCTTGTTGAGTCTGTAGGTTTTCTTGTGTCTGGCTGTTTGTCTGTCTGCGTGTTTCTGGTTGTTGTCTCTGTTTAAGTGACTTATCTTTGCGTAGTGATTAACTAGACTGTTAGCTTGTTGTGTGTATGTTGGGATATTATTTTGGCTGCGACAGATAGCCACGTGTGAGGTGTGTAATGGTCTTGTTGAGTCTGTAGGTTTTCTTGTGTCTGGCTGTTTGTCTGTCTGCGTGTTTCTGGTTGTTGTCTCTGTTTAAGTGACTTATCTTTGCGTAGTGATTAACTAGACTGTTAGCTGTTGTGTGTATGTTGGGATATTATTTTGGCTGCAACAGATAGCCACGTGTGAGGTGTGAATGCCACTGTTAGAGTGGGTAATGCTGTTTATAGTCTTGTATAGCCTGGATGTATCTGTGGAGTAGTTTAGTGTTGTTATGAATTCCCTAAATGTTTGTTTGTGTTTCTTTGAGTTTGTTGTTTATTTTTGTGTTGAGCTGTTGTATCTGCTGTTTTATGGCTTCTGTGTGTTATGTTGCCTTATGAGGTGGGCTATTTCTCTAATGTAATTTGGGTTGTATTTGCCCTTGGGTATGTATTTGTTTGCATTATTGATGAGCTGATTAAATGTCTTGAGTGTTGTATTGATGTTTATGATGGGTGTGCTGTTTAATGTGGTGAGTTGTTCCTCAGTCTGTATTTTGAACTGTTCCCAATCAGCTTTCTTGTAATTTCTGTAAGTGTGCCTAAGGCTGTTGGGGCAGAGTGTAGAATGTGTTGTAATGATGATGGGCAGGTGGTCTGATGACAGGTTGTTTTTCTGTTCTCCAGTGTGTATGTGTTGCTAGTGAGGGGGAACAAAACATTATGTCTGGGGAGGAGTTTGAGTATCCTGGTGGGATGTAAATGTTGATTAGTGTGGTGTTGTGTTTTGCGCATGTTTTAATGTTAACTGCCTGTATTTCTATTGTGTTATCTGCTTGTATTGTGTTTGTAATGTTTTGGGTGGCATCAGTGTAGCTAATGCTTTTACGTATGTAAGTGATGAGTCCAACCCCATTACCCCCAGTACGATCTTGATGGATCGCCATGAAGTCAGGGATGGTGGGTGTTTTGTGTGTGCATTTTAGTTTTGTTTCTTGTATAAGTGCTATGTGAATGTTTTGTTTGGGTACGAATTCCCTAAGCTGCATGATTTTGTTTGTGAGGCCATTTACATTGTACTGTAATATATTAATATTATACTTCTGTATGTGTCTCATGGTACTGTTGTGTGTCTGTCTTTGTGTATGGTGACATGTGTAAGTTGTAGTGGGGCCTGGATTAGTCTTTATGTCGCCAGAGACATTTAGTTAGATGGAGTAGTGTGAGCCCATAGTGATAGAGTGGAAAACTTGTCCACGGACATGCCAAGATTCTGATATCCATGCTACCAATATCAGGAATTCATTAGCATAACTGCACTCATAAGACACATACCAAACAATGAAAGAAGTATTGATGTTAAAAAGAATGATGTTAGCCTAGCCCAACCTTATTTTTTAAATAAATAAACTTCACTTAATATATTAGGCCTATATCCACTATCAGATGCTAAAAGTTTTATCCAGCCTAAAACCATAAATATACGGTACCCTACTTCTTATTTTCATGTTAGTCATACTCATAGGAGTTAAAACTTTTAAAAAGAATTTTGTTCACTGCCATATAGTACATTCACACTGTTAGGATCATGAAAGAACTTAAAATTTTAGGAATACATTAAAAGAATGGTTCTATTCTCGGTACTCTTTCTCAATGACTTATTCATGTCTCAAGAAAATTAGGCATGACATTCAGTATTAAGTATCTTGCTGAGTACTGTTAAGCTAGATAAAAATGTACTAGTGTGTCTGTATCAAAATTAGTTTGCATGTGCAAAAATCTGAAGCAATTTCAACAATAATGTTAATTTAACCTTTTGAGGTTGCAAATACCTACATATTTCAGTAATCTTTATTCATTGTTATGGTCATTTTGTTAATTTAGCCCAAACTTAATTCAATTTCACTCTTGTCACAACTTATACAGCTTTTTATACAAAGATCTCAAATCTACTTTGAATGTTAGTTGCCAACCATATGTAAATTAAATTTTACAAGATATTTATATATCATAAATTTGTGGGCAGAATAGCATGATAAAATTTTTTTTTGAGTTTCAGGTTCATTTGAATGGCTAATTGAGCCAAAGTCAGAACCCCAAAAAGTTAATAAAAGGTTGCTTAAATATATTCCTATGTTAACCTTTCTTATTTCTTTTTTCTAAGATTCTGAAGTGGAAGCTTTAAATAGTCTCAAAGCTGCTGTAGAGCTTGTGGCTGCTGGAAAAAATGCCCGTGCAGGACGTCTTTTGGAGCATGCACATTCACTGGCTCCTCTTGATCATGATGTCCTTTTGATGTATGGTGAATATTTGGAAGAATACAGAGCAGATGTTGTACAAGCTGATCACATGTTTCTAAAAGCATTGACTATTTCTCCCTCAAGTTCTCGTGCCTTAAGGTAGGGTGAGTTCCATTTATCCAACACCATAGCCTGTAAACTATAGCACAAGATTCAGTTGGAAATGTGAAATTTTCACTAAATTCTACTCCCTGCTAGCTTACCATATCTCATGGTTAAAGTACTGGCGTGTAAATCTGAGGGTTGTGGGTTGGTGCCAGAGGATAGATAGGCAGTGGGGAGGTTTGGTCTTATACATTAAGAATGATTTAACTTCAGTTCAGAATGATAGTATTAAATTATACAATAGGGTAGAATCAATATGGGTTGATATTTGTTTCAGGCAAAGAGTATATTCGGATAGGTGCATTTTACAGACCTCCTAACCAAACACGGGAAGTTGATGACAGTATGGTTCAAGAAATAAATAAAGATGTAGTGCTAGAACATTAATTATGGGAGATTTCAACCTGCCTCATATATACTGGAGCCTTTTAGAGGGAAATAATAGGGAAGGTAACTTCTTCATTGATTGCTATAATGACTGTTTTCTAACACAATTTGTAGACAAACCAACTAGGGATCAAGCAATCACCTTGGATTCTATCTATCTATCTATCTATCTTAGATTTGGTTCTTTCCAATAATCATGAACTTATTAGGAACTTGCAGTACGAGAGTCATTAGGAAATAGTGACCACTGGATCATATGTTTTAAGATAGAATTAAATAGGGATCTAATCAACAATGACCAGCTAGTCCCTTGCTTCTCAAAGGGTGACTATAGTAGATTTAGAGAGTTGTTTGACTCAGTGAAGTGGGATAATGAATTTGCCAATAAAAATGCTATTGAGATGTGGTGTACATTCAAAGAAATTTTAGAGGATGTATACTGTAGGTGTATTCCTTTCAGAAATGTTAGGAATAACAAGATTAGGAAACCTTTGTGGTGGAATAGGGAAATAGCTAAATTGATTAAAACCAAAAAAAGGGCATTCAGGGAATTTAAAGGCAGTGATAGTATTTTGGACTTGGATATTATAGGCAGTTAAGAAATAAGCTAAATAGTTTGATTAGGAAGAGCAAAAGGCATAGTGAAATAAATCTAGCTAGAAATAGCAATAATGATCAACAACAATTCTTTAGTTCTTGTAAATATAATAATAAAAAGCATGATAGGATTGGCCTAATGGAACGTGATGTAGGATGTTTGAAAAAGATTAGAATATTGTTGGTATTTTAATGATTTTTTAGCTCTGTTTTTACTGAAGAAAATTTAAATAACTTTGATTTTAATTCTTTAGATCCTGTAAATTCAGACATTCTCGATCATATTTATATAAAGAAGGATGATGTTAGGCAAGTGATTCATACATTGAAGTCAAATAAGGCTGCTGGACCTGATAATATATTTGTAGGATTCTCAGAGAAGGGGAAGAAAGCTTCTCTGAGACACTAACTCTTTTGTTTGATAGGTCAATTAATTATGCAGAAGTACCAGATGAATGGAAAGAAGTATATGTAGTACCATACTCATTTCCAGAAAGGGTAGTAAGAAGGAGGTAGGAAATTATAGGCATGTTAGTTTGATATCATTGGTAGGAAAGATACAAGAAAGAATTATAAAGAATAATATTCAAGATCATTTGGAGAATTTTAATCTTATTTCAAGTTCACAACATGGATTTAGATCAGGAAGGTCTTGTTTGTCTAATCTTTTAGACTTTTTAGAATTTGTAACTGATCAGGTAGATAATGGAAATGATGTAGATGTTATTTATTTGGATTTTAGTAAAGCATTTGACAAGGTTCCACATAGGAGACTTCTATATAAATTAAAAGCTCATGGGATATTAGGTCAGTTATAAATTGGGTAGAAAAATGGTTAAAAGACAGAATGGGGAGTAATTCTAAATGTTCAAAAATGCAAAGTCATGCATTTTGGTAGAAATAATGAAAACTTTAGTTATGAGATGCAAGGGAACTGGTTGGAGGATGTTAGATAGGAAAGGGATCTTGGCATTATAGTTTGTAGTGATCTAAAATTTTCTAAGCAGTGCTTAGAGGCTAGAAATAAAGCAAATAAAATGTTAGGTATTATTAAGAGGAATGTTAGTTACAAGAGTAAGGAAGTCCTCTGTAAATTATATAATTCTTATGTTAGGCCTTACTTAGAATACTACATTCAAGCTTGGTCCCCTCACCTTAGACATGATATTGATATGCTTTGAAGGTGTGCAACATAAGGCAACCAAGCTTAGCCCTAACTTAAGAAGATTGGAATACAGGGATAGATTAAAGGAACTAGGTATGTTTAGTTTTGAGAGATGGTGTATGAGGGGAAATATGATACAGATGTTCAAAATGTTTTCAGGTTTGGACAATTTAGATGTACATCACTTTTTCCCACTAGATACTGATGGGATAACTCGTGGGTATAATAAGAAAATTAGGAAACAGACTTGTAGACTTGATCTACAAAAATACTTTTTCAATCATAGAATAGTAGATTTTTGGAATGACTTGCCATATGATGTGGTAAACAGTAGCTCATTAGTTAATTTTAAGAAAAATTTAGACACTTTCATGAGTGAAAGAGGTAGTTTGTAGATTGTATATGGTGTATATTCTTTGCTTCAGTTATATAGGTTACCATGGTGGTAGTAAATAGTTGTATATTAATTACCTGACTTGAGTTTGACGTGTTGCAAGATTTTATTATTATTATTAAAATGTAGCTCATGACTTGGATTACCTCGATAGGCCCAAGTGGCTTCGTGTTTTCTAAATGAAATGTAATGTAATGAGCCACAGCTTGAATCCCATGAATTCAGGTTTTAGAGATTGAGATGCTTCCTCTGGGTCTTCTGTGTTGTGGTTTGGATTTCTTGTTAACATGTAGGTCTCCTTTGAGATTTAGGTAATGGAAATCAATCTAATTAAATTAAATTCTATTCTATCATAGGGCCTGCTCTCCATAAAACTTAGCTGTAGACATAATTAGAAAGTACAGTACAGCTTATTAATCATAGATACGCTATACAATAAAAAATATTGTGACAACATAAATAAAACATAATAACTGTTCACAGTGTATTTAGTTAGGGTGTAGGCCCACCTTTGGTCTTGATGACATCCTCAATCCCCTCAGGAACACTTTACACCAATCTATATATTATAATAAGAGAGCTGTCCGTCTGTCCATCTGTCCGTCACACTTTCAGAAATTGTGAGAAAAAATTGTGAGAAAAAAATTCAGAAATTGTATTACGGGCAGAAATGTGAAGCTCAAGATTTTCATGACTGTGTTCTTTTCTGTAGTTTAGCAATGGGGGAAGGGTGGGGGAGTTAGCCCCCAAGTTGTATGAATGGGGGTGAGGAGGTTTTGGGAGATACCAGATTCAGAAATGTTGATACAATGTGAAGCTCAAAATTTTAACGGCTGGGTTCTTTTTTTGTAGTTTAGCCTGTCTAACCATCAGCGAAGCGGCGGGAACTGTACTAGTTTTTAATAAGTTTTAGGAGGGACATTGTGCCACTCCTATAATGTGAGTTCCACTATAGCAAGAAAAATTGGTTACTAGTTTGTTCCTGATGCACCCTTCTAGTTTATCTCAGAGGAATTCTATCAAATTGAGAATGGGACTATGCTCAAACCAATAGGTTACAGTCTGGTCTTTGTGATAAGGGGCATTGTTGTGTCAGGCCCCCACCATAAAATTTCATCAATGCTGGCATTGCACTGTTGTCCACAATGTCACAGTATGCCCTGGCCCTTCATAAATGCTCATAACCCTAGTCTGAACCAGGCTTGGAAAAATTAAATTTTGGGGATATTTACAATTACAGTCACTTTTTAGAAATGAATTACAATTATAATTACAATTACTTTGGCTCTGATAGTCACAATTATAATTACTGTTACAATTACAATGACTGTAGAGCCAATAAGCAATAAATTCAGAATTTGTTTTAGGTTTTATTCTTCCTAAAACAACATGAAAAGACATTAACATCTGTAAAGAACAAAAAAATAATATAAATATAGGTAATATATACATTACAATGTCAAGTACACAAAAACAATAGGTAGGTGCACAAATAAACACCACATTTCAAATATGATAAACAGGTACAGAAATCCCCCGCATTAATGACCTTCACATTAGTGGAAACTTCACTTGGATGGACTAAATTGCTGTCTGGTCATTAACATTCAGTTTAACGTAATACAGGTCATTAAAGTGAAGATTTCTGCTAAAAAAGTCTGTTAGCATCACTGAACTTCACTTTAGCAGACTCTAAGTCATTAAAGTGAAGGTGACACCACCGGAATATTATTAGAACCAGCCCTTGGATGAGGTTGCAGTCAGTTGTTTCCTGTTGTATTCAGGGATGGGGAGTCGGAGTCGGGAGTCGGAGCTTTTTTGAAGAGTCGGGAGTCGGTAAAAACGACTGACTCCCGACTCTTTGATTCAATTTCTATATGCCAACAATTTACCAGAATCCTACTACTGCCCTAAATAAATATCTTCCTGAACTAATTCTAGATTCACATTTCCACATTTGATTTATTGTTCTGGTAAATCTTAGCAAATGAATTTCATATTTCTATTTTCTATTTCAGGATACTAGGTACCATATAAAAATTAGCAATATATTAATTATTAATTTAATTAGCCCCTATTAGTAATGAGTCGTGGGCCTAGTAGAAAATCAGCAGTCTTTCAATATTTTAAGCTAAATGAGGATGAAAGTATTTTTATTTGTCAAGTAGAAAAGGATGGTAAAGAGTGTAATGCAAAAATTAGTGCTTACACTGGGAAACATGCTAATGCTCCAACTCGAGCCTCAAACTTGAAACGCCATCTATGAAACAAACATCCCAATATTTATAAGGTTGTAGATCAGCATGATAAGGAAATCCAGAAACCTACTTCTAGTCAGGCCAGTACCTCTATTTCAAAAAGCAAACAAGTCTTGTTACAAAATTTTTCCACAGTGAGAGAATTACAATATCAATGACAAAGAAAAATTTTAAAAATACCTTATAGATTTAGTTGTAAAGAATGGGATTGCACTTACATTATTTTCCTCCCCAGCTTTCCGTGGATTAAATGGAGAAATGGCGGCAAAACTAGGAGTGTCATTAGAGAGACATGATTCGAAACATGATTTAAAGGAAGCAGAAAGCCAGAAAACTTTATTGAAAACAATGCTGCAAGGAAAATTCTTCTTTCTTAAGATGGATGCCTGCACGAGACAAAGAATTAATTATATGGCAATAAATGTTCAGTTCATTGATGATGAAGGAAAACTAGTTATACGTACTCTGGCAGTGAAGGACACTGAAGCTCAACATTCAAGCGAATACCTGACCAAGCTAATTGAAACCATCTTGACAGAATATGAAATCACTAAAGAGCAAATATTATCAATTGTTACTGATAATGCTTCAAATATGACAAGTACAGTACAGAAACTTAATGATGGTGAAGTAAAAGGAGATCTTTTTGAAGACAGTAGTGAAGAAGATACGGATGAAACTGCTGACAAACTTGACAGTGTTGACACTGTAGACAATGATTTTGCTGGATTCTCAAATACCCCCATATGCGATGTGCAGTCCACACATTGCAACTGGCAATTCGTGATGGGTTAAAAGAAAGGAATGCTGCTAATGTAGTAGGTAGGTTACGCAACATAGTAGTGGCTGCAAGAACGCCTAAACTTGATGCAATATTAAAACGTTGATCCGGAAAAGGTGCAGTTATAGATCAAGCTACACGTTGGGGGAGTACCTATGAAATGATTAAGCACCTTCTTGAATTGAAGCCATACCTTATCAATATGGCAAACCCAGATGTAACAATGACTGATATCCAGTGGCAGCAGGCAAGTCAACTTGAGGCATTACTTAAGTACCCATATGTGGTTACAAAGAAGTTTCAAGCAGCTGAATTGATACCTGGCACATTTTACAAGGAATGGAAAAATATTAATTATAAACTATCTCAAATTGGCGGCATTGTTGCAGATGGTATAAGAATGTCTATGCAGCGTAGAGAAGAAAATTTACTGAATAATGACGTACTATTGGCTGCAGTTTATGTAGATCCTATGCACAGGGTACTTTTAACTGAAGAACAGATTGCTAGAGGAAGTCAGCTCTGTGTGATGTAGCTGTGCGAATGAAAATGTTAAATGAAAAGATGCCGCAAGTAATTCAGAATTGAAAGCTGCTCTAGTCCTGCCATTATGCAAAGCTCCTGCTCAAACTCTGAAGAAGAAATGGATTTTGAAAAATTTTGAATATCTCGATAATGAAGAAAAATAAAAAAAAATTAAGCGATGCCGTTTGAGTCAAGATGATAAACCTATAAAAATAACCCCATTGACCAAATTCAGAGAAGACTTTAATGCAGCTTTAATAAAAATAGAGAATTTGATCGTTCATTAAAACTTGATTGTGATGAATGCCATACCAAAGTATCCTGAATTAGTGCAAGATGCAGCCAGAACTGTTACTGCATTGCCACCAACACAAGTCAGCATTGAAAGATTATTTTCAGCTCTTCGGTTAATTAAATCCCACCTACGGGCTAAGTTGAAGGAAGACATAATTGATGCTATACTTTTCTTAAGAACAAATTCTCCTTGAGAGTTAAATTATTAAGTATGTTTTTTTAGCCTTTTTTTAATATTAGCTTCAATATTAGCATATCATAATATATAATGGAAACAAAATATTCTTTACCAACTTTTTTTTATTTAGCTACGGTACCGTATGCAACATTAAAATTTTAAAATTGTTAACCAAATGAGGTTATAAATATTTTATACGAGATCAATTTCTTTTTTCTGTTAATTTTTATTTTTGTGTAATACAACATTAAAATTGTATTAAATTACTAAACTGTATTATTATCGTACCTACTTTATACATTTATTTATACTTATATATTTGAAAGAGTCAGGAGTCGGAGTTGGTTTTTAAAAATACCGACTCGGGAGTTGGTTGTTTTTGGCCGACTCCCCATCCCTGGTTGTATTGCGTGGGCAGTGGTGGCGAGTGGTTGTGTATGTGCATAGTGCCACTTCCAAGTGTTGTGCATGTTAGGTGTTCTTTTGTGTGATGTTACATAGATAGTTACATATAATTATTTATATTTATGTATCTAAATGTCATTTATTTATGAATACTGTATGTATGTACTGTATTTGGTTATATGTTTTTATTTGTTATTATTGTGTTACACAGGTCTTATCAGTTCATAGCATTTTTTTAGTTCAAAGTGACTTATCAGTTAATAGCAGTATATATATAGAAGTACAGTGATAGTCTGTGCTTTAACAGTGTATGTACATACTTTACTTAATTATTGCCTGCTCATACAAACTTTATTTTCTGAACAATGGCATCCACAAGTGGTACTACTGGTGTCAAACAGAAAAGGCGTACGATCTCCATTGAAGAGAAGAAAGTGATTCTCACTGACATAGAACAAGGTTAAGTGTAACATTTGTTATGCAGAAGCATAAGATAAGCAAGACCACCATCTACAAAGCAGGGTTGTGGAGTCGGAGTCGTGGAGTCGCACGTTTCAGGCAGGGTTTCGGAGCCGGAGCCGGAGTCGGTGGAGCCAGTGAATTTTGCTTACCTGGAGCCGGAGCCGGAGCCAGAAACCTTGAAAATACAGCTCCATGGTCTGGCTCCGGGCGATATATTGCTACCTAAATTGTTATTTGTTAAATATAGGTTTAGTTGCAAATTATAATTCTTGTAATATATTACGAAAAATGGTACCATAGGATTCTTGGATTTTATGGAGGTGTGGGAGTTGCAGGAATAATCTGCAAATTTCCATTTTTTAACCATTAAATATTTGGGAAGATTTGTCTTAACAACACTTAATTATAGGTAAAAATTTTTTTATGGCGGTGGAGACCTTAGGTAGGTAGGTACTAACTATTTATCTAAGTAGGTAACTACCTAGATACATACCTAGTAAGGTTGGTCCTTCTGACTTGGATTGAACTATTTTTATTTTAGGTCAATTATCTTGTATTGCTAAATTTCTTTTTTTCAGATTCTTTGTAATTTGTACTTGATTCTTTAATTATAATTATCAGTCTATGACCCTTCATAATGGATAGAGATTCAATAAAAGTCTGATATATTCAAGTATTTTACTGAAAGTTCAGATAAGAAACTATGTTTGTATCATTTAGTTTTCATCATTTTCCTTTAGTTATTTAAATAACTTCATTCTATCATTATATTTGCCTAATTTAAAATCATAAGAAATTTAAATTTTGAGTATTAAAGTGATTTAATAATAAAATATTTTTGTGCAATATTTTAAATTGGACAATTAGTTATATAAATCTAGATATTTATTTATAATAAACAGAATTTACTATAAAAGAGCCGGAGCCAGACTGTAAAAAATTTCTGCTCCGGAGCCGGAGTCGGAGCCAGAAGTTTTTTTACCGGCTCCGAAACCCTGGTTTCAGGGCGGAGTCAGAGTCAGAGTCAGAGTCGGAGTCGGAGTCAAATTTTTACAATGTGTGGAGTCGGAGTCGGAAAATTTTGGACCGACTCCACAACCCTGGTTATAGCCACTAGGTTAAGGGTTATTCAATTTTAAGTAGGACTACTACTGGTTAGACCTTAATTATGTTTAAGAGAATCTTTTTCATATATATATATATATATATTATATTATATAATATATATATATATATATTATATATATTATATATATGCATTTAACTGCAATGACCACGCAGTATATAAATGAATAGAAATGACGTAAATAAGGAGCGTCTCTGCACACGGGGAAGAGAAATAACGAATAAATGAAAAATGAGGCGAACCGCCTGGGAATCGAACCCAGGGCCTTCCAATTGCCAGTTGGATGCGCTACCATTACACTACGGACCTCGATCAATCATAAATCGAAATTCTCCTACATAGGGCAGAAACCAATGCCCTGAGAGGGCACCCTCGCAAATTGTGAATATGTGCATTTAACTGCAATGACCACGCAGTATATAAATGAATAGAAACAACGTAAATAAGGAGCGTCTCTGCACACGGGGAAGAGAAATAATGAATAAATGAAAAATGAGGCGAACCGCCCGGGAATCGAACCCAGGGCCTTCCAATTGCCGGTTGGATGCGCTACCATTACACTACGGACCTCGATCAATCATAAATCGAAATTCTCCTACATAGGGCAGAAACCAATGCCCTGAGAGGGCACCCTCGCAAATCGTGAATATGTGCATTTAACTGCAATGACCACGCAGTATATAAATGACGCTCCTTATTTACGTCGTTTCTATTCATATATATATATATATATATATATATTATTGGAAAAAATAAAAATCCCTTAATATGATAATATCTACAAGTCAATATCCTTCTTAATATTTGAATGTTCCCTTATCCTAGAAAGTAACCTGACGATTCATGTGGTGGTGATGAAATGTCTTATTATTATGATAATTATAGAGTGAAACACTAGAGGAGTCGGAGTCGTATATTTAAAATGTGAGGAGTCGGAGTCGGATTTTTAGATTTTTGACAATGTGTGGAGTCGGAGTCGAATTTTTACAATGTGTGGAGTCGGAGTCGGAAAATTTTGGACCGACTCCACAACCATGCTACAAAGTCAAGCAGAAGCGCAACAAAATACACGCCTATGTGCTAGACAGTGAATCTGGAGGCAGGAGTTCAAAATGGCCTCGCTTGAACACATCCTACAAGAAAAACGTAGATGTGGCTGTGTACATGTGGTTCAAGCAGCAATGGGCCAAAAACGTTTGAGTCAGAGAAATTGACATCCAGTCAGCAGCTAAGCATTTCATGCAGGAGTTCAATGACACAGACTTTAAAGCAAGTGGTGGCTGGCTGTATTGTTTCCAGTGCAGGCATGGCTTATTGAACAGAAAGTTTATGGGAGAAGCAGCCAGTGCAGACCTGTCTCAAGTGGAGTCATTCAGGTGCGAACTAACGACTCTGATTAATGAGGCTGGGGTTGCTTTCTACCAGCTGTATAATGATGATGAGATGGGCTTATTTTGGAAGAGTATGCCTACAAATACACTGGCCCACAAAACTGACAAACATCTTCCAGGCTTTAAGACAGACAAACAGTGTGTGTCTGTGTTGGCCTGCACAAATGCTGATGGCACGCATAGACTGAAGCCTTTGGTCGTTGGAAGATCAGCCAAGCCTCGTGTACTCAAGGACTGCATGCACAAACTTCCAGTCATCTACAGAGCAGCAAGAAGGCCTGGTTCATGCAGACTATTTTCCATGAATGGTTCCACAAGTTCTTCATTGCGCAGGTGAAGGCATACCAGTGTGGTGGGATTCGGTTAACCTAATGGCCACACCAGACAAAATATAGAAATTTTTATTTTTAAGGCCTCCACAAAACCAGGCTGCTCACCCTGAAGGGTTGTTGGATCCAGGCTCACCGCCCAGACCTCTGATTCCACGACTGCTGGCTTGTACTGCCAACAGTTTCTCACTTGTTTTACAGTTCTTACGAGAGTAGCTTCCTTCTGTTAGTGCTTCAATATTTTTGGCATCCTTTTCTCAATAAAATTTATAGTTCTTTTGGTTTAATAATGGTCTTCAGTTTCTCAGATAGATCTATCAGGTCATCCCATAAGTAATGTCGTTTTTTAGATCAGAATTTGAAGGACAAAAAAAACTCAACTGAAACTTTTTAATCTAGTATATATTTTCCATCGGAATCAATGACACTGCCAATGGCTTACAAGCTTTTCAATGCCATGTTTATAAAATTCAGGTGGTTTTGAGGCAAAAAACGTACAAAGACTGGTGAGCAGGTCATCTAAAGAAGTATACTGTTTCTCATCAAGATAGTTTTGCAGACTCCTGAAGAGATAATCTGAAGGCGCAAGGTCTGGAGGATGTGGAAGTTTTTCCCACCCAAGCTCCTCAATTTTTGCAGAAGTGATCCGAGTGGTATGAGGACGTGCATTGTCATGGTGGAACACGATTCCTTTCCGATTAACCAAAGAAGGTCTCTTTTCTTTTATTGCAGTGTTCAATCGATCCAGTTGTTGACAGTAGACTTGAGCGGTGATTGTTTGGTTGTGTGGTAAGGTTTCAAAATGCATTACACCACCTTTATCCCACCAAACACTAAGCAACACCTTCCGAGGGTGAAGATTTGGTTTTGGCTGTGGTGTCGCTGGTTCTCCGACACAAACCCACTGTCAACGGTGCTTAACATTCTGGTACAGTATCCACTTTTCATCACCAGTCACTAAATGGTGCAAAAATGGATCTTGGAGTTCACAGGAATGAAGAGCTGTGCTAATGTTTACCTGCACCCTCAGATTGTCGACCGACAATTCATGTGGCACCCATTTTCCTAACTTAGGCACTTTCCCGAGTTGTTGCAAATGTCGATGGATGGTGGACGGGGATGAATTGAGTTTCTGGGCCAATTCTTCGACAGTTGTTGAACTCAGCAGGGCGTCCAGAGCGTGCTACATCTGTCAAACAGCAGTCACCATTCCTAAACTTTTGAAACCATCTTTGACATTTCCTCACATGCAGAATATCATTGCCATAAACTTCCTGAATGTTTCACGTTGCTTCAGTAGCACTATTCCCTTTTTTGAACTCGTAAAGCATTATATGCCTGATATGCTCTTCTGATACCACCATGTTTATGAGGGGTTCACATAAAGCAAAACACATCTTCACTGGTCAAGGTCTGTAAAGTATGTAGCGAAACACAATAGATCTCCTCTTAGATATAACCTTTGGAAAATTTATGCTTAAACCGAGTAGGACTAGTTTAAACTTAATCTATCGTAAAAAATGACATTACTTATGGGATGACCTGATAGCTTGAATTTAGTTCCTTCCTTTACCAAACAAGTTCTTATTCCTTTTGTTAAATATTCTACTATTTATTTTTTTTTGTTTTAACATTTGATTCCGCTTTAACACCAGGTTGTTTTCCCCACTTCTCACAACACTCTCAAAACTCGAGTTTTGACACACGCCGATTCTTGGAATTTATTAGCTTATACACTTTTGAACATCACAAGCTTCTCTCTGATAAGGGTCACCTTTCACGTTATTTTTCTTCAAATGTTAAATTTGAAGACCATATTCATAGATAGGTCTTATAAGCAAATAAACCAAGGCTTTGCTAAAATGTTGTAACAAATATGTACTTAATGCCTTTTGCTAACAGGTTTTAACCAACAATTATCTTTATTCTTTTCTAAAATGTTTTACCAAACAATTATCTTTTATCTTTATTCCTCTGGAAAGAAAGAGAGAACCATGAAAATCCTCTCTATAACAAGTATTTCAATCACAACTAAATAAATTAAATAAATTTAGTATATAAATAATAATAATCAAGACCAGGGGGAAAGGGCTGACAACTAAAAGAGGAAAAAGGGTTCACCCTCCACACCAGGAACATGTTTTGAAAATAAGTCCTGAAGATGTGAAGGCTGTCCTCTTGCTAGACAATGCGCCAGCACACCTGTGTGCAGAGGAACTCGCAAGTGAGGATAGCAAGATCAGAGCTATGTTCCTCCCCCTTAATTCCACGTCAGTAATACAACCTATGGACCAGGGGGTGATAGTGAGCTGCAAGAGAATCTACAGGGCCAAGCAATTGGAGCAGTGCTTGTGTGTCATCTCTGAAGATGACACAGAGGACAGGGCTGAGAAGACACTCAGGAACTTTAAAGCCTACAACATCAAGTCTGTTATCTACAATTGGGCCGACAGCTGGAACGAAGTCAAGGAGTCCACTCTGCGCAATGCCTGGAAGAAACTGCTCCATAACATCCAGGACCTGGAAATAAACTTTGAGGCCTTTGAACCACAGGACTATGGGTGTTCTCCAACAAGCAGGCGAAACAGAGGCTACAGAGGACAAAGTTGTGGACTGGCTTGATGCTGACGATGGTGACCCAGGGTACGAAGATCTTAGTGAGAGTGAAATTGCGGGCAACATTTCAGTCAGGTCTGAAGACAGATCCACCGATGAACCTCTTGATGATGATGATGAGGATGCTGAAGATGTCTCCGAGGTTATACCCAAGACTATGTTGAGCCAGGCAAGAGACGCTGCTGATGTTCTGCTGAAATTCATTGATGAGACTACAGCACTGCCTAATATTCTCCCTTATTATAACTACATAAGGAAGTGCCAAAATGAAATCATTGCCAGTCAAAACAAAAGGATCAAGCAAGTGAAAATTCATGATTTCTTCAAGCCCCAACGCATGTCCACACCTGTTTCACGCCAAAGCTCCATTTCAAGTGGAATGTCTGACCTTTCACTGTTCACTGAACCATCACCAACGCCAAGTACTAGCAGCAGTGTTGGCTTCACTGTGTCACCACTCCAGTTTCCTGAGAGTGCAAGTACTAGCAGTAGTACTCCTTCGCCAGCCATCCTACTGGAGCCTGAAGTGGAGTTCAGGACCATCACACCAGAAGTTCCTGATGATATTTTGGAGGATTGACTATATATGGTGAGTACATAAAAATAAATATTTACATGTGCATGTATTCATAAGTAGGTAAGTCTATGTATGCATTTTCATGTTATGTATTGAATGTGGAGATTCAAGGGCTATACATACATGTGTAACTGTACTGAAGTATTTTGGTTACGGAAAACCCCACTTTAACGTCCCATAGTCTGGTAAAGTGGGGGTTGTCCATACTTCACTTTAACATTCCCCAGTACGTTAAAGTGGGGGTTTTCTGTACTTCACTTTAGTGGAAATTTCACTTTAGCGACCACATGCTCCCCTCAAAGTGTACATTAATGTGAGGGTCTACTGTATACAAATAAACACCACATTTTTCCCCCCTGAAAATGAAAATAACCTAGAAATAGAACATAAATGAGTCATAACACAGTACGTGGCAATACACAGTACATGATTCCATGAGTCGCAGTGTAATACATTCTGATGCAACAGAGGAAGAGAGAGTTATAGGTTAAGACGGGAGACTGGTTTTCAAGTTCTGGAGGATCTTCTAGGTGACATTTGATAACTGGTCTCTCAGGTACTGAATGTTCATTTGGGAGTGTTTCAGTTGATTCTGTTTCTCCCAATGATCCTGGACTCTTCTTGGTGGTGTGTGTAGGTGGAGTCCCTGCTTGAGCATCATCATCCTTGTGAGTGATATTTGCTGGTTCTGGCAGAATGATTCATTTGGGGTTTCCACAAGGGGCAAGATCTTTAGTAGATACCATGTCAGTTCTCCCATTGGGGTAACATACATATGCGTAATGAGGACTTGCCTCAACCAACTCGCTCAATGAGAGGGTCAAATTTTTAATTATGGATGTGGTGTTTGGCTAATACCACTCTGGGAGTCAAGAGCCAGGATGGAAGGGAAGGTCCAGTTGATGTTCTTCTCGAGTATGAGAACAGCTTTTCATGTGGAGTTTCATTCATTGAGGTGCAGAGTAGGGATCTGATGGAGTGTAATGCTTCCAGTAATATCGTTCGCATTGGGTGTTCCCTTTGGGGTGGTACAGTGTAGTGCACCTTGTTGATATTCTGGGATTAGTCAGTATTGCTTTAACTTCAGCTGACATAAAACAAGCTCCGAAGTCCGAGTGCACATACACAGGCATTCCATAGATAGAGAATAGATTTGTGAGGCCTTTGATCATGGTGGCAGCACTCGCATTGCAGCAGGGATATGCGAATGGGAAGCAAGAGTATTTGTTGATTATTATTAAAATATATAAGTTAGATCCAGAGCTTGTCAGTAGAGGGCTTTTGAAGTCAATGTTAATCCTCTCAAATGGGGATGTTGTTTTTATTAGTTTTGACTCAGGTGGCTTGTAAAATTGAGGTTTGTATTTCAGGCAAGTCAAGCAATTTGCAGTGACATGACGAACCTCGTCTACAGGATATGGTAGATTTTTGGAATGGATAAAATGGAGCATTCTGCAGACACCGGGGTGGATGAGAGAATTGTGTAGATGCTCCAAGGACTAGTGGAATGTAGCTGCCAAGGGGTTCTCAAAAGAGCATCAGCTGGTAGGTTTTCTCATCCTGCTCTGAATTTGATAGTATATGAAAGCAGGGGAAGTTCCATCTTCCAGCGAAGGATTTTGTCATTTTTTATTCAGTTGGTGGACATGTTGAACATTAAGGAGATGCTGCGCTGGTTAGTCATCAAAATGAAATGGTGAGTTAGGAAATGTTTCCATTTCTGGATGGATTCTATGATCACATATGCCTCTTTCTCCACTATGTGATGTCTCTTTTTGGCATTGTTCAGGGAACAAGAGAAAAAGGCTACTGGGCATCCTTCTTGGGTTAAAATAGCTAAGATTGCTTCATTAGATGCGTCCATTTTGATGGTGAATGTTATATCATCTTGTATGACATTGACCATGGCTTTGGAGATGTCCTCTTTCAGTAGTGCTATGGCATCACAACATTCGGTAGACAATGGAACACCCTAAACTCCAATTAGTGGCCTGACTTTGTCTGAGTAGACAGGTATCCATTTAGCATAATATGCGAAGAGGCCTACCAGGCACTGAAGCGACTTCTTATTGTGTGGTATTGGGAGCTCATGCAGAGGATGGAGACGTTCCGGGTCTGGACATAACTTTCCTTGTGATATGGAGTATCATAGATTTAGCGATGTTAGACTGAGTTTGCATTTGTTCTTGTTGAGAGTAAAGCTGATGCAGTCGGCAACCTCCCAAAACCATTTCAAATTTTCATCATGCTCTTGCTTGTTGGCTCTACATATGGTCAAGTCATCAAGATAGGTGTACATGCTCTTTAGATTATGTAATGATATGAGGTCATTCATCGTGCGTTGGAATGCAGCGACTCCATTAGTGATGCCCATCAGGATACGTTTGAATTGGTAGAGTTTACCTGCTGCTTGAAAGGCAGTATATGGTCTATCTGATGGGTTGATCGCTACCTGATAATAGGTGTTAGATAAGTTGATGCTGAAGACCCTGTGTTTACCAACTTCATTAACCAGTTCATCAATACGTGGCAGTGGGTACTCTGGGTAGGCATCTAGTTGCATGAAGCAGTTAATAGTCTGAGAGAAATCAATGACCATTCTCCTCTTCTTAGATTCATTTGATGATGTAATCATCACCTGCACATGCCACGGAGAGTGATTTGGTTCTATGACATCTTCCTCTATGAGCCATTGTACCTCAGTTTTAATAAACTTTTCATCAGTTGGGCTGAAACACTGTGCTTTGGTGGTGATGGGACAACAGTCAAGTTGCTGAACAGTTTCAGAGTGGAGACAATGATTGCGCGAAACTACAAATAACTTGAGGAATGGCAATCCAAGGATTAAGTCTGTGCACAAGTCAGGGATGATAGAGAACACAAGGGTCATTCTCTGTCAGATCAACCAAAAAAAATTGAAATTAACACCCTCATCTCTCATATTTTGCTGAAATTTGGTTTATAGGGAGTTTGTGAGCCCTGAATCCATTTCTGAAATTATAAGGTCAATCCGACCAACGGTTCAAGAGATATGACCTCGGGCAATTTGAGGTCACTCGCGAGGTTACTAACATTTGGCGAGCCATAACTTGGGTAATAATTGTCATAATTATATAAAAGTATATATATTTAGAATCAGAAAATGACAAGGAATCCAAATATGCAAGTTTTAGAACTCTAGGTTGAAAAATAAAAAGTTACACTGTAACCAAAATTTGAGGTCACGATTTGACCTCTGGGGTATCAAATGAGAATTTTTTTTTAAATGTAAAAAATGAAGGCATAGGCATTGGCTATTAGAATCAGCAAAAAAAAGTTTGTTTATGTTAGTATTTTTCATGTAACTAACATATAAGTGAACACCATATTCATAAGTTGTGCGTCAATTCTACCTATTTTTTCACACTTAAGCTCATAATTTGACCTATAGAAATTAAAATTATATTTTTTATAGATATAAAAAACAAAGTCAGAGTTCTTGACTAATAGAAACAATCATAAAAAGTTTGTTTATGTTGGTACTTTTCATGTAACTAACTTATAAGTGAACACCATATTTATAAATTGCTTGTCATTTCAAGGAATTTTTATATCTTAGCTATCAATTTGACCTCAAGCTCCAAGAATTTAATAAAAATTGTATTTCACTGCTAATCTACACTGACAATAATAGTTATAATAGTGAAAGGGGAAGACTAAGCTCACATGTAGCCTAAACAAACCTGTTGAAACATGTTGCTACTTGTCTAAGTGCAGAATCAACACAGATAGTTGCAAAATTCCTTGTCTACAGGTTAGTACAGTTCCAGCCAGCACTGTGGGTGGCTGGTGGGTATGGTGTTTTAATAGGCCTCAGAGACTATCAAGGCCTAAAATATTAAGTGTGTATAGCTATATATATTTTCTAAAAAAATATATTACCTAATTGTAAATCCTATATCTTTACAGATCAAAATACAATGGTTCGGCACTTGAAATACTGCCAGGACCCTATTCAAAAACACAAGAAACGCATAACAATCAATCTTAGAAAAGTGACTGATGTACTTGTTGAAAAATGTGCTGGAAGAGTGAAAAAAACTCATTGTTGTGTGTGAACTGCTGGACACTGATAATGAAAAACCCCACTATACTTAGTACCACTGAAAACAACGAGTCTGAGCAGGATTCAAATGAATCATCTACTATCAGTGGCTTGAGTAACATCTCTTCAATTCAAGATCTGGACAATGACAGTGATTGCTTGATAAAGGAAAATCCTTCAACTTCAGTTGAACCAGTTCTAGCATTTCTGGACCAAACACCAGTTAAAAAAAGTAAGTAATAAATTAATATAATAACTTATACTTTACTACAAGGTCTGTTTGATCTACTATATAGCATTTAAGGTACTATAATTAATATTTAATTACTAATATTCAGGTGTGTGAAACCTTTTTTTCTGTTCTTTTCAGAAGGGCTGTCATTAAGCCAGAAAAAGCGCAAGGCTCGTGGTAAGCTATCATCTGCTCAGAAACACCTGAAGGAGAGGCTAGAACTCAGTTATGGTGTTCAAATTACCGAGGAGGTAAGTGATACTTCAAAACCTGAAACTAAATCTGAAAACATCTAGACAAATTAATGAATGAATTGAAACAGTCATTCCTGGAGAGCAAATGTCACCATCACAAACTACAAATATTGACACTCTCACCATACACAATTGAAAAAACAGCTAGTTTCTTTCAAACTACAACATACATGGTGAAAAGAAGCCGTCCACTTAAATCAGAACATGGAATCCTTCCGAAGATTCCACTAATGAGCAAAGGAAAAGTGATATCTGAAGAACAGAAAGATATAGTTAGAAGATTCTATGAGTCAGAAGAGGTTAGTCATATGTGTCCTGGCCAAAAGGATTGCGTGAAAGTTATCAGTGCTGAAGGTGCAATGAAGGTGCAAAAACGATTGGTCCTCGGGAATTTAAGAGAGATGTTTGAACTATATAAAAATGATGAAAAGAATCCCAAAATAGGATTTTCCACATTTGCAAAATTACGGCCATCATATTGTGTGCTTGCCGGTAGTGGTGGGACTCATTCTGTCTGTGTCTGCACATACCATCAAAATCCAAAATTGCAGCTGGCTGCATTGGGAGAAAGAGGTCTTTCATACAAGGATCTTATGGATTACAGTGTCTGCAGTACAGAAAGAGAGACTTGCATGATGCAACTTTGCAATGATTGCCCAAGAGAAGAGGGTGTCCTGGATTTTCTTGAGTTACTTGACAGTGTGAAATCAGCTCCAAATGAAATATCTTACAAGCAATGGGTGACTGTTGACCGTTGTACAATGGTTGATAAGGTGGAGCCACTTCATGAATACTTATCATCCCTAAGCATGAAATATCCTGCATGGTTCGTCATCACTTTGTTGCTCAGCAACAATCACAGTACTTCAAGCAGTTGAAAGAAACACTACCACCTCAGAGTGAGGTAGTTATAGTAGGTGATTTCTCTGAGAATTATTCTTTCATTGTCCAGGATGCTGCCCAAGGGTTTCACTGGGACAATTCACAGTGTACAGTTCACCCTTTTGTCATCTATTATAGATCATCTGCAGACCAGGAACTTAGCCATTTTAGTGTCTGTTTCTTATCTGCATCACTAAAACACAACACTATAATGGTTTACTCATTCATATTGAAGCTTATGACATATGTTAAATTCAGATGCCCACAACTGAAGAAGGTGCACTATTTCTCAGATGGATGTGCTGGCCAATATAAGAACAGATACAACTTCACAAATCTCTGTTACCATGAAGAGGATTTTGGTCTGTCTTGTGAATGGCACTTCTTTGCTACATCCCATGGCAAAAATGCATGTGATGGGATTGGAGGAACAGTGAAAAGAGCTACTGCTCGTGCCAGTTTGCAGAGAACTACAGAGAGGCAAATTCTTACACCAGAACACATGTTTCAGTTTTGTGAAGAAAACTTGAGCAAGAAGATAAATTTTTTCTTTGTAACTACAGCTGATTTGAAAGATGCAGAAGAACGGTTGGAACATCGATTCAAGGATAGTAGGGCTATTCCTGGAACTCAGAAATATCATAGATTTGTTCCCCTAAACAAGGAAGAACTGATGGTGTATCCCTTTTCAAGTGGCATTGGAGAAAAGAAAAGAATAAGGAAAAGTCATTTTACTAATGAACCTGCAATGCTTGGTAACCTAAAATGTGTCAAACCAGGAGAGTATGTTGGCTGCATTTATGACATGCAAGTTTGGTATGGAATTGTGGAGGAATATTGTGAAGAGTTTGATGATTTCACTGTGAACTTTCTACATCCTCTGGGTCATCAGGATCAAGTGCATATTATTATCCATCAAACAAGGATTCATGTGCAGTGCCAGGACATCATATATTAACTGTAATGAGTTGTCCTACCCTAAGAGGAGGCAGCAGAATTCAATACATTTTTCCACAAAAAGAAATTGATGAGAGCATCGAGCATGCAAAAATTGTATTAGGCTAGCACATGAATCCTCTAAGTAGGTCTTCCCCTTTCACTATTATAACTATTATTGCCAGTGTAGATTAGCAGTGAAATACAATTTTACATTTTTTGCCTTTGTTTTTATATCTATAAAAAAATGTAATTTTAATTTCTATAGGTCAAATTATGAGCTTAAGTGTGAAAAAATAGGTAGAATTGACGCACAACTTATGAATATGGTGTTCACTTATATGTTAGTTACATGAAAAATACTAACATAAACAAACTTTTTTTTGCTGATTCTAATAGCCAATGCCTATGCCTTCATTTTTTACATTTAAAAAAAAATTCTCATTTGATACCCCAGAGGTCAAATTGTGACCTCAAATTTTGGTTACAGTGTAACTTTTTTATTTTTCAACCTAGAGTTCTAAAACTTGCATATTTGGATTCCTTGTCGTTTTCTGATTCTAAATATATATACTTTTATATAATTGTGACCATTATTACCCAAGTTATGGGTCGCCAAATGTTAGTGACCTCGCAAGTGACCTCAAATTTCCCGAGGTCATATCTCTTGAACCGTTGGTCGGATTGACCTTATAATTTCAGAAATGGATTCAGGGCCCACAAACTCCCTATAAACCAAATTTCAGCAAAATCTGAGAGATGAGGGTGTTAGGCACTGGTTGATCTGACATAGAATGACCCACAATTGTCTCATACTTTCACTGCTCAATGGCAACGTTAGCAACACAGTAGCCCTTGGTTTGAGTAGATAGTGTAGAAGCCACCTTCGAAAGGGTGGCTGATTTGTCATGCACATGCAGGTTGAGTGGTGAAGCTATTCTTTGATGTATGAAATTGTCTGAGCTGCCACTATCAATTAGTGCTCTGACAGGATGTCCATTGATTTCAGCAAGCATGACTGATGGCTAATTTGTGGTTGCTGCAGAGTAACTGGCAGCTAGTGTTACTGATGAAGACAACATAATAGAAGGCGTCGCACAGGGCGAAACTTTTGAGCAGCAGACGTTATTGAATTAGTATATTTAGAATCATGTTGCTTTCCCCTTTTGCATTATGTAAAGCTGACACTTTCTGGCATTCCATTGATGAGTTTTGCATTTGTTCTTGAGGACAAGCACCATGGTGTCTGTTTACAAGTACCTTTGTCAACCTTTTTTATATTGCACTGGTTCCCAAACTTTTTCAGGCTAAGGTTCCCCTTGATATCTGGAAAATTTTTTCCTTTCATTTATCACCATTCCAAAGTCATCTTACATGAAAACTATACCTAAAAATAAGCACTGATTGTCCACTAATTACCAGGATTTCAGAGTAGGTTGAAAAATTTGTATGTACACTCTTGAGTCAGTATTATATTTGTAGTCTTAGATTGGACTCCAACCCAGTGGTGGCATCTGATGAATCCCCAATTCAAATATTTTATAACCAACTACTACCTCGTTTTAAAAATAGCAGTAAAAACTGCAAGCAAAGAGCATAAGGAAAACTTACTAGGCAAAACCCAGAGACCAAAAAGGCTGCAGACACACACACACAATCATCATTGTGCCCAAGATTATATATATATATATATATGAAAATTATTTTGCGAAAGTAACGCATGAAAAATATTTATGATGAATAAAACCACGAAGGAAAGGAAACAGAATGGTGCTCAAGCGCTTTCGTCTAATGACATCCTCAGGAACACTGAAGTACATAAAGAGTTACAGCCTATATATAGGTTACAGAAAAAAAAATATATATATATATATATATATACATAACAAAACAGATAAAAATTAAAAAAAATAAAAAATTAAACATTAAAGGATTGTGGGAGGAGCATACAAATTCATAAGGAAAAACTACCGATTTTTAGCACAAGATCAAATGAATTGTTTCCAACCAATGTTATAGATAATTAAAAAAAATAAAAATAAAAATTTATACTGGAAATCTGCCCAGGTTTTAGCACTCTGCCCTTCTTGTTTAAGTTCGATGTATATAAAAATAAATTGAAAAATAAAAGTTATTAGAGTAGCATACAAGTTCACCAAAGATTTAGCATTTTACCCTTCTTATCTAAATCTGTTCTGAAGGAATTCAGAACAACAGGATCGAGTTGAAAAAGACCTTTGCTTATGTTGAAGTTATTTGTAAGTTGGATAATGGCAGACTCAAGAATATTTCTATTAACAATGTTGCTAGAGTGAAATAAAACTGAGGCATTATTCCAATCAATACAGTCACAACTTAGAGAGCATTATAACAATGTCCTAGATGCACTTGAAGGCAATGAAAACTATGATGTCATATACACAGATTTTGCTAAAGCTTTCAACAAATGCGGTCATGGTATAATAGCACATAAAATGAAACATACGGGAATAACAGGCAAAGTGAGAAAATGGATCTACAACTTCCTCAGAAAATGACTACAGGTGTTCAAAATTCAAGGTGTATCATCATCAGAATCAGAAGTATGCAGCTCAGTACCACAAGGTACAGTAGTGCTGGCCCCACTCCTGTTCATTATCATGCTAACAGACATAGACAGTGGAGTAAACAGTAACAGTATAGTAACATCATTTGTGGATGATACAAAGATCAGAAAAATCAGCGATGCAAATGAAGTGGAGGCCTTGCAGAGGGACACAAACAAAATATACAAATGGTCAGAAAACAACAATATGACATTTTACACAGAAATTTCAGCTCTTGAGATATGGTAGAAATATGGAACTTAAACAGACTGCATATTATGCTCCAGATAGACAAGAAATTCAGAGAAGCACGAAAGCAGTTGATTGGGGTAATAATGATTGATGATGCCAAATTAGAGACACAAAATCAGATAGCAATAAACAAAGCAAAAAGAGTTGTGGGACAGGTACGAAGAATGTTCAAAAGGAGGGATAAGACAGTAATGATTCTCCTGCTGAGAACACTGATCATGTGTACCGAAACTTGAATACTGCTCAGTTTTGACATCCCCATATAAAAAGGAAATAATTAATAAACTAGAAGAAATGCAGAGACATTTCACAGCCAAGATTGATGGCTGCAAAGAACTCAACTACTGGGAAAGACTACGTAAACTAAATCTGTACTCCCTGGAAAGAAGAGAGAGGTATACCATAATCTACATATGGAAAATGATAAAAAAACTGGTACCAAACCTCAAACTAAACCCAATTACCATCCAAACAACGCTGGAAAATAGGAAAGGCAGAATGTGTAGTGTTCCCAAATTAAAAGCCTGACAAGGGACCTCCTCAACTTTGAAGGAAAATAGCTTGGTTGTCAGGGGGCCAAGAATTTTCAACCAGCTTCCAAAGGACCTCAGAAACATTACAGGGGTCAAAGTTGAAATCTTCAAGAGAAGACTAGATGCCTGGCTCAGGATGATCCCAGATGAGCCGAGTGAACCTGGCTATGTACAGTGGAGAGCACAAGAGAGCAACTCGCTCCTCCACCAAGCCAGGACTAAAGGCAAGGCCACCAACTTGACCTTCGTGTGAAGAAAGACCAATGCACAGAACCCAAACAAGGTTAACAAGGTGTGTGTGTGTGTGTGTATAACAAGATACAGAACACACCATATTTTCCATTATTGCATTATCTTGCCAAATGAGTATTAGGTGCTTGCCACCAAATGGAGTGAGAACTAAGCTTTACACATTTGGTATATAAACAAACTGATGTTATCACATTAATTTTCAAAAACATATAAGCCTATGTGCTTAATTTATTAACTGATCCAATATTTTATTTCATATTAAACTATATACAGGGTGTCTCATAAGGAGGAGAAATTCAAAAGCTCCTATGAGAATTCATAGGAGAAATTCATATTTTTCTATTTCTACAAACCATAATTCATATTTTTCTTATGCTCGGGATGCCAATTTCCCATCCACCATTCTGTTCAGTGATGAGGCTGTTTTTTATGGAAATGGTGAGGTAAATCGACAGAACACCCGCTACTGGTCTCAAAACAACCCTCATTGGTATACCTCTTCAAAGGAACAAGGTGCATCTCGGGTGATGGTATGGTGTGGCATTTGGAAGGATCGCATCATAGGCCCCCTCTTTTTCGATGAACATGTCACTGGAGGCACCTACCTACGTATGCTCAAGGAAGAAGCATTTCCCAGTGTCTTGAACGGAGAAGGAAATTTCCCAACATGATTCCAGCAAGACAGCACACCTGCACATTACAGCACCCAAGTAAGGGAATACCTGTACCAACAATTCCCTGGTCATTGGATAGGACGTCGAGGGCCTGTGGAATGGCCAGCTAGAAGCCTGGATCTCATGCCACTAGATTTTTATCTCTGGGGCCACTTGAAAGCGCTGGTATACGCAGAGAAAATTAGGAGTGTTGAACATTTGCGGCAGCGCATTATTGGGACATGTAACACCATTATTCCTGACATCATTCACCGTGTGCTTGCTGACTGGGTATCACGTCTGAATTTGTGTATTGAAAACAATGGTGGACATATTGAGCACATTCTGTAAATAAAAGCTTTTGTTTTGCCTTTTTTTATAATTTTTCCTATGATGCTGGACTTATGGGACACCCTGTAGTAATAAATATTAAGATATAATTTGATGACACTCTTGCCAGTAATTTAGTTCTCTTTCTAAATACTGGATGGCATAAGAAAGAAAAAGGTAATGCAAAAATAGGCAGAGTTGTTCCAGATCTTGTTATAAATTATCTTTATTTTTAATTCAACTGGAAACCTATATACTTCTGCAGCTTTTCTCACACCCGACTTTGGGAACCACTGGCCTATTGTACCTTATTTAAAAGGAGTGATTGAGTAAGAGCCTAATAAAATTTTTTAAAATGAACATGCTGAGCCTAGACAAAAACATTTTTCCATGTGCATTTACCTGGGCCATATGAATGCTCTATAACTTCTATTCCTAACAGTTTTCTGTCAAAAGATCTCTGAATAGGACAATCTTAGTTCTTTGGGGTTTTGAAAGATAACTTTAGATTAACAGAGGGCATAAAGCATCAGAGTAAATATGTAAAATTAATACTGTTAGGGTCAAGGAATAGGCATAATCCTATCTAGCCAAAAGTACTAAACCAGTTAAAACTGAGTGGTTGAAGAACTTGAAGTGTTTTTATACAAATGTAACTAGTCTTAGGAATAAGAAAAATTAATTATATGATCAGTGGAAATCTGTATATAGTCTGTATTATTGAGGATTCAATTAGTGATGTACTGTTCAATGACACTGAGCAGAGTATGAGTTAAATAGTTATACAATGTGTATTTATCAGAGAGTGGACAGGCAGAGGGATGGTTTGGTTGTATACATTAAGAATACAGACCTCCAAACCAACAGGAAGTTGATGATGGCTCAGGAAATAAATAAAGTTTGTAGAGCTACAACATTAATTATGGGAGATTTCAACCTGCCTCATATAGACTGGTGCCTTTTAGGAGGAAATAATAGAGAAGGCAACTTCTTCATTGAGTGCTGTAATCAGGGGTGTAAAAAGTACTAAAATATGTTACTCATGTTCAAGTACAAGTACTTTATCAAAAAGTTATTCAAGTACAAGTAAAAGCATCCATCCTGAAATTTACTTAAGTTAAAGTAAAAAAAGTATCTACTGAATAAAGTACTCAAGTAACGAAAGTAAAAAGTACTCGCCTACAGTTCTCACAAACCATACTGGTACATTTATGTTGTGGGCAATGAGGTCTTTAAACAAAATGATGTATGTAAAAGATTTGCAAAATTACATAAATTACCAGTGATGCGAGATTTGTCTTTCCTTTAGGTATCTACAACACATTTGTTGTATATAATTGGTTACCATGGTATCCAGAACTACACTTACGGTTTAAGCCAACTCATGCAGGCAACTATGCATGAACTTGTTACAACTGTCATGCCAGTAATGAATAATGGCAATAATAATAATGAGTAATGGCAAGGTGCCAGCCTGCTGATGCATGTGATTGGCTGATTAAAATACTGCGCATAACTTGCATTTTGACTGGCTGGCAGCTGCCACAAATTTGAATTTTAAGAATAGTAACAAAATGGATAAAATGAGTTGTATTTGAGTAAAAGTACAAGTAATTCTCTCAAAAATTACTTAAGTTGGAGTAAAGTACTTGAAAATATAAATACTTTTTAAAAAGTATATACTACTAGAAAAAGTTAGTTAAATAAAATTACTTTGTTGGCTGTAATGATAGCCTTCTGACATAATTTGTGGACAAATCAATTAGGGATCAAGCAGTCTTAGATTTGGTTCTATCCAATGATTATAAGGTTATTAGGGAACTTGCAGAATGAGAATCATTGGGGAATAGTGACCATTTGATCATGCCTTAAGATAGAATTAAACAGGAATCTAGTCAACAATGACCATGTAGCTCCTTGCTTCTCGACAGTGATTACAGTAAATTTAGGTAGTTGTTGGGCTCAGTAAAATGAGATAATGAATTTGTTAATAAAAATGCTATTGAAATGTGATCTAGATTCAAAAAAATTAAATTTTAGAGGATATACAATGTAGATGTATTCCTTTCAGAACTGTTAGGAATAACAGGTTAGGAAGCCATTGTGGTGGAATAGGGAAATGGCTAAAATTATCAAAATAAGAAAAGGGCATTCAGGGAAATTAAAAGTAGTAATAGCCTTGTGAACTTTGATAATTATAGGCAGTTAAGAAATAAGCTAAATAGTTGAGTGATAAGCAAAAAGTTTAGTGAAATAAATCCAGCTAGAAATAGCAATAAAGCTCCAAAGAAATTCTTTAGTTTTTATAAATACAAAAATAAAAAGTATGATAGGCTTGGCCCAATAGAACATGATGATGGGATAATTGAAAATGATGAATATATTGTTGATATTTTTAATGATTATTTTAGCTGTTTTTACTGAAGAAAATTTGGATAACTTTGATTTTAATTCTTTACATTCTGTAAACTCAGGCATTCTTGATAAGATTTGTATAAGAAAGGATGATGTTAGGCAAGTGATTCATACAATAAAGTCAAATAAAGCTGCTGTACCTGATAACATATATGCTAAGATTCTCAGAGAAGGGGAGGGTAGCTTGTCTGACTAAGGCACTAACTATTTTGTTTGCTAGGTCTGTTAATCATGCAGAGGTACCAGTTGAATGGAAAAAAGCAAATGTAGTGTCTATTTACAAAAAGGGTAGGAAATTATAGGCCTGTTGGTTTAACATCATTGGTAGGAAACATACTAGGAAGAATTATGAAGAATAATATTCATGATCATTTAAAAAATTCTTATTTCAAATCCCCAACAAGAATTTAGATCAGGAAGGTCTTGTTTGTCTAATCTCTTATAATTATTAGAGTTTGTAGCTGAAGAGATAGATAATTATAATGGACATGATGTGGATGTTATTTATTTGATTTTAGTAAAACATTTGACAAGGTTCCACTTAGGAGACATCTATATAAATTAAAAGCTTATGGAATATTGGGATCAGTTATTAATTTAGTAGAAAAATGGTTTGAAGACAGAGAACAGAGTAATTCTAAATGGTTATGAATGTGGGTGGTAGGAAGTGAAAAGTGGGGCACCAGAGGAATTAGTGTTAGATCCATTGTTCTTTATTTTATATCTAAATGATCTAGAGAAGGGAGTAGGTAGTAAAGTTTCTAAATTTGCAGATGATACAAAAGTAGTTGCCCATTAGAAATATGGAAGAGTCTTATAAACTACAAGAAGATCTTGATAGACTAGTTGCCTAAGCTAGTAAGTGGCAGATGGAATTTGATGTTCAAAAATGCAGTTATCCATTTTGGTAGAAATAATGAAAACTTTAATTATGAGATGCAAGGGAACTTGTTAGAGGATGTTAGACAGGAAAAGGATCTTGGCATTATACTTAGTAGTGATCTAAAATAAAATAAGTAAAAAACAATGGTAGGTATTATTAAGAGGAATGTTAGTTACAAGAGTAAGGAGGTCATCTGTTAATTATGTAATTCTTATGTTAGGCCTCACTTAGAATACTGTTTTTAAGCTTGGTCCCCTTACTTTAGACATAATATTGATATGCTTGAAGGTGCGCAATGTATTGCAACCAAGCATATCTCTAACCTAAGGGGATTGGAATACAGGGAAAGATTAAAGGAACTGGGTATGTTTAGTTTTGAGAGATTTGATTTGAAGGGAGATACGATACAAATGTTCAAAATGTTTTCAGGTTTGGACAATTAGATGTGAATAACTTTTTCTTATTAGAGTCTGATAGAAAAACTCAAGGACATAATAAGAAAATTAGAAAACAGAATTGTAGACTGGATCTACAAAAATATGTTTTTAGTCAGAGTAGTAGATTTTTGGGATGATTTGCCATATGATGTGGTAAATAGTAGTTCCTTAGTCAGTTTTAAGAAAAAGTTGAACATTTTCATGACTGAAAAAGTTTGTAAATAGTGTATATTTTTAGTTTAAGTCATGTAGACTACTTTGGTAGCTCTGTAAATATTTTTATATTAATTGGCTGACTTGAGATGATATTTTGTAAAATTTCATTTTGAAATATAGCTTATGACTTGGATAACCTCAATAGGCCCAAGTGGCTTCATGTTTTTGAAATGTAGTGTAATGTATTTCAAAAAAGTTGATAACTCAAACACTGCTCAGTTCTGAGGAATTTGGACTGGCAATCTTTTACTGTAATCTGTATATATACACAATATATCTGGTGGTTTACATTTTCAATTGTCTAAGTTTAGAGCACTTCCACATGATGACCACCATTCATTGCTACACAGTGTATTATTCAATGCTTGTACTCCATATAGAGCATTTATAAGATTCTTTCTGGGATGAATCCATTAACATCTCTGATTTTTTGACAGAGTTCTACCAGACTACTGGGGTTTGTCATAATAACAAGTGTTTTAACATGCCTTCATAGATAAAAATGCAAAGGGGTTACCATCAGGTGACTGAGGTGGCCATGTTGTGTCATATGAACTGATTACAGACACATGACATAGCACACTAAATATTTATATGTTTAATGTGTTTAATTAAAAAAATGTATTTTATATGTTTAAACTTGTACAGAATATTCTGTTTTCACAACATATAACAAATAATTTACTGAAATAATATCATATATTAATTTTCTGTGTAAACAGATTTTCAGTTGCATAGAGCAAAATAAAATTGGGGGAGCAACACTAGCTATGGTACTGACCTTTTACTTTTTTTTTAATCAGTTCATTGCATATAGCCTGACTGTAGGTCTAGAACTAATCCTTTAATGCTATACATTGTATATTTTCATGGGCTACTAACCCTACCTTTGCAGGAATCGTAGGCGTACTCAAGCTATCGTAGAGAAAATAGATGCTTCTTTGCTAAGCAGGATTGACAACAAAAGGAATGAATTGGCTTTAATCCCCTCACTGAGTGGATCTCTTCGGCGGATCAAAAAAGAGGCTTATTTTCAGCATATTTATCACACAGCAGCAATTGAAGGAAACACTTTAACACTGTCCCAAATAAGAATGATATTGGAGACAGGATTAAGTGTAGGAGGTATGAATGAGGGTATAAGGGGGTCGTGAGATTTTGAAACTATATTTATTCAGTGCCTAGTTATGTTACGATTGTTATCGATGTTTGTTGGCATTTTTTATATCATTTAATTACTTAATTAATGGTACTAATGAGTTACAATTTTACTCCCTTAATAGATTAATAGCCAATTAAAACGGGTAGCGCTAACCATTATGTATTATTATGATACAACTGAATGTATTTTGTATTATGAAAGTATTTCTTTTCAACTTTTTCTTATTATGCATTCCAAATAATACAGGGAAAAGTGTGATGGAGCATAATGAAATCCTAGGAATAGATCTTGCCCTCAAGTACATAAACACAACGTTGGTACACAGAGTTGGGAAAATCACATTAAAAGATATTCTGGAAATTCATCGAAGAGTTTTAGGTCACGTGGACCCGATCGAAGCTGGAGCTATGAGAACTACGCAGGTGAGGTTATCATAAGTCTGTTGGTTGGAAGCCTGATTCTTGCAGCCATTATCAGTTTAAGAGATTATTTATGAAGAGCCAGGCAACACCAATAACAGCAGTGTTAGGTTACTTTATCATGATATAAGTTTCATAAATTATTATTGTTCATTTTAACGATTTTAGCAATATATCGTTGGTAACAAAAATAAAGAATATAATAATGGTTTTCCTAAATTTTGTCGTGTATAATTTAGGCTGTAGGGTGAACTGTGGATCATAAACTTTTTCATAATAGAAGAGTGGGTAAAAATAAAAATTAACACTAGCTGTCTTAAGTTTTACAAGGTTTATAAAGTAACGCAAGTGAAAAGACAAATCCGATTTGAACTGGTTTAAACTAGTTTCAGCTTGTTTTTTAAACTCGTAAAAACATTTTTATCACCTCTTATAAACCCTACTATGGAATATACAGTGGTTATAAAGTACATGTCATAAATATTACTTGTCCATGTTCACTCGCGTTAATATAGTGCGTTCGAAAAGTCTCTCTACAGTCAACCAACACTTTAAAAAAAGCGTTTGACAACGAGTGTAGATGAGTTGCTCTGTACCTGCAAAATGGTGGAAAACACTTTCAACACATGCTGTAAAATCAAAAGGTTATGTAATGAAATCACTAAATCATGGTTGAATGAAAACATTGTAGTTTTTCAATTTCCTATGTGTTTAACCCTTTATCGCCCAACTTTTTGCGTAGGGTTGAGTCTAAATGCGTGTATTGAAACGTTACGTATTCGACGCACAGTGCGGTAAAGGGTTAATATAGCACTGCGGAGAGACTTTTCGAACGCACTGTATAATTAAAATTGGATTTGTCTCTTCATTTGCGTTACTTTATACACACCCGGTATGTGCCATGATTTAGGGGTTATCCTCGGCACAGAGTTCATATAGATTTCTTCACTGAAACAAGAAAGTACAAATTCACTCACGACTGTATCTCAGCCTCCAAAATTGCGCCCCAAAAAAATGAAAGACCCATAATGCAGTAATGAGAATTAGCATTTAAGATATTCCCAACCCAGAACACATTTAGAAATAGACCAACCCCAATATACAGGGTGTTTATAAAGTCCCTATCTATTTAAGTGAAAACGTAACAAAAAGGGTTAAATTCAATAACAATATAATAGAAAGCATTCATTTAATGAATACTTAAGCATTTGATTCTACATGAGCACCATCAGTATCTACAGAGTTCGAATCTATCAGCAGCATTGCGGAACACATTTTGGAGTATGACAGGGGTTATTTTTGTAACTGCTGTTACGATACGAGCACGTAAATCTTGCAGATCTGTAACCTTCGTTTTGATAGATGTTTGATTTGATAAAGCCCCATGCAAAGAAATCCAAGGGCGATTTAGAAATCGTTCATTTAGGTACTCCCGAACAATGTTTGCATAATGACAAGGTGCCCCATCTTGTTGAAATGCCATCTGAATGAAGCTGGGACATTTACGTGCTCGTATCGTAACAGCAGTTACAAAAATAACCCATCATGCTCCAAAGTGTGTTCGGCAATGCTGCTGACAGATTCGAACTCTGTAGAGATACTGATGGTGCTCATGTAGAATCATATGCTTAAGTATTCATTAAATGAATGCTTTTTATTATAGTTATTGAATTTAACCCTTTTTGTTACGTTTTCACTTAAATAGATAGGGACTTTATAAACACCCTGTATAAGCAGACCATAAATATTAAACCGAGTTCAAAGTGAAATGGTTCACAAACTGAAAATAGATCCAAGGGAAATGGTACTCATTAATGAAAGAGACCATTTTGAGAATTTATTCCCATTTAGAACCAGAGCAGAAAAAATGAGGAGAACCATTATGACTAGCCCAAACTCATTAACATAAAACTCAGGACTAATGAAACTTCCGTGGGAACAGCAAAATAAAGATATAGCTTAAAACGCTTAATTTGAGAGTATATCACATCCATAAAGAATGAGATACGAGTTTACAATGATGGCCCTAAACAAAAACAAAAACGTGTGTGCAGTAATGTTTTTGACCAAACAAAAATATTACAAGTGCAGAAGAAAAAAAAATTCAAAGATCTCCAGTTACTTCAGACTTCCTGAGCACTTTGAAAAACAAACTTGTTGCGCCACCTTGACCTACAGCGTAACATGGAATCCAAACCACGACCCACCATGGGTGGTCAGAAATTACGAGTCCATGCCCGGACTTGATCTCACGACCTCCTGATCAGCAGCCCAGCGTTTTACTTAACCACTAGACCACCCAGGGTACCTGTTTATCTACCAACTTATTTTTCTGCAAGGGTGAACAGCTGGGTAAGCTGCACGCTGACTGCTTTTGCCTGGAATCGAACCTGGGACCGTTGAATTCGTAGTTAGCGATGCTTACCACTACACCACGAGGCGCATATATATATATATATATTATATATATATATATTATATATTATATATATATATATATATACACCACACCAGGGTGGGCCGAAAGTCTGGATCCATAGGAAAATATTTATTTTAATACATAAATTACAACAAATGGTAAATACTTAAAATGAATATCAACTTTAACTCGTAAATGCGTATCCGTGATACTGTACAGTGGTTCGTACTCCAGTATAAACAACAAATTATAACAAATGCTCAAATTGGCGGTCTCTGACATCGAGACACTTAGGAATGAATTTATGATTTTTAATAATTCTTCGAATGACGTTCTCGAGATGCGTGTTTCATTTGATAATCTTCTTGTTGACTTTACTGGACTATTCGTTAAAGTTTCACATACCATTGCAGAGGTATTTTCATCAGTTGCAGTTTTTGGACGACCAGAACGCCGTCGATCATGTACATTTCCTGTTTCTTTGAAACGTTTAAACAACTTGCCACAGTCGCATGTGTTACTGGATGCTTATCAGGATGATTTCTATTGAATTCGGTAGCAACTTCTCCGTGTGTAGCGCCCTGTCTTGCGTACATGAGCACAAGTTCTACCCGGTCTTCTGTTGTTAGATTCGAAGCCATTTCTGGGCTGAAATAAAAAAAGTATTTGAGTATTTATACTGGAGTACGAACTACTGTACAGTATCACGGATACGCATTTACGAGTTAAAGTTGATATTCATTTTAAGTATTTACCATTTGTTGTAATTTATGTATTAAAATAAATATTTTCCTATGGATCCAGACTTTCGGCCCACCCTTGTATATATATATACCCTGTGTGTGTGTGTATATATATATATATATATATATATATATATATATATATATATATATACACACCGGGTTATTACAAATGATCTTCCCGATTTTAAACATTTATTATGAAAAAATTAACAAAGCTACAGCGAAAAGCAAGATATACAAATAAAGAAGAACTAAAAAAGTTTTATTTACAAGCTATTGAAGTTCAATATGAGCTCCTTTTGTGGCTCCTTATGAGGTTACAACATTACTGAATGAGCAATTGCCTTTGAATCGGGCGTGGGGGCTCATTCACCCGATCTAACCCCCTTTGACTGCTTCCTCTGGGGCTATGTTAAAAATTAAGTTTTTGTTCTACCAATGGCAACAACTTTGGAACATTTAAAGGAAAGGATACGTGAGGCTGTTTGAAACGTTCAGTATGATATGCTACAAAATCTATGGAAGGAAGCAGAATACCGCTTTGATGTCTACAGAGCCACAAAAGGAGCTCATATTGAACTTCAATAGCTTGTAAATAAACCTTTACGAGTTCTTCTTTATTTGTATATCTTGCTTTTCGATGTAGCTTTGGTAGTTTTTTCATAATAAATGTTTAAAATCGGGAAGATCATTTGTAATCACCTGGGATATATACGAGGAGTGATCAAAAAATATTGATAATTTTATTGTTACGGACAAATGAATGCAAATAAGAAATAACCGTTTACATATGTGAGTCTTCCTGCCCTCTGGCGTCTGCATCTGAAGCAAAATCTGTTACCATGAGTCAGTAGTTGGTTGGAGCTTAAAAGGAGGTGTGTTTTGCAGTACGTATAAATATCTGAAATGGAACAATGCGTGTTCCGAGACGAACGAAATGATTAAAACAGCTTTTGGAAATGATGCTCTCAGTGTAGCTAACGTTTACAAATGGCACAAAAAGTTTAAAAATGGAGAAACATTTGCTCGTACCAGAAATCGAATCTGTTGGACATTTTCATCCCAACGAGAAGTGGAAGGGCGGCCACTGCGTTCCTTGTTTTCAAGCGATATTTCTCCATTTTTAAACTTTTTGTGCCATTTGTAAACGTTAGCTACACTGAGAGCATCATTTCCAAAGCTGTTTTAATCATTTCGTTCGTCTCAGAACGCGCGTTGTTCCATTTCAGAGATTTATACTCATGCATACTGCAAAAACATACCCTCCTTTTAAGCACTCCAAGCAAATTTTGCTTCAGACTGCAGACGCCAGAGGGCAGGAAGACCCACGTATGTAAACTGTTATTTTTTATTTGCATTCATTTGTCCGTAACAATAAATTATTGATACTTTTTGATCACTCCTTGTGTGTGTGTGTATATATATATATATATATATATATATATATATATATATATATATATATATATATATATATAATATATATATATATATATCCCTTTGCTTTGTCCGGAGCGATAGGGTGCGTCCCTCTGTGGCGAATGTGGGAATACACCTTTCTTCGGTGTAAGGGCTTTCTCTGCCCTCGTGGACCATTGGGCCCGTTTGGGGACCCGGCTGATCTCCTGCTTCTTTTTCTTTCTTCTCCTTTAACCCATTCTTTCTGGCTTCTCCCTGTTTTTTTTGGCGTTGTTCTTTGGACCTTGATTTAGACCCTTTCCTTGGCCTCGGGTGTGGGAGATGGTTGCCCTGCACCCTTGTCGCTTTCCAACCAAACCCAAACCCTGTCCCTGCCACTTTTCACCACGCGTTGGATGAGAGTGGCCGCCTTTCAGGCACAGGGACTGGGTGCGGGTGTATCTCCCCTGCGTGACATCTATTGGTGGTGGGACCAAGTGTGCCCACACTTCGCCTTTCCCTTGTTGGAGTCGGTGGTGGCTGGATGCACGCGGGGGATGAAGTTCTTTTTTTTTTGTTTTGCTATGGACACTTCTCCCCCTCGGCTTACGACTACTGCTTCTCATTCCCGGACTATTCCTTCTCTCAACATTCGGGTGGTGGGCAACCAGGCCCTCGAGTCCTTTACCACTGGAAGACCGCGACCTAATGGGGTTGACCCCCCTGTGGAAGCGGAACGCTTGCACTCTCCTTTTCCGTTGCCGACTCCAGTCCGTCCCTCGACTACGCCCTTGGACCTACACTCTCTGGAGCAGGGGTCTCGCCCCAGCCCACTTCAGCCACCTTCGGGCAAGTCAAGTTCCACCGAGGACTTGCCCCCACAACCCGGCTTCTTGCTCTCCCCATATGCCCCCCTCACCCGCCGTCAGCCACCTCCCCACGGAGAGAGCCTCGCGGCGGACGGGGGAGCCGCATTCACGGCCGTCCTATCGACCGTTGAATATCCCAGTCCATTTCGACTCTACCACCTCCCTCTCCCTCCCAAGTATCCACAAATTCCTGGTGATTCGGCCTACATCTGGTCCCTCCCGAACAACTCTGAACGGACGTTCCAGGCGATCCGAACCCACAGCAACTCCAGCCGCTATGACGTACGACCACAGAGGGATGGCTCCCTCCTCGTAAAATCACGCTCAGCCGCAGAGACGAAAGCCCTACTCTCCGTCACTGAGGTCCTTGGATGCTTGGTGTCCGTTTCCCCACACCCTCGCCTGAGCCAGAGTCAGGGCACTATTTACGCCACCCGCCTATTGTCGGTCGCAGTGAACGAGCTCCTGGAGGACCTCGCACCCCAAGGAGTCTCTAAGATCTATCGTTTCACATCCGACAGGGAGGCACCCCCTCCCCCACCCCACGTCTGCTCCTTACTTTCAACACACTAATCCCCCCCGGCCGCATTGTATGGGGTATGGGAGACCGCGCCTCATGCGAGTTTTCTATCCGCCCATACGTCCCAGACCCGACCCGTTGCTTCAAATGCAATAAATTCGGACACGTTAGCTCCGCTTGTCGACAGCCGCATCAATTATGTGTACACTGTGGACGACTCGCTCACCCTGACAGGTGCCCCAACACACCCAAATGCTCCAACTGTGAAGGCGCACACCCCTCTTCATCCCGAGAATGCCTTTTCTTCAGGTTCGAGAAGGAGGTCCGAGGCCTACAGGTGACGGACTTCCTTAGCCCCCGTGAGGCACGCGACAGGGTGCGGAGTCGGGAGGTGAGGCCGGGGGTCCTATGCCGCTGCTCTCGGCTCTATCATCTCGGCACGCCGCCCTGGCCTGCCGCCGAAACGCCCCCAAGCCACTGCTCCCTGTTCCCCTCAAAGAAAACCCTCGCAGGGCCAGACGGTTTCCTGTCCCCCCACCATTCCTCTTCTTCCCACACCTCACCTGCCACGAGTCCCCCAGGTGTCTGGGACCAGGACACCCAGGTCCCATCCACCTCAAACCCCGCCTTCCCAGTACCTCCTGCACACGCCCGAACCTGCCGCCCGGAGCAAGCCGTCGAGGCGGAGACGCCGGAGCGTGTCACCGGACCCTCCGGCCTTCCAACGTCTCTCTCCCTCTTCCCCTCGGACCAAGAAGAAGGCTCGGATCCTCACTCCGCCCACCACGTCTACTATGTCCATCTCTCCCCATCGCAGAAGTCCCACCACTCTACCCCCACAGACCCTGACAATAGTGGCTGAGATCCACGACCCGCCCCGGACGACGGGACCCAATCCGAACAATATCCTCTCCCCCAAGGATCCGGTGGATGCGGCCCTGGCGCAGCTGCACGGTGTGACCGAGGAAAGCTCGGCCGCGCCCATGCCCACGAGCCTTCTGGATCTGCCCTTGCCTCCTGGTGCCATTTTCTCCACCCCTCCACGAGACTACTCTGATTCACTTCCTTCCACCCCCATTGTACCTACTCCCCCAACATCCCCGGCCCCCTCCTTGTCAGCTACCCGTGTATGCCCTCCCTCCCACCCGCCCGGTCCTTTTGGTACCCCTTATCACCACCTCGAGTCCGCCATGAGACCCCGGACAGGCGGGGTAGCGCCACTTTTGGGGCTACCGTGCCCCTCCTGGTCCGACCATAGAAGCCCGTCACAGTACATCCGACCCTCTCAGCCCACGATGTTCCTCTGCCTGCCGTGATCCACGCTTCCGGTCTCGCTCGGCCGACTCGATCCCGCCACCTCCGCGGGGTTCGACAGGCCACCGATTCCTTCCCTGGTGAACGGTAGATAGCCAGCCATGCTCCCGACCAAGCCTTCAATTTCGCGAACTCCGGATCTCCCTTCATACTCCAACCTCCTAGCACCTACACCTTTACCCATCCCCCTTTATCAACTAATAGATCCCCCAAAACCACAATAGTCCATTGAACTGTCGAGGAATATTCGCAAATTATGAAGGCCTTACCTCCCTGCTTGCCACTTCCCGTCCGGTACAACCGTACCCCTCCTACCCACTATCCAGCGACTGACCCTTACTCACTCCCCTAGTCTACCACCCCCAACACAGTAACATCACCCACTCACCGCCTCGCCGAGATATGTACCGCTCCTTTTAGGTACGAATCGGCGGTAAATCAGAGAAAGAAAAAAAAATATATATATATATAACTCAGAATGGTCCCCTGAGATAATTTTTGTGTAATACGCAGACTGTGCATGGAACAAGGACCCCTTCTGGGATATTAAATCCACTATGGTCCCAGTAAGTAATAGTAAATGGCAAATACTAAAGTTTTTCTTTTTCATAATGGAAGCCCAACACGGGCAAAGAGGCCCCAAAATATAGCTTCCCTCACCAGCTATCTGGTAAGCAGATATGACCCAGCTTTAGGACAGGGTCTGTGTTTAAGCTAACGTAGCAACTACATTCAGAACCTCAATATACGCAAGAAACTTGTTGCATTTACGTCGGATTGAGTTCACATCAAAGAAAAAGACGTTATTTGCCTCGAAAAGTGGATGCTCAAAGTTGCCGGTTGAGATTTAAGTTTCGGATTTTGGCTGAACATACAATAGTTACCCTTGTTAGGGTAACTTTAACTTATCAGATAGCTGGTGAGGGAAGTTATATTTTGGGGCCTCTTTGCTAGTGACCCATTGCCCGTGTTGGACTTCCATCATGAAAAAGGAAAAACTTTAGTATTTGCCATTTACTATTACTTATTCGACCATAGTGAATTTAATATTCCAGAAGGGTTCCTTGTTCCATGCACAGTAGGCCGGGTCGAAATCAGTCAAAATGATTTTTTTTAGATGGACACTATGTGGGGTTTATGAAATGATATCCTGACCAACATACTCCAAAAGAAAGTTTATGCTCCCCTCCGTACCACTAGTATACTCCCTCTTATTTTTGGCTCCGCCCCCAAATTAAAAATAGTATCATAAATCAAAATGGAGATCATTTAGAGCATTTTTTTTATAGAGATGACCCCCTTATAATTGCATAATATACCTCATGTGCAATTTTCAGGCAATTATCCAAGAAATTTCAAATCCTTGAAAAATTGCTGCATCCCCAAAAAGTGTTATCAGTATATAGAAAAGGGTGGCATAAACTTTAGTTTGGAGTACTGATTGCCTAGGAGACCAATTCATAAACCTCATATAGGCCTAGTATATTTGTCTGAAAAGAAGACAATTAGTCTATTGTACCATTTATTACACAAAACAGCTTTGAAGTAAAAACAAAATTTAATTTAAAAATTACCTTCACAATTCACTAATTACTTGTGGATGTGCCTTGGCCCAATTGGCTTTTCCATTCAAACTGTGGCAGTCTTTTCTTGATTCCAGTTGATTGAGGATAAATTTGTGCCGATTGCCGTAGCCAATCCTTTGTTCTGATGCTTTTGTCACTAAGTTCACTGCACTTTCCACGCTTTGACTGTGGCATGAAAAGGCAGCAATTTTCAAGGGTTCTGTTCTTGTATGCAGTAGCTCTTCATTGCTGAAATTCCTTATCAAAGGTGGAGGATTGATAGCTTCCTTTCTCCAGTCAATCATCTTATAGTAGTCTCTGGAATCGAAATTTAGAGATTTAGGAAGCTCAAAATTTCGTGTGCCACTGAAACGTGTCTGACTGAGAAGTATCTTCTGAAGAGCATCTTCTCTGACATGTTGTCTGCTATCAGTAAGCATTGACAGTAGGATAGCTTCGGGATTGGCAAAATAGGCATTATTACGGAACACCGGTTCCATAATAATGCGATGTTTTTCTTCCAATCCTCGCATCAAGACAATCAAATGAAAAAAAATCTGTGCTCCATCAGTAGCTTTAGGATGGGATTTGATATGAAACCATCCAGGAGCATATGATTTCATGACGATGGTTACCAGTTCTTTCAGATTTTGTTCGGGATGCAAAGTCGATACATATAAACGAAGATCCGGTTTGCTCGGGTAATCCAGCGAGCATGATGAATGGCACCTGGAGACCTGCGGGCTAGACTTTCAGATACACATCCAGATCGCACTGCTAGGCACATATCATAGAGATACTTTGATCACTGCTCAACTCTTTCACGACATTCGGTGGTATATCTTGGACGTTGCCCTGACTGGTGAAATGCCACTAAGTCTAAAATGGTTAAATCACATTTCAATTTGGCTCCAATTGAACCTTTAAAGGTATTTGGCCCTGATGTTTTTCGTCTATGGTTTCAATGTGTGTCTGAAGGGGAGTTCATTCATGTGTAAAAGACACCACGAACCATTGAACTGATCTATGCAAAAAATTTCATCAATTTTATGGTACCAGCAATTCTACCAGTATTGACAGCAGTACCGTCGCATAGCAGAGCATTGAGAGTGTCGATGCTCGCTGAATCAATTAGAACGTTATAATTTCATCAGCTATACACCGAGCATTTCCTGCGTCAGGGCCATGGCCGTAGCTACCTATGAGGTCACCGAGGTCCGGACCTCGGTAATTATTTCCTCAAAAAAAAAAAAGAGACTGAACCGTTCTCCGTGCAGCTTTAATAAAAGTATTTTTGCTAACAGGTCCCTTTGTACAGTATTTAATTATAGACAAGGGTTTTGTGTTTAGTGTATAGCTTGGGTTGTGTTTGTAGATGTCATTTTGGTCTGAATTTTGCTCGTCCCGCCGCGCTCGAAAAAAATCTGGACCTCACTAATTTCTAAACCCTAGTTACGGCCCTGGTCAGGGCAGAGATGGTTTACATAGATACCTCCAGGGTCTTTGATCAGCACATAATGATGTTCTTTCTCTTTTCCATGCTTGGTTAACGTATCATCCTTTCTTCCATCAAACCCTATACATTCAATATTCACATTTTCATATCTAGATCTAACAATATTTTTCTTGCCTACACGAATTCTCTCTCTTTCTATTTTCTTCCTATCAAGCATGTTAGATTGATCGATTATTCCCATAACTTTTAATGCAGCATTAACAATAGCTGCTGTAGCTCTCGAACTCACACGGTAACGGTCTGCCACCAATGGTAATTCATTGTATGAATACCTATTTTGATCATTTTCAATCAATTCCACATCGACCACGAATTCTAGCTCATTGTCACTGTCTTCTATATCTTCGCTAAAGTCATCTACTGAAGAAGATGGTACAACTTCCATAGCCTCTGCCATTTCCACTTGTGACCTTTGTTGCCTCTTTTGTTCTTCTCTTGCTCTTGAGAGGGATCGTCTCTGGACAGCTGCAGCTTCACGATCAAATGGCCTTAATTGATTTATTCTTTGCTTTTGGCCTACAAATGACTCCCACTCTACCATTGGGATTTTTACTCGCATCGACAAACGGCCTTTCTATTCTTTATCATAACATTTGCAAGTACAAATGTCAAACATTTCATCATATGAAGCAAGTTTTTTAGCAAAATTTTCATTCCTTTGACGTAGAGGAACCTTGTTCAAGGAAAGAGCTGATCTGATTAATCTTTCCACTGCAGAGAAAATAGATATTTCTTGAATGACAGGGAAAGAGAACATGGCCCAAATATCTTGAAGATCTTTGGTAACTATATTGTAGCAATCGTTCGCAGTTGCTGATCCCCTTGACTTGATTTTTTTCTCTCTTTTGAATGAAGAAATAGTGTCTGACAACGTCTGCCTTTGTAGGAATCATTGATCGGCGGAATTCAGTGGCAAAACCAAAAGCTGCATTCGAAGATTTGTTTCTGGTTGACATTTTTTCAACATTTTTAAAAAATTAAAATCCAGCTTTTATAGAATCATGCATGGATCATAAGTAAATCTAAAGAACATAAATTCTTATAATTCCTGTAAAATATATGATAATTAGAACATGAAATTTATTGGTATTGAATTTGAAATTCAACACAGCTCAGTAATTGATTACACATAAACGATGTTTATGTGTAATCAATTTTCTGATATAGCAAATATTTTGAGAAAATACGCGTGAAAATTTTGAGAAATCCAAATTTTTGAGGTAATTGCCTGAAAATTGCACACAAGATATATTATGCAATTTTAGGGGGGGGGGGGGGGTCATCTCTATGAGAAGATGCTCTAAATGGTCTCCATTTTCATTTATGAGACTATTTTCATTTTTGGGCGGAGCCAAAAATAGGAGGGAGTATGCTAGTGGTACGGGGAGGAGCATAAACTTTCTTTTGGAGTATGTTGGTCAGGACCCCAATTCATAAGCCCCACATAGTGCCCGATCTGCCCCCAGAAACTCGACCCGGCCTAAATTGCACAGTATATTATATAAAAATTATCTCAGGGGACCATTCGGAGTTGTATTATACTTGTGACACACCACACACACACAACACACACACACACACCACACACACACACACACACACACACACACAGTATAACCTAGTTTTGTTACTCTACCTCATCTTTAACGGTTGACGTTTTGTTTATGTAATCTCTCGTTTCTTTTTAAAGGTGTTCGTGAGCGACCACATTCCTCCGCCTCCATCCAAGATCGAAGTCCTGATGGAGGCTTCGTGTCGTGGTTGAATTCGGCGGACGCACAAAACTGCACCCGATAAAGTACGCGGCTTTGGCCCATTACAAATTGGTCTTCATTCATCCTTTCATCGATGGTAACGGAAGGACCGCGAGGTTGCTCATGAATTTTTTGCTCATGCAGGTCACTATCATTTGCCTTGTTTTTATCCTTACAATCCTCGTCCTCATTTCATCGTTAAACTTTAGGATCTCGCGTATGTAGTAATTGCGTGATGATAATTTTACGAGGATAAACCACTCGTAATTTCATTTGATATGGGTCTGTTATTGTTTTGGGTTACGCCACTTACTCGTGGTCGCCTCTTTACTTCTGTAAAAATTATTTAGGATTGCTAATATATTTCTCAGTAACGAGAAACGTGAATCTCTGGACCAATCTTCCTCATTCCGCGTTTCCCCCCGTCTATGACCTCCAATTTTTTCAAACACTAGTGTCCAGGAATCTCAAAAACCTTGGACCTTGATTTGGCTCCCTTCTTCCTCTTTTTGGGGATTGCGTTTTTGCCACCATTCGCCCTTGCCACTCCTTCCTGCATAAAAAAGTGATTGCCAAAAATCACGGACGCTTGTTGAGGAGCTGAATTCGAGAGGCTGCGGCAGTAGATGGCGAAAAATACGCCTCATGTAGTAGGACTTGAAGGTGCCAATGACCTTGGTCCATCGGCTGAAGAATTGAGGTCATGTTCGAGGGAAGAAACATAATTTCTACATTAGGATTACCAAACTGAAGTGTGGCAGAGTGTCCTAGAGCATTGTCAAGAATATAAAGGATTTTAAATGCCAGATTCTTCTCGGCGAGGTACCTCTGTACTTCATGCGCAAACCAATGATGGATGCATTTATCCATTTTAAAAATAATTTTAATAACAGTGCGGGAATGTATAAAATTGACAATATCCCGTTAAAATACCTTTTACCTCTAATTAACGCTCGTTAATCATGTGCTAATCTTTCATTTTTCTGTCCGCTGTACATATGTATATATTTTTGTCATCTCGCCTTCTCTTCATTCCTTGACGAGGTGTACTTCTGAATACACGAAAGGCTTTGGAATCATTCTTCTTTTTCTTTGTGGGTTTGCATCATTTATTCATTTTGCGTGTTTAATTGTGAAATATATATATATATATATATATATATATATATATATATATAAAATTTTGACCTCTCCTTAGGGAAACGGAGCTTACAGATGAAAAGAAGGACCAACAAAAACAGCAAACATTTTCGTTTATTTTTGTACTTCAGACGTTTCGGCAAATCTTTTGTCATTATCAGTGAATTATAAACCTCAAAACAAAATAGAGTAAATAATTAAAATTACATCAATACAAAAGGTATTAAAATTACCTCAACTGGTAAATACACAATAATTACGTCAACCTTCATATTCGGCAGATACTGAGAGAAAACTGTATGAATGTCAGTTACATTGGAAGGTATAATAAATCTATGAAAGTAGGTTGGTTGGTTAGTTAGAAGAGCTGTAATTTGTAAAATGAACTATTGTTGTTAATGGAGGGTTTGTTCCTATGGATGTACAAAGATTCTAAAATTCGGAGTTCTCTGTAAGGTTATTGGTTCTTGTTAGAATTTCGAACTGGGTTTCGTAAAGGGGATGGTTGTTATCATTACTATGGTTTCTAATTGCGGATTGTGGTGGGTTACTAAGGGGACGGCTGGTATGGACTGATAAGCACAAATGTTGAGAAAGACGTACCTCCAGTTGGAGTTGAGTACTGCCGATATACGCAGCCTTATAGCTGTCGCACGTGTATTTATAAACAACATTAGGGCATACAGTTTTGGGGAATTTGTCTTTGAACTTTATAAAATTTGATAATTTAAGTGGGTTGACGAGGGCGAATCTAAAACTTATTTGGGGATAACTAGACTTAAGAAGTTTGGATACTTCATTTCGAATACGTAATGATAAATAACCATAAAAAGGTAATTTAATATATCTGGTTTCTTTTTGTACTGTGGTTATAGGGAGTTTAGTATTAAAAGTGTTATTAAAAATTTCTTTAATTGGTTGTCAAAATTCTTCGTTTAATGAAAAGTAAACCTTATGAACCTTCTGTTGTTTCGTGCGTTGGTCTCTCTTCACACGGAGGTCAAACTGGTGGCCCCGCCTCTAGGTCTGGCTTAGTGAAGGAGTGAGTTGCTTTCTTGCGCTTTCCACCGTACATAGCCAGGCACGCCCGGCTCATCTGGTACCGTCCTGAGCCAGGCATCCAGTCTTCTCTTGAAGACTTCAACTTTGACCCCGGTTACGTTTCTGAGGTCCTTTCGAAGCTGGTTATAAAGTCTTGGCCCCCTGACAACCAAGCTATTTTCCTTCAGAGTTGAGGAGGTCTCTTGTCGGGCCTTCAATTTGGGAACTCTACACATTCTGCCTTTCCTATTTTCCAGTGTTGTTTGAATGGTAATTGGGTTTAGTTTTAGGTTTGGTACCAGTTTTTCGATCATTTTCCATTTGTAAATTATGGTGTATCTCTCTCTTCTTCTTTCCAGGGAGTACAGATTTAGTTTACGTAGTCTTTCTCAGTAGTTGAGTTCTTTGCAGCCATCAATCTTGGCTGTGAAATGCCTTTGCGTTTCTTCTAGTTTATTAGTTTCTTCCTTTTTATATGGGGACGTCAAAACTGAGCAGTATTCAAGTTTTGGTATAATCAGTGTTTTTAGCAAGGGAATCATTACTGTTTTGTCCCTTCTCTTGAACGTTTTTAGTAACTGTCCCGCGACTCTTTTTGCTTTATTTATCGCTATCTGATTTTGTGTTTCGAATTTGGCATCATCGGTCATTATTACCCCCAGATCGATCGCTTTCGTGCTTCTCTGAATTTCCTGTCTATCTGGAGCATAATATGCAGTCTGTTTAAGTTCCTCTTTTCTACCATATCTCAAGAGCTAAAATTTCTCAGTGTTAAAAGTCATGTTGTTGTCTTCTGACCATTTGTATATTTTGTTCATGTCTCTCTGCAAGGCCTCCACTTCATGTACATCGCTGATTTTTCTGCTGATCTTTGTATCGTCTGCAAACGATGTTACTATACTGTTGCTGTTTACTCCGCTGTCTATGTCTGTACTTTATTAATAATTACCACCCTTCTAATCCTTTTGACAACCAATTAAAGAATTTTTTAAATAACACTTTTAATACTAAGCTCCCCATAACCACAGTACAAAAAGAAACCACATATATTAAATTACCTTTTTATAGTTATTTATCATTACGTATTCGAAATGAAGTATCCAAACTTCTTAAGTCTAGTTATCCCCAAATAAATTTTAGATTCGCCGTAGTCAACCCACTTAAATTATCAAATTTATATAATTTATATGTACGCCTCGGTGGTTGTAGTTAGCGTCGCTGACTACGAATCTATCGGCCCCGGGATCGAGACCCGGTGAGGGCAAGCGGAGCACAGCAAAACCCAGCTGTTCATTCTTCCACACGATAAAAAAAATTGGTTTATAGATAAATGGGTACCCTGGGTAACCTAGTGGTTAAGACGCTGGGCTGCTGGCGGGGCTTGGTTTGGATTTCATGTTAAACTGTAGGTCTAAGGTAGAGTGACAAGCTTGACCTTCGTCAGAATGAACAATTCGCGCGAAAGCAAAACCAAGGTGTTTATATATATATATATATATATATATATTATATATATATATATATATATATATATATATATACCCTTTGCTTTGTCCGGAGCGATAGGGTGCGTCCCTCTGTGGCGAATGTGGGAATACACCTTTCTTCGGTGTAAGGGCTTTCTCTGCCCTCGTGGACCATTGGGCCCGTTTGGGGACCCGGCTGATCTCCTGCTTCTTTTTCTTTCTTTCTCCTTTAACCCATTCTTTCTGGCTTCTCCCTGTTTTTTTGGCGTTGTTCTTGGACCTTGATTTAGACCCTTTCCTTGGCCCTCGGGTGTGGGAGATGGTTGCCCTGCACCCTTGTCGCTTTCCAACCAAACCCAAACCCTGTCCCTGCCACTTTTCACGCGCGTTGGATGAGAGTGGCCGCCTTTCAGGCACAGGGACTGGGTGCGGTGTATCTCCCCTGCGTGACATCTATCGGCGGTGGGACCAAGTGTGCCCACACTTCGCCTTTCCCTTGTTGGAGTCGGTGGTGGCTGGATGCGCGCGGGGGATGAAGTTCTTTTTTTTGTTTTGCTATGGACACTTCTCCCCCTCGGCTTACGACTACTGCTTCTCATTCCCGGACTATTCCTTCTCTCAACACTCGGGTGGTGGGCAACCAGGCCCTCGAGTCCTTTACCACTGGAAGACCGCGACCTAATGGGGTTGACCCCCTGTGGAAGCGGAACGCTTGCACTCTCCTTTTCCGTTGCCGACCCCAGTCCGTCCCTCGACTACGCCCTTGGACCTACACTCTCTGGAGCAGGGGTCTCGCCCCAGCCCACTTCAGCCACCTTCGGGCAAGTCAAGTTTCACCGAGGACTTGCCCCCACAACCCGGCTTCTTGCTCTCCCCATATGCCCCCCTCACCCGCCGTCAGCCCACCTCCCCACGGAGAGAGCCTCGCGGCGGACGGGGGAGCCGGCATTCACGGCCGTCCTATCGACCGTTGAATATCCCAGTCCATTTCGACTCTACCACCTCCCTCTCCCTCCCAAGTATCCACAAATTCCTGGTGATTCGGCCTACATCTGGGTCCCTCCCGAACAACTCTGAACGGACGTTCCAGGCGATCCGAACCCACAGCAACTCCAGCCGCTATGACGTACGACCACAGAGGGATGGCTCCCTCCTCGTAAAATCACGCTCAGCCGCAGAGACGAAAGCCCTACTCTCCGTCACTGAGGTCCTTGGATGCTCGGTGTCCGTTTCCCCACACCCTCGCCTGAACCAGAGTCAGGCACTATTTACGCCACCCGCCTATTGTCGGTCGCAGTGAACGAGCTCCTGGAGGACCTCGCACCCCAAGAGTAGTCTCTAAGATCTATCGTTTCACATCCCGACAGGGAGGCACCCCCCCCACCTCCCCCACCACGTCTGCCCCTTACTTTCAACACACTAATCCCCCCCGGCCGCATTGTATGGGGTATGGGAGACCGCGCCTCATGCGAGTTTTCTATCCGCCATACGTCCCCAGACCCGACCCGTTGCTTCAAATGCAATAAATTCGGACACGTCAGCTCCGCTTGTCGACAGGCGACAATCAATATGTGTACACTGTGGACGACTCGCTCACCCTGACAGGTGCCCAACCAACCCAAATGCTCCAACTGTGAAGGCGCAACCCCTCTTCATCCCGAGAATGCCTTTTCTTCAGGTTCGAGAAGGAGGTCCGAGGCCTACAGGTGACGGACTTCCTTAGCCCCCGTGAGGCACGCGACAGGTGCGGGAGTCGGGAGGAGGTGAGGCCGGGGGTGTCCTATGCCGCTGCTCTCGGCTCTATCATCTCGGCACGCCGCCCTGGCCTGCCGCCGAAACCCCCCCAAGCCACTGCTCCCTGTTCCCCTTAAAGAAAACCCTCGCAGGGCCCGACGGTTTCCTATTCCCCCACCATTCCTCTTCTTCCCACACCTCACCTGCCACGAATCCCCCAGGTGTCTGGGACCAGGACACCCAGGTCCCATCTACCTCAAACCCCGCCTTCCCAGTACCCCCTGCACACGCCCGAACCTGCCGCCCGGAGCAAGCCGTCGAGGCGGAGACGCCGGAGCGTGTCACCGGACCCTCCGGCCTTCCAACGTCTCTCTTCCTCTTCCCCTCGGACCAAGAAGACGGCTCGGATCCTCACTCCGCCCACCACGTCTACTATGTCCATCTCTCCCCATCGCAGAAGTCCCACCACTCTACCCTCACAGACCCTGACAATAGTGGCTGAGATCCACGACCCGCCCCGGACGACGGGACCCAATCCGAACAATATCCTCTCCCCCGAGGATCCGGTGGATGCGGCCCTGGCGCAGCTGCACGGTGTGACCGAGGAAAGCTCGGCCGCGCCCATGCCCACGAGTCTTCTGGATCTGCCCTTGCCTCCTGGTGCCATTTTCTCCACCCCTCCACGAGACTACTCTGATTCACTTCCTTCCACCCCCATCGTACCTACTCCCCCAACATCCCCGGCCCCCTCCTTGTCAGCTACCCCGTGTACGCCCTTCCTCCCACCCGCCCGGTCCTTTTGGTACCCCTTATCACCACCTCGAGTCCGCCATGAGACCCCGGACAGGCGGGGTAGCGCCACTTTTGGGGCTACCGTGCCCCTCCTGGTCCGACCATAGAAGCCCGTCACAGTACATCCGACCCTCTCAGCCCACGATGTTCCTCTGCCTGCCGTGATCCACGCTTCCGGTCTCACTCGGCCGACTCGATCCCGCCACCTCCGCGGGGTTCGACAGGCCGACCGATTCCTTCCCTGGTGAACGGTAGATAGCCAGCCATGCTCCCGACCAAGCCTTCAATTTCGCGAACTCCGGATCTCCCTTCATACTCCAACCTCCTAGCACCTACACCTTTACCCATCCCCCTTTATCAACTAATAGATCCGCCGAAAACCACAATAGTCCATTGGAACTGTCGAGGAATATTCGCAAATTATGAAGGCCTTACCTCCCTGTTTGCCACTTCCCGTCCGGTACAACCGTACCCCTCCTACCCACTATCTAGCGACTGACCCTTACTCACTCCCCTAGTCTACCACCCCCAACACAGTAACATCACCCACTCACCGCCTCGCCGAGATATGTACCGCTCCTTTTAGGTACGAATCGGCGGTAAATCAGAGAAAGAAAAAAAAAATATATATATATATGATGAATAAAACCACGAAGGAAAGGAAACACAAAAAGGTGCTCAAGCGCTTTCGTCTAATGACATCCTCAGGAACACAAGTACATAAAAGGTTACGGCCTATATATAGGTTACAGAAAGAAAAAAAAAATATAAAGAAATAAAAATAAATAAATTAAATAAATAAATAACATACATACACACAAACATATATATATATATATATGCAATAAACAGAGAAGTAAAAATAAAAATTAAAAATTAAAGGATTAACAACGAGGCATACAGATTTGTAAGGAAAAATATCGATTTTTAGCACAAGATCAAATGAATTATAAAAATACAAATTTATACTGGAAATCTGCCCGGGTTTTAACACTTTGCCTTTTATAGTCAAGTTTCGATATATAAAAATAAAATGAAGATTAAAAGTTAATAAAGTAGCATACAAGTTTACCAAAGATTTAGCGTCCTACCCTTTTTATCTAAATCTGTTTTGAAGGAATTCAAAACAACAGGATCGAGTTGAAAAGACCTTTGCTTATGTTGAAGTTATTTGAAAGTTGGATAATGGCAGACTCAAGAATATTTCTATTAACAATGTTGCTAGAGTGAAATAAAACTAAAGCATTATTCCAATCAATACAGTGGGATAACTCTGACAAATGGACAAAAAGAGCACTGGACAACTGTCCTGTTCTAACGGAATATTGATGCTGTTTTATACGTGTGTGCAAATCCTTTCCCGTCTGACGTATGTAAAAGGAATCACATTGTTTACACCCAATTTTATAGATAATGCCTGAATTATTGGTAGGGCTATTTTTTACTATATTTTTCACAATATTGTTATATGAAAATACTACATTAATATCCAAAAGTTTAAGTACATTAGCAATGCCTAAAAAGTCCGGGAAAAATGGAAGTACTAAAATATTTTTTGACAAAGTACGAGTGTTATTATTGACACGATAGAAAGTTCGTTTTGCCTTGTTGAGACAAGATTCCATAAACGCAGATGGATAACACAGATCACTTCCAATACCGTTGATTTTTTCCAATTCGGCATCGATGTATTCCGGACTGGCGATCCTAAGGGCGCGGAGAAACATTGATGAAAAAATGGCCTTCTTAGTGGGGTTGTCATGTCCCGAGTAAAACACTCGTACTTTGTCAAAAAATATTTTAGTACTTCCATTTTTCCCGGGCTTTTTAGGCATTGCTAATGTACTTAAACTTTGGGATATTAATGTAGTATTTTCATATAACAATATTGTGAAAAATATCATAGTAAAAAATAGCCCTACAAATAATTCAGGCATTATCTATAAAATTGGGTGTAAACAATGTGATTCCTTTTACATAGGTCAGACGGGAAAGGATTTGCACACACGTATAAAACAGCATCAATATTCCATTAGAACAGGACAGTTGTCCAGTGCTCTTTTTGTCCATTTGTCAGAGTTATCCCACTGTATTGATTGGAATAATGCTTTAGTTTTATTTCACTCTAGCAACATTGTTAATAGAAATATTCTTGAGTCTGCCATTATCCAACTTTCAAATAACTTCAACATAAGCAAAGGTCTTTTTCAACTCGATCCTGTTGTTTTGAATTCCTTCAAAACATATTTACATAAAAAGGGTAGGACGCTAAATCTTTGGTAAACTTGTATGCTACTTTATTAACTTTTAATCTTCATTTTATTTTGATATATATATCGAAACTTGACTATAAAAGGCAAAGTGTTAAAACCCGGGCAGATTTCCAGTATAAATTTGTATTTTTATAATTCATTTGATCTTGTGCTAAAAATCGATATTTTTCCTTACAAATCTGTATGCCTCGTTGTTAATCCTTCAATTTTTAATTTTTATTTTTACTTCTCTGTTTATTGCATATATACAGGGCGTCCCAAAAAAATATATACACACTTTAAATACTTATAAAGGCAGTGTTTATTAAAATACATTTCATTTTCAAAATGTAATAGAATCTACAGACATTATTTAATTGTTTTGTCAACGCCTGTTTTCAAACTGACGTCCGTTCTGGTCCAGGCACTGCTGATAACGCGAAGCAATGGAATCGCAAACATCACGAAACATTTCGTTTGGTATTTGTGTGCATTCTCGTTCAATGGCTGCTCTCAATTCAGCGACTGTTGCAGGTTTTATAGTGTAGACTTTGTCTTTTAAGTATCCCCATAAAAAAAAGTCTAGTGGTGTGAGGTCTGGTGAACGCGGAGGGTATTCTACGAAACCCCTTCGTCCAGTCCACATCCACATCGTGCCAAGTACCACTCGCAATACTCCACTCTTCGGTCCGGATCATCTTCATTAATAGCATGGACTAATCTTGGAATGTAACTTTTCCATTGACAGCGCTTCAAAATGCGTTGGACAGACGATTCTGAAATTCCTACCTCACGACTCGCTTGCCGCACAGATTTTCTTGGACTTTGGTGATACGTTTCCAGTACTCTTTCTTGCTTTGTGGGGCTTGTCGATGTCCGTGGTCTTCCGGAACGTTTCTTGTGGACATTCTGAACAGTTCCATCGGCTTCAAACTTATCTCTAATTCGAGTGATGGTAAGTCGTGTTGGTGGATCTGTTTGAAACTCCCTCCTAAACTGTCTTTGCACTTCAACTGCGTTTTCACACTTCCAGTAGCATTTTAGAATGAATTTCCTTTGTTCAAAGCTTAGTCTGACTGCCATTATTAATTCTAATGGGTTTAACTTGGAAAGAAAGAAACATCAATTGAGCTATCAGCTGTTAAAGTGTGTGTTTGAAAGTTTAAAAATAAGAATAAGCCAACAAATAGTTGCTAAAGTCTTTATTCGTGAATTTACAATAACTGTTCAAAATGACTACCCTCGGCCTGAATACACATCGCAGCTCGTCTGTAAATCGCGCGTGTCGCTCGCATTAGTTAATTGCGATTGGTCTTTATGAGGGCTGCAGCATCCAAAATGCGACGGAGCAATGCATCTCGTGTTTCCACTTTTCTCTGGTACACCAGCTCTTTCATGCGGCCCTACAGATAAATATCTAGAGGGGTTAGGTCCGGAGACCTGGGTGGCCAATTTTGTGCACCATCACGACCGATCCAATTTAGGCCGGGCTGAAACTCAAGATAGAATTAATCAGAGTCATTAACAGTTGGCTTTTGATATAAAAATAAGATTCCTGAAGAAAATAATTGGTGGCCACCAACGTGTGTCCGGCCACCCCCGTTTTTGTAAAAACATCTAATGCTGCACTAGCAAAATCAGGAAAATGGCAATATCTCTTCTTCTGAACATGTTAGAGAGATGGTTTGCATACCAAAAGATGCAGAATGTGATTTAGAACAAATTATTGAGAGTGGTATTTTTTCATAAAACCTTTAGTTTTTGAGTTATTTTAGAAAAACTAATTTTTGGGGCCCATAGACCCCCTTTCGACGGACCTTAGTGACAAAAGAAATTCTAAAATAAGCATGATTTGGCTTTTTGATTACTAACATTGCCCTAAAAGGATGTTGACATGGACATAGTGATCACATGATATGGCCAATATTTTTTAAATACTTTTCAGAAACAAGTTGAGGAGGGAGAGAGATAAATTGAGAGCTGAAAGGAAGAAGGAAGAAGTGATATTTGAATAAGTGACTGGCATTGGCTTTGACGGTAGAAAGGATGCTACACTTGCTGTTAACAAAGTAAATGATTAAAGAATAGAGGGTGGGGCTGCTTCATGAACTTTTTTTAAACGTAATAAATTGAAAACTTTTTTTTTTTTCAGGTGCCTTTGTTATAAGTTTCCAACTGCAATTTGTCATTGAATTCAACATTTGCAATATAAAGTATGACTTCTACAAGGAAAACAGTTGCTAAAGTACTTGGTGATGTACGTTTTATGCCAGCAGAACAGTTTCCTTTAGGGAAATTGCCTACGTTGAAGCAAGTTATTGAAAGGTGTTTGTGTTTCGGAGACTATAAAAACAGATGCTGTACTGAGAGCTACTTCTGAGGAATTGCATAAATTGTGGGTCACATATAATGTTTATCCAATATCAGTAAATGCCATACAGAGCCGACTGAAAACCCAAATAAAGGAATTCAACCGCCTTCTGAAGTATGACAAAAAGAAAAGGGGACCTAAATATCATCAAGATCTGGATGATTTTCTGAAAACTGTAAACGTTTTATTTGACATATATCAACATGATCACAAACTGTTGGCAGATACAGAGAAAAAGCACTTACTAAAAATGACTGAATCTGATTACCAGTTTTATGAGGTAGGTCTGTTGATTGAATTTCAAGTTGTAAATTATTAATTAATATTAATTAATTATCAATTATTAATTATTATTAATTTGCTACAATTTTTAAAGTGCATTTAATAAGTTAGTAATATCAATAATACACTATTAATGATGTTAATGATAAGTAATATTTTAGTATTTTCTCATTTTTGTAAGAATAAAAAGATACATTATAGTGTAATGAAATATAATCACTTTGTAGGACCAGAAAACAACTAGGCATGGTTACTGTACCCTGAAAGAAGTCCCAGAAACAGCCACTGACTTAAAATTCAAATCACGGGTTATTCAATCTCAAAAAGCAAAAGAATCAGTTCCTCCTCCTCATCCTCCTGAACCTATGGACATTCCTGAGTTGACAGATAGCGACAGTTGTAATGATTCATTTGATGCAGACTATGTTCCAGAAGTCTCAACATTACAGAACAGAACTAGATTACGCTCATTAGCTGAAGCATGTGACAGGTATAGTACTGAAAGATAAATCTTTTAATACAGCTTAAAGTGAAATCATTGTGACTAAGAGATTAAGATTACCAATAAATTATTCATTGACAATAGATATGTAAATCTACTTTAAATATCCTAACAGATATCAAGTAAGTGATAGAGCAGGAGCGGCTATTGGTTCTGCTACATTGGTGGACTTTGGAGTAATCACCCCAGATAACATACAAAATGTTATTGATAAGTATGTTTTTAATCACTCTAGATATTACATTTCTTAGCTTCTGCTATAAGTTCTAAATCACCAGATTTACTATTATTTTTAATTAGCGTCAAAATTTCTATTTTGTATTTATATTAATTAGTTTCAAACAGGACACTGACATTTGTATTTTGTATAATGCTAATGCAGTAATGCATGGCCAATATTTTTTAAATACTTTTCAGAAACAAGTTGAGGAGGGAGAGAGATAAATTGAGAGCTGAAAGGAAGAAGGAAGAAGAAGTGATATTTGAAAAAGTGACTGGCATTGGCTTTGACGGTAGAAAGGATGCTACACTTGCTGTTAACAAAGTAAATGAAAAGTATTATTCATCCACAATCCTAGAGGAACATTGTCATTACTGGAGAGCCAGGTAAATGGAAATGATTGTCATACAGTTATAGGCGTTATGCTGTTATATTACTGTACTATAAAGTAATATTTCAATTACTTAAAAAATTTTCTTTTTAAGTGACAACTGTCCACTTTATTCCTTCCTTTTTCATTTTTATTTAATTGTAAAATTAATTACATTTATTTTCAGATGATTTCTACCTCGACCATTTTACCCCGGAGAGTGGCAAAGGCATTGACATTGCTCATGGCATTTATAAGATCATTAAAGGGACAGAACTTGAGGCCAAATTAAACTTAGTTAAAGCAGATGGGACAAATACTAACACAGGACATATGCATGGGTCAATCAGATATTTGGAAATGTTTTTAGGGCAACCTCTTCAGTGGGATATTTGTCTTCTGCATCTAAATGAATTGCCACTTAGACACATCTTCATAACTTTAGATGGGACAACAAAAAGTCCAGACAAATTTTCTGGCCCTATTGGTTCTCAGCTCAATGGGGATGTGTCAGAATGGAATGTTGTGGACTTTAAATCTATACCTTATCCTGCATTTGTGCTTCTACCAAATGAGGTGGTCAGTAATTTATCAACAGACCAATACTATGGATACTGCATCTGCTGGGCAATTATTACTGGTGAAGTGGATGAAGACCTTGCACTCTTAGAAGTTGGCCTGCTAAATCACTCTCGATGGCTCACCTTAGCCTGTAGAATTCTTCGCTTTTATGTTTCACAAAAAAGACCCAGTAAGAACCTCAAAATCATAGTAGAATTCATCATCAAAGTATACTTTCACAGTTGGTTCAATATCAAGGCTAATAAGAGGCTAAGTGATGGGTCAAGAAACCTATTCAATATGATCCAAAGAGTAAATAAATTCCCTGACAGGAAAATTAGAGAAATTTGTTATGACGTATTAAACAATAACAGCTATTTTGCTCATGGTGAAAATATTTTAGTTGGAATGCTGGCTGATGAAGATGAAGAGGTGAGGAGGTGTGCTGTCAGTAAAGTTCTGTGTCGGAGGGGTTATAGAGGATTTTGATGATGAATCTGGTAGTAGCAATGGTTTTGCAGGTGGAATAATTGAAAGTGATGATGAGAATGAAGAGGATCATGAAGGTGGTACTGATGAATATCCTGCTATAGATGAGTGTTAGGGTCTTTAGAAAGCCAATCATCAATTTCAAAGCTTCTGCATACCACAAGCTGTCTGCTATGTCCCAATGGGAAACTGTTCCACCTGTATTAAAAGAATTCAGTAATGATGAACTGCGTGATATCATTAATACCGCATTGAAACTGGATCACGAGTGCCAGTCAGAATGTTGAAAGGCACATCAAGCTTGTCACTGAAGCATCCTTGGCTGTTGTAGGTCATGAGCGTAGAGATGGTCTTATTAGAAATAAAATTAGATCACGTAAATTAATGAAAGATTTTGTGTCTAAAAAATATTTTAAGTTCTAGATTATTATTTATCATGCTAAAATATGACAAAATGACAATTTGTTAATTGTATAATTTAATGTTTGGCGTTTTGGAATGTCAAAAAGCATTTTCAATGAATTTAAAATGGCTGATTTTGATTGATTTTGATTGCTGATTGAAAACCACTAATACATGTCAATTTGCAGCTTGAGAATGTTTTATTGTGTTAACATTCAGTTGAAAGGGGGTCTATGGGCCCCAAAAATTAGTTTTTCTAAAATAACTCAAAAACTAAAGGTTTTATGAAAAAATACCACTCTTGATATTTTGTTCTAAATCAAATTCTGCATCTTTTGGTATGCAAACCATCTCTCTAACATGTTCAGAAGAAGAGATATTGCCATTTTCCTGATTTTGCTAGTGCGGCATTAGATGTTTTTACAAAAACGGGGGTGGCCGGACACACGTTGGTGGCCACCAATTATTTTTTTCAGGAATCTTATTTTTATATCAAAAGCCAACTGTTAGTCACTCTGATAAATTAAAATCAAACAAAAATTATAGTTTCAGCCCGGCCTACCGATCCATCGACCAGGGAAGCGATCATCGAGGTGCGTTCTCACTGCGCTGCTAAAATGGGGAGGAGCTCCGTCTTGTTGGAAGTACAGTACATACGCAGTCGTATTGCCATAGGTACATCTTCTAACAGTGGCGACAGTTCGTCTTGCAGAAATCGTAGATAAATGTCACCTGTAAGACCACCTTCGAAGATAAACGGACCACTCAGCTGACCGTAGAGAATACCACACCACACATTGACTCTGAACCGATGTTGAAAATTACTTTCCACAATGGCATGACGATTCATTTCTGACCACACATGTGAATTGCGAGTGTTGTTGACACCGCCGCGGGTAAATTGAACCTCATCACAAAACAAGACGTATCGATGCAATTGTCGATCGGCATTGAGCCAATTACAAAATTCCAACCGTTGGGCACGATCCCCAAGTCGGAGGTGCTGAACGCGTTGTACGTGCTATGGATACATACTCTCGTTTGAGGAACTCTTAAGACGTGTGGAAATCCTTCGGGTACTAACATAAGGACTCCGCTGTACCATTTGAATAATGTTTTCTTGTTCGGCCACATCTTGTACCGGACGCTCAGATGAAACAGTAACGCTAGGAAATGAACCGCTCTCTCGCAATCTCCGGAAAACGTTACTAAACATTCGCCGATTCCGAATTATTCGATTTGGAAAATGTCGCTGGTATTCAGCGACAGCAGCAGTAGTATTTCGGCATTTGAAAACGTAAAAGGCATACTGAACGCGCAAAACATCAACTGCATTCTCTGAAACACAACACTCTACTGCAGGGGTCCCCAGCCTTTTTGTGCTGAAGAGCA
>JAJOZX010000623.1:60000-197500 GCA_023014485.1 Bathynomus jamesi | reverse complement strand
AATTACCTATATTCCGAGAATCCTGGGGGTTGGCATCCCTTGGTTGCGGTACGTCGACGATATTTTGTGTATCTGGCCCATGAATCGTGACCTGGATAGCTTCCTCCTTCAGTTAAATGATCAAGTCCCCTCCATTAAGTTTACTTTAGAAGTTGAGCAAGACAATTCAATCCCATTTTTGGATGTGCGTGTACATAGGGAAAGCCCAGGTTTTAAGTTTAGTATCTATCGGAAAACGACAAACAATTTGTCCTACGTACACTTTTACTCGGGACATGATACCCCCATTAAGAAGGCCATATTTTCATCAATGTTTCTCCGCGCCCTTAGGATCGCCAGTCCGGAATACATCGATGCCGAATTGGAAAAAATCAACGGTATTGGAAGTGATTTGTGTTATCCATCTGCGTTTATGGAATCTTGTCTCAACAAGGCAAAACGAACTTTCTATTGTGTCAATATTAACACTCGTACTTTGTCAAAAAATATTTTAGTACTTCCATTTTTCCCGGGCTTTTTAGGCATTGCTAATGTACTTAAACTTTTGGATATTAATGTAGTATTTTCATATAACAATATTGTGAAAAATATCATAGTAAAAAATAGCCCTACCAATAATTCAGGCATTATCTATAAAATTGGTTGTAAACAATGTGATTCCTTTTACATAGGTCAGACGGGAAAGGATTTGCACACACGTATAAAACAGCATCAATATTCCGTTAGAACAGGACAGTTGTCCAGTGCCCTTTTTGTCCATTTGTCAGAGTTAGCCCACTGTATTGATTGGAATAATGCTTCAGTTTTATTCCATTCAAGCAACATTGTTAATAGAAATATTCTTGAGTCTGCCATTATCCAACTTTCAAATAACTTCAACATAAGCAAAGGTCTTTTTCAACTCGATCCTGTTATGTTGAATTCCTTTAAAGCAGATTTAGATAAGTGTAAAACATTAAATCTTTGGTAAACTTGTCTTCTACTTTATTAACTTTTAATTTGCATTTTATTTTTTATATATATCGAAACCTGACCATAGGCAGCAATATGTTAAAACCCGGACAGAGTTCTAGTATAAATTTGTATTTTTATAATCCATTTGATCTTGTGCTAAAAATCGATTAACTTTTAATTTGCATTTTTTTTTTTTTTTTTTATATATATCGAAACCTGACCATAGGCAGCATTGTGCTAAAACCCGGCAGAGTTCCAGTATAAATTTGTATTTTTATAATCCATTTGATCTTGTGCTAAAAATCGATATTTTTCCTTACAATCTGTACGCCTCATTGGTAATCCTCTAAGGTTTTAATTTTTAATAATTTTTTATTATTTTTACTTCTCTGTTTATTGTATATATATGTATGTATGTATGTATTTGTATATATAGATATGTATGTATATATATACAGGGTGGGCGGAAAGTAGCTCCCTATTTTGGATTGGTAAAAAAATACGTATATTATCCATTTATTTCAGAAGAAATAATATGAAAAGGTAGGCATACATGGTAGGTTTTCTCTAAAATTCAATGTGGGCTCCAACTCTTTCCACCAGCTTCTGGAGCCGCCCAGGAATGGCGTCCACTGACTTTAGCAGGAACTCCGGCGGGATGGAGGACATGACTTCCCGAATTCGGTCCTCCAGTTCTTCCAATGTCCTCGGTTTGGTGCGGTAGACTTCTTCCTTTACCCACCCCCAAAGAAAGAAGTCACACGGTGTCAAGTCGGGGCTCCTGGCTGGCCATTGATGTGGACCACGACGACCCATCCAACGCCCAGGGAAGTGGGCATCCAGCCACTCACGGACAAGAGCGAAGTGCGGAGGGGCGCCATCTTGCATAAATATCAGATCGTCGATGTTCTCCCATGTGCTGACAACCGGCCAGACCTCGTTTCGCAACATAGCAAGGTACCGCTCAGCATTCATGGTGTTGCGCAGAAAGAACGGGCCCACAACCTGATCTGAGGTCATACCACACCACACCGTTACACTGAACCGATTCTGCCGTTTTTCAGCGGTAACCGTGCGACTTCTTTCTTTGGGGGTGGGTAAAGGAAGAAGTCTACCGCACCAAACCGAGGACATTGGAAGAACTGGAGGACCGAATTCGGGAAGTCATGTCCTCCATCCCGCCGGAGATCCTGCTAAAGTCAGTGGACGCCATTCCTGGGCGGCTCCAGAAGCTGGTGGAAAGAGTTTGAGCCCACATTGAATTTTAGAGAAAACCTACCATGTATGCCTACCTTTTCATATTATTTTTTCTGAAATAAATGGATAATATACGTATTTTTTTACCAATCCAAAATAGGGAGCTACTTTCCGCCCACCCTGTACTGTATATATATATGTGTGTGTTTGTGTGTATGTATGTTATTTATTTTTTCTTTTTTTCTTTCTGTAACCTATATATAGGCTTAACCTTTTTATATACTTCAGTGTTCCTGAGGATGTCATTAGACGAAAGCGCTTGAGCACCATTTTGTGTTTCCTTTCCTTCGTGGTTTTATTCATCATAAATATTTTTCACGTGTTACCTTCGTGAAATAATTTTTCATATATATATATATATATATATATATATATATATATATATATATATATATATATATATATATAACGTACTGTTGCGACGAAGTAGTTTCCTCATATATATATATATATATATATATATATATATATATACAGGGTGGGCCGTAAGTTTCCATACATAGGAAAATTTAAACGTTTGTTTTTATGTTTCAGATACCCTAAGAATATGCGTTTGTAAGATCTTGTTTACTGATGAAGCAAATTTTTACGTCAATGGAGAGGTTAATCGGCAAAACATACGTTATTGGAGTAATGCTAACCCTAACTGGCTGAGTCCGACGAAGATGCAAGGTGCCGGTAAAGTGATGGTGTGGGCCGGGATATGGGGTGACAGAATTATTGGACCAATTTTTGTCAGTGGAAATCTTAATGCCGAAAGGTATCTTAACATGTTGCAAGAAGAGATTTTCCCATCCCTGCTAAACGAGGAAGGTAACTTCCCAGTTTACTTCCAGCAAGATGGAGCTCCACCTCATTATGGTCTTCACGTGCGTCGGTATTTGGATCAGCAGTTTCCGGATGCTTGGATTGGTCGGCGTGGTCCTGTGGAGTGGCCTCCCAGATCCCCAGATCTCACCCCCCTTGATTTCTATCTTTGGGGGCACTTGAAGGCCATGGTGTATCAGGAAAAGATACGAGACATAAATCATCTAAAGGAACGTATCACCAACGCCATTACAAGCATAACGTCAACTTTGCTAATGCGTGTTCATCAACAGTGGGGAACACGTATTGAAATGTGTTTTCAAAACAATGGCAACCATGTAGAGCATATTATATAAATAAAAATGGTTGTCCATAAAAAAATGTTTATTTTTCCTATGTATGGAAACTTACGGCCCACCCTGTATATATATATGGAATAAGCATGAATGCACACGATTTTTCCTGATGAAAAATGGTGGAGGACAATTTTTTATATACAGTTTATTTGTATATGGGGTAGGATGAGGGAAGGTAAAGAATTGAGGAAAGGGAATCAGAAAGAGTTAGAAGTGACCGAAGAGATTAAAATCGGGTACAATCATTTCAAAAAGTCCTGTCTTGAATTCCATTTTCCTTACCGATATTTATCGGTAAGAAACCAAATTTCACGACAGAACTTTTTGAACTGGCTGTACAATTATTTATATGAACAAGTGAGAGAAAAAGGAAGAAAAATTATTCAGTTGAAAATGGTAATGATGAATATGAAGATGATGATAATAATAATGTTTAATTTTGTGGTAGGCTTTTAACAATACTTTTGAGAGGGTTGATTTTCATGTTTTAAATATATGAAAGAGGAAAGAATCCAAGTGACTGGAATGTGGTTGAGGCTGATGTAAATATTGGATGATGTAAGTACTGGAACTTATCTGAAACACATACCAATTTTAACCAAGCTCGGGAATTGGTTGAAACTGGGATGTGCTTGGTATGCGTTCTACCGCTCGCTTAACATTATTCTTGCGTATGAAGAGCAAGAATGTTAAGCAAGTGATAAAAAGAGGCTACATGAAGATTTGGAAAGGAAGATAAGTGGAATACATAAAATGTGGAAGCTGAATGAGTAGTATGCAAGCTGAAGAAAGTAAAGTCAACAGGAATTGATACTGTATAAAGTGAAATGATTAAATTAAGAGGTAGAATGGTACTTCATTGGCTATTGTAGATAAGTCTAAAAACGTGGGAAAATGGGTGTGTTCCACGTAATTGGGCGAAAGCTGTAATTGTAGCACTGTATAAAAATAAAGAAAAAAAATTTATAATAGATTTACACCAGTATAACTTTTATGAGTATAGCTGGCAAAGTATACAAAAAAGTGTTGATATAGTTAAAAATACATATCCGTTGTTTGAAAATGAACGAAGTTGCTCCAGAGAAAGGCAGAGGGTGTGTTGATAAAGTGTTTTCAGTTTATCAGCTGATTTAGAAATTACGTGATATGAAGAAAAAGGTGTATGGCATGGATTTGAAGAAAACATGTAGCTAGTGACTATATCGGCCTTATGGCAACTGCTTAGAATGTCTGGTATCAATGGAACGTTGTTAAATGCAACGAGTAGTTTTCTTGTAGGCAGTGGATAGTAGTGCTTGTGTAAGTGTTAAGGGTGATTGACTAGTTCACTATTAATGTTCAAATAAGACAGTGCTATTTAATGTGTGTATGTGGTAACGCCCGAGTTGAAAGCAAGAATACTAGAGAGAGGAGTAAATCTGAATTTGAAGGAGTCAGCTATCGCATCTAATTATGTTGATAATGATGTGCAGTGACAAGGTTTTTTCACGTTTGTGAAAGGATATTGTTAAAAGTGAATGGCAATAAAAGTAAGGTTCTTGTCGTTTGGAAAAAAGGAGAGTCGGTATGCGATATTATGGTGAATGGAAAAAATTTTTAGGTTCTAAAAATTTAAATGCCTGGAGTGTTTGATTGACAGAAGTGGTACAAGCGCATTGGAAATTGAAAGTAGAGTGAAGCAAGGCAAGCAAGTCATAGGCACGGCAAAAGTCGTGATAGGAAGGTAGTACTTGAGTATAGATGCAGAAAGAGGCTTGCATGAAAGAGTGCCAACACTATGTATGTATGCGAGACTCATTGTTTGGCATGATAATTCATTGTCAAAAGTGAGGGCATCGAGATGAATAAATTAAAAAGTACGATTGGTGTAAAACGGATTGACTATGAAAAACGAGGATGTTCGAGAAAGGAATGGAGTGAAGAAGTCACTGAAGACGAGAATAGAGGAGAATATGCTGCGTTGGTTGATATGGTTATGTGAAGAATGAATGAGAATTGTGAAAAAGTATATCGTAGTGAGAAGAAGAGGAAGACCGCGTAAAAAGATGGAATGTAAACGTTTGGATATAAATGTGATTCAACAGTTAACGAGAAACGGGAAAAGCGGTTTATGAGGTGTATCAATGGAGACGTTGGTCTCACCTGAAAGTACCACCGGAGATAAACCGTCAACCTTTATATGAAAGATAACAGTGGATCCCCGAGGTTAGGGTGGTAACTTATTTCTATTATTGTTCCCTGTGTCCTTGTGTAGTTGACTCGAGTGTCGTTGGTCCCGAGTTAAGCGTCGTTGGAAATGGGTTTTAGACAGTGTACGTAGTGACCCGACCTTGAGTCGAGGCGAGCTATCTGTTATGTTTTACGCTATCATCGTTATCATAAAATTTCCTAAATAAAGTGTTTTTAGTTTTGCTTTTATGAAAGGTTTTTATGCATTGAAAAGTTAACGCGCAAATTATTATTATTATTAAGTGGTGGTGTGTCAAGAATAAAATACAGTAATTACAAAAAGTTTGGTCCAACGGTATTTTTCAAAATGTGACGTGTCGGGCATAGTCAATTGTCGCGTGAAACCCCATCCCAATAAATTTAGGTTTCTCGCAGAATTCTTATAACAATATTTTTCGTTGGTGTAATAAATGCCATATTTGTTCTGCAAATATTATTATTATATTATTTGTATACAAATATTTGGCAGTCATTGCACCGTAAAAAAAAAAAAAATGGTTATAGGGTAAGCAAATTATACTATAAAATCTTTGATATATACTTTGAGTAGCTTGTATTTCCACACAAGGACTGAATTATGCCTTACTTGACCAAATTTTTTATGACTACTTACATTTTAAAACTTACCATTCTGATTTTTTTTTTTTATTTAATGAAGGTATTATTAATGTTGAACTTCTGCTCAAATTTTTACGAAAATGGAAGGTGACGTGTTTTCCGTTAAGTTCGTTTGTGGACTCTGTCCATAGTCTAATAAAATACGAGTCACCTTATCTAATTCATAAGGTTTCGTCCTAAATAAAAAAGTAATACAACTTGCTATAATATTAACAAAATGGGAAACAAAGAAAAGGTAAGAACATCGTAAGCGAGAGAGGCCTTTGTACGCAATACGATCCTTCCTCCATCTGATACTAAAAACACTTAAAATATTGCGGCTTTAATCCAAAGAAAATTTGAAAATTGCGTTTCACGTGGTCTTGGCTCGCGAATTATAATAAATGAAATTCAGTTTTGTAATGTAGAATAGTCATATGGAGGGTTCGGGAGACGCTACAAACTAATTTTTGTGTGAATTTTTATGAATGAAAATGGGGTTTTTGAGGCCACTTCGTATAAAGGTCATCCCATAAGTAATGCGGCATTTTTTAATTTTTATTTTTTTTCCATTTTTAGCATTATTTTACGGATAGAAATCAAACAACTCTGAAGTTATTTATATTTAAATATAAATAACTTCAAAGAGTTGTTTGATTTCTATCCGTAAAATAATGATAAAAATGGAAAAAAAAAGAAAAAATTAAAAATGCCGCATTACTTATGGGATGACCTATATGACTGCTTAGTCGTGTGAGGGAAGTTTCAACCTTTAATTAAATTTTTTTTTTGACTAACTATGTTAAGTTTTACGTTATCGTCGTCATACTTTTCTAAGTAGTGTACTAAATATTTCATCTACCACTAGTTATTTATTATTGCGTTTTATTTTATTGCATATTCTATTTTTATTTTAACGTGTTTGCATTCAATGACCTACTTTAGTAGATATAGAAGTTTTAGCTGTACAGGTCGTGAAAAGTAAAAAAGCATGAAAGAAAACTACACACGGTGTGTTAGCACTGACACTTTTGTACGGGTGTGAAACATTGACACGACATAAAAGGGAGAAATCAAGGGTAAGAACAGTCGAGATAGATAACCTGAGAAATATGCGTCGCGTGCGCCGGATTGAAAGTGTGAAAATTCATGTAGTTTTGAACAGATGTGGTATTCAGAAGTCAGTTGAAGTGAAAAGTCAGGAATGTGTTTTTAAGGTAGTTTGGACATGCTGAAAGGATGGAAGATTACAGAGTTGTGAAAAGTGTGTAAGAGTGTTTGCGAAGGTAGGAGGAGAGGATGACCCAGAAGATAGATAGACATTGTGAATAATCGCGTGAGGAAGAGAGGACTTGATCCGAGTGATGCAGAAGTGGTTGTGCAAGTAGGTTGGTTGGAATGGAGGTGGTTTGTTAGAAGCAAGTTTGGGGGGGGGGGTATTTATTTTTGACAAATTCTGGAAGTACTACCACGCATGGCGTATGAAGCGCCGCAGGTGTAGAATTTAGTCATGCGAGGGATTGGGGTTGGAGTTGGGTGCTGCTGGTCCACTAGGATGCCGTTGTGAATGAATGTGTATGCTTTAGTTTCTACCTTTTCCCTTCATTACCTTCTGTATTTTATATCTAAACTGTTTTTGATAATGTAGGTATGAAGGTAATTTCTACACTTGAAAGTTTAGAATGCAAAACTCACTCAGATTCACCCGTCTTGGCACATTTTAGTTAATTTTGATGTTACTGTTCAATACTTCGCATTGCAAACTCCGCTGCTCTTTTTCAGGCCGGTTATCCGCCGGTGATCATCCGAAAGCAGGATCGCCTCCACTACTATGAGCATCTGCAGACTGCCAATGACGGGGACACCCGTCCTTTTATCCGTTTCGTGGTGCGTTGCATGGAAAAGACACTCGATGTCTACCTTTGGGCCACGAAAGAACACCTTCCGGAGATTGAACAGGCGACTTCCCCTCCGACTGACTCCACTGATGGGGATCAAGTGACCATGGCAACGGCGAAACTTAACCCAGCTCCTTTTTGACGGACGTCGAAACCGACGATGTTACCATAACAACGAAAACGAATAATAATGGTTTCATGATTGATGAGACTGTCTACGAACTAAATTCAATTTCCTCGGAGAATTCAGACAATGTTCATTCCTTTTCCGATGACAAGTACGAAACTGATGATGAGGATCAAGGCTACGAAAGCACCACTCAGAACTGGCTCAGTGAAAGTGAGTCGGAAAGTGAGCTCAAGTATGGAAGGTTCCGCAGAGTGTTAGACGAAAGTGACATTTATGACACAGTTAAGAATGTGAAAATTTTGCAAACGATTTTGCTTAAGGATAACACCGAGAATGAAAAGAGCGACTCAGTCAACCTTAAAATTGTTTGACGAGCGTTATCATATATATTTATTTATTTAGCTCTTTAGTCGCACGCTATTTATTTATTTATTTACTAGATGTAATATTTCAATTACAGTATACCAAAGATTAGTAGGTATGTACGAGATACTTTTCATTTTCTTGGTATTTTAATTTTCATTGTGACGACTGTGATAATAATAATAATAATAATAATCGTAAAGCACTAGAAAGAGGACTCCAAAAGAAAAGTGAAGCACTAATTAACATTTATTTTAAAAGTTGCTTTAACACTTAAAAAATGGCTAAAAAAAACTTTTAACTATAATAGCAATGATTCTATAATATTTTAATGTTGAAAATATGTATAAAAAATATTTAAAATTTTAACTTTTAACTGGTCTCCATTTTCCCGTCCTTTTTCAATTTCCAACTGACTGCTTTCTTGATTTCTAAACCAATCGCTTTCGCCATTGGCGGAGGTACGGCATTTCCAATCTTTGGAAACAATTTTAGAATTAGTCCTATTTGTTTTATTATTCTGACTTCATTATAACTACTATCCAGTAAACTTTAACAAATTCGAGTATACGAGATAAGAAAATTTAACATTCATTTCAAATGGCAAGTTAATGATTTTGTCAACTGGTTTTTGTTACTAGTTAATTATTATAAGAACAATTATATACTCGTTAAGGTCTGAATTGTAATCAATACAATTCTTTGCGAAATAAAACCTTGAAGAATGGGCGTAAACTATAATAAGGATTATTTTATGTAAACGGGTCGGTTGTCAGTAATCTATCTGCTGTTCCGAAAAAGTGGTCATCATTTAAAAAAAAAAAAATTAGAACGTGGTAACTCCTGCCATGACAGAATAGAGTTTGAAAAAAAAGTTTTTCGAGAACCAAACTTTCTCACCTGCCGATGCTTCTCCAAAATGGACCCATAAAATCTGTAAGTGTCGGGGAATCCTTGCGACCTGGCACATTCTCGTACACTCACCACACGATTTTGTTCTGGGTGCAGAACACGGCCCTAAAAAGGAATGGCGGAAAATCGATGCACAAATAATGCCAAACTAAATAAGATATTAAATATTTAATTTTTAATTTACTTTTATATCTTTAGCGCGGAAGACAACTTTGAAACCAATGAACTAAATCTCTTCCTCCCATACCAGTAGTAGGTCTAGAATTTAGAGGCACAACACAATTCAATAATGACACTATAATGTCCACTGCTATAAAGTAGTAATGTTAACAAGATCTGTTTATCACCAGAAACTTAAAATCAAAGGATTTAAAGATATACCGAAATTAAATGGTGCAAAAGGTAAAAACAGATGTCAACAGGTGTATCTTTAAAATCAGTCTCATGAATTAATTTCGAAAAACATTTTATTCGGTTCCAAGCACATTTCTTAGAAACCACGAACTGGATTTTTTATTGCATTTTTCTTTTGTTGTTCGTTCAAATTATTTTAAGAATTTAAATAAGATCAAAGATTTATTTATGAACAAGTTGTTTTTAAGTATACAGTACTTCAGTATTTATTCTTAAGCAAATTTAGTATAAAATTTACATATCAGTAATTTATATGGTCGATTTGTAACAATTCTGAATCCGAGTTTGAACTTTTACAATGAAGTAATTTTTTCAATTTTTCAAATCTGAACTTTTTAACGCTGCTAATTTTAATCGTGTCCAAAGCCAAATACAAACTCGGCTCTAGCTCTGGATCAAATAAGATTCTTAGACTATGGAATAGTAATATGGTCAGGCTTCTTAACAGCAGCCAATAATGTCCTAGGTTGTCACCATAATCCTTTGTGTAGCTGTCAGTTTTGAGGTATTATTACTATAAGACCTGTATGTATGGTTGTTAATGAATATATCTTTTATTTTTCATTTTTCACTCGTTTCAGTATCCTGAATTTTATAAAACTTTAAAAACGAAACAGTTCATTATTCTTACCTGTTTCCCCATTGGTTCTGGATTGGTAACTGTGGTTGAAAAGAACCCATCCCATTCCAACCGGCCGTAAAGCCCTGACCAGTGGTTATGCCTGTTGCCAGTGTGGGGAAGGCACCACGGGATGAGGGTGTTGAACTGCTTGTCCATGGGGTCGCACGCTTTCCCCAATGCGCAGGAACAAACGCCTCTAAGGGCGCCTGTCGAAGACCGGCCGTTTTTCTTATCGTTGTGAATGTACAACCTCCCAAGAGAATTCACCCAATCAATATGATAGTCTGAGCACTGTGTCAGTTTCTGGCCCTCCTGACCGATTAACTAATGTGAACTATCGCATTAACTCTGGTATTATTATTACTAGTACTATCGTGATTCGATTCCATGACCTAAGTGTCTCCACTTTCTTACAAGCAAAACGGCGCTACCAGTTGAACTATGGGCGTTGGCCCATTAATAAGATGGGTTAATCTACCGACACATTTACATTAGTCACAGTATTTCGCTCAATAATTAAGGTTTAGCTGGTTATTTCTGATCACTCAACTGGTCTAAAATTCTTGAAATACGATAAGGAATTCGACTTATTTACGAATAAAGACTACAAAGACAGTAAAACGAGAATCAGCCCTTAAAAGTGTAGCCGATTCTATATACCCGATTTCGATGTAGCGGATGTTAAAGCGAAAATTAGAAGCATACGAAATGCGTACACGCTCGAATTACACAAAGTTGTAAAATCGAAAAAAAGTGGTACATCAACAGAGGATATTTACAAAACTACAGTAGTGTCAACTGATTTGAAATTGCGGAGATTCTTGAGAAATGTGGTGCAAATCAGAGAGGAAAACTAATCTGGTGAGTACATTTATTAAATACCACTTAAAAATACTCTGAGAAAGAGTCAGACCTATTTTGATAATTATCTAGCAATTCACTCGATATTATTTGCGCAACTACACTGAATGATGCACGTAAAACCTCATTCGACCCCGTTTTTGTTCTGCTGTGTGCAAATGAAATTATTGGCGATGTGAAAACACTTCATGGCGCCAATAATCCATACATGTGAAAACCAGCTAAGACACAAGGTAGAAAATTACTTTTACTTACAATACTTTGGAGAATGTTCCATCTGCCAGTCTGATATTGATGTTGGGTAAATCCCTCCAGTCAGAGCCAGGAGCAGTCGGGATGTTCCTCATTCTAGCCTCTACCAAGGAAGTCATTTCTTTGCAGATGTGATCTCTCAAAAGGGGTTGATACTGATTTCCTCGGATCTGTAACAAAAGGAGGTATACTTCATGATCTTCCTTTATACTTGGTACATGTAATAAACGTTCAAATAATGGATTCAGCTTTATATTGAAAACATTCTGACCCGTATTTCCCTCACCACTAACAATTAATTACGTATATAGGCCTACTGATATATGCACTTTGAATATTTTATCATCAAGAAGTTAATCAAAGGGTTTATAACTCTAATCAATTTACTCGTAATTTTTAGCATATCAAAAAGGAACTTTGATGACTTGAACAAAAATCCCATTTTTGGACTAATTGTTACTAGTGAATTTATAGTCTTTTTCTCACTCTTTGTATCCAAATAAGATTTTCTGCATAAATTTCTGTATAATACACTCACCAATCTCTGAAAATGCGATTCTGGTTCGGATCCGTAACTTATTTGATCTTTTTTGGCTCCGTTTTTAATATCTGGTAAATCGGACAGCGTGTCTCGGACTGTAATTGTCCTAAAAGGCGCCGACACCAGCCATTGACAATTGGAAGCATACTGAAATGTCAAGAAAAGATCATTTCTGGAGTACAGTATTCACTGGACTTCATACTCCTTAACTGCAAAAGCCTTACTCCGTCAGTACATTTGTATGATATCCCAAATAAATGAGAACGTCTGTTCAGTGGTAAATAATCCAGCACATACGATTACTAATCCGATAAAGCATGTGACAACTAATACTTTAATACCTTTTTATTGTCAACTACAATGGAAAGCTGACATGCCCTCGGCGAAAATGTGGTAAGAGGCTCAGGGTACAGGGGTAGTATCTCCCCGGGAGCAGCTGCCAAAACAATCGCCCTTAAATAAAAGTTTTGGTTTAAACCGAGTAACGTAAAAACAATTTCATTTGTATGCAATAAATATATATATATATATATATATATATATATATATATATACAGGGTGGGCGGAAAGTAGCTCCCTATTTTGGATTGGTAAAAAAATACGTATATTATCCATTTATTTCAGAAGAAATAATATGAAAGGTAGGCATACATGGTAGGTTTTCTCTAAAATTCAATGTGGGCTCCAACTCTTTCCACCAGCTTCTGGAGCCGCCCAGGAATGGCGTCCACTGACTTTAGCAGGAACTCCGGCGGGATGGAGGACATGACTTCCCGAATTCGGTCCTCCAGTTCTTCCAATGTCCTCGGTTTGGTGCGATAGACTTCTTCGTTTACCCACCCCCAAAGAAAGAAGTCGCACGGTGTCAAGTCGGGGCTCCTGGCTGGCCATTGATGTGGACCACGACGACCCATCCAACGCCCAGGGAAGTGGGCATCCAGCCACTCACGGACAACAAGAGCGAATGGCCAGCCAGGAGCCCCGACTTGACACCGTGCGACTTCTTTCTTTGGGGGTGGGTAAAGGAAGAAGTCTTCCGCACCAAACCGAGGACATTGGAAGAACTGGAGGACCGAATTCGGGAAGTCATGTCCTCCATCCCGCCGGAGTTCCTGCTAAAGTCAGTGGACGCCATTCCTGGGCGGCTCCAGAAGCTGGTGGAAAGAGTTGGAGCCCACATTGAATTTTAGAGAAAACCTACCATGTATGCCTACCTTTTCATATTATTTCTTCTGAAATAAATGGATAATATACGTATTTTTTTACCAATCCAAAATAGGGAGCTACTTTCCGCCCACCCTGTATATATATATATATATATATATATATTATATATATATATATATATTATAATTATATATATATATATATATGCTATACTCACCTTCTCCTAGTTTGAGCTATTCCATAATTACCCGCCTGTAGTATTCCAACAGTACACTGGTATCCCATCTTAAGGAGCACTCTCAGGGTGAGTTTGAGTACCATGGAACATTTGTAGGAGACGAAGTTGCGAACGTTCTCCAAGAGAAAGTATTTCGGTCGGTAGAAGTCGCAGAAGGAAAGGAAGCAAGCAACGAGCGAATTCTGGCCAAAGGAAATTTGTTTTTTAGGGAGTCTGCTTCACTGACAGTACAACAACAATATACTAATGGAATAACTCATTAGTAATTAAGCGGATTACAGGAACATTCACTAATACTCAAAACGTTACAGACTGCAAAATTCGAGAAGTGCACCTGCGGACAATAATAAAGAGGAAAGTTAAGTTTCAAAGATATTTTGAGATAACTTCCACCAAATAGACGTGGGGCAGCGAAACTAAGGGCGTATCGTATTATAAAATGATAAATAAACAAAGGAATTCTGAGAGAAACAACAATCAAGGACTTGTTTTTGTAATGTAAGTGAAGTATTTCCTAATTCTAATTAAAGGAGTGAGTGAGGTTTCAAATCCACGAGTCTAAGAGCATTTTGTCTTATCATATATACGTAGTGGTTCCGTAAATTAAAAGTACATTTTACAGATTAAGAAGCCACAATGATCTACCTGTAAAAACATTAAAATTCTTGCTTTCTTCCGCAAAAATTATCTATGCACACGGATCCCTTTTAACGGATTGAGGTGAGCGAGTAGGCCTAGTTATGCCTGAAATATTAATGAAGCATAACTACTCGCTCACACTACGTTACAAAATTATCTTTGAACCATCGGTTCCAATAATCGGGATAAGCCTTAAGTTAGGTGTAGTCCAGTTTATCCCGACTATTGAAACCAATGGTACGTTATTCACTTCTGAGGAAGAAAGCAAGAATTTCAATATTTTCACAGGTTTTCAACCGTCCAATTATATAATTCTTCGGACGACGACAACCAACAACAACAGCTACGAAGAGGCGAATTAGTAACGTCTCTGAGACCTTATATTTCAAATTCATATTGGGCCTAAAGTATTCCTTTTAGGTTAAACGTAAATTAAACGTGAAAAAAAACGAAAACTGTACTAGCAGCTACTAACTACTGTACTAACTATACTAACAGTTGGATACTTCATTTCTATATCAGATACGATAAGGTTTCTTAATTAAATTATAGAAAAATAACCAGCACAAATTAAATTGTGTATATCAGTAACGGGATAAAAAGGTCGACTACAGAAACTTACGTGTGTACCAAACCCACTTTGCTGGAGCTCGTTATGCGTACCCAATTTCACCTACTACTGTAGGGTCCATAGTACAGTATATTTCAAATCTGCTACACTTTCCGTCTGCTCCAAAATGTAAACAAACTTACATACGAGAATGCCTACTCTCTCCTTACTCACTTAGATTAATCAACTTTTCTACAAATAAGAGCAAACTGCTCATTTCCATTCTATTTGGAATTGACACCCACTACTGATAGCGAGTATAGTACGTGATAAGGTGTAGAAAAACAAAATTTACAACAGATGACAGCTTATGGTGCATTGTATTACTTGGTGTAAAGAAAAAAAAAACAAGATAAACTGACTTCGTAGAAGACATTCAGTGCTCGAAGACTGACTATACTCAAACAACGCTTCAGAATTTCTTATATGAACGGCAACAAGTTTAGTTCTGACGAAATAAAAAACGGGAAACTTTCTAGTCCCAAGCAAAGAATTTGCACTTTAGACTTTTCTTACCTTGAATTGAGAATACTGCCTCGAATTGAATCTGTTCATTCCTGAGAAACCTTGACAAGGAGGGCCCCCGCACAACATATCAACCTCCCCCTTTTGGGGTAGTTTTTGCCCCTTCTCATTCCTCCGTTCTCCCTAAAACACAAATCATTTGAATAGAGAAGATTGAAACATATCGACAAAACAAATGTTAACTCCACTAATTAAATTTTCATACATGAACATAAAAGAAAAGAAATTAAAGGTTCGAAAATTCTTTGAAATAATCAAACAATTTTTAAAATTATTTAAAATTTTTAAATAATAAAAGTAAGTATTTTAAGCATTTAAAGTTAAAAAGAAAATAATTCCAAAATTCATTCCGTACCTAGTAGCGCAAAAGTGATTCCGAATGCTGTCACGAATTTTTTTATTTTGAAGATAGTAGTGTAACTTAACTACTGTACCAATGAACGTTGCAGAAACAAACTTGACCAAATTTAGGAGGGAACTCAATGTCTTTGAGCAATAAATATAATAAAATGATATTTTTTCATAAATTTTAAAACTTCGAAGTCACTCCATCTTACGATATACAGTTAAAACATTTTTAATTTAAACTAATAACAACCGAGCTTAAAAAAAATCACTCGAACGACAGCTACGCAAAGTACTTACTTCCATTACAAGTTTGAGCAAAATGTTGCAGTCATCAGTGAATACAGTTGCCTCTGGATTATTAAGTCGGAATGCTTGCGCAGCGGGTTCGTATACTTCAATCGCCCACTTGGTTTCGATTACACCCGCCTCATGCATGCCCTCTGATAAACCTACAAAGGAATAATTCAAATATCTTAACCTTAAGTTAAATGTTCAGACTAGAAGTGTTTGAAGCTCCTACAGAGGTAGGAGTTACCCGATACATATATAAAGAAGCTGGTAAATAGTTATTAAAAAAATATTACGCCTCTCGTTAATTCAAATATATTACGAGCTAAATGCAAATGAACGAGAAAATGATACAAAATGAAAAAATGAGGATGAAGAGAAAAATGTAAACAAAAATCTACCTAAAAAAGAAGAACGGGATTAGCATTAAAGAATACAAGAACGAGAGAAAAGACCCCAACTATCAGAACAAAAATTCATAAAAAAATGCATGCATCAATAATTCAGGGAACGTGTGCCAGACGCAAAACTTACCTCCAGAACCAGCGAATACATCCAATGTTTTTAACTTCTGGTTGATGATTGGATGCGTTTCTAATTTAACTTCTTTTCTGCTGGGATTGACCTTTGCTTTTCCTTTGCTTTGACCCTTACCCTTCAAGAAAAAAAAACAAAAAAAAACAAGTAGGCTTCTTGTTTCGTTGTTTATAACGAAATTAATATGAAAACTGCGCATTTATGTTCTAAATTCGTTACTGAAAAAAAACGAAAATTGAAGAACACAAAATAAAATTAAATTCTTCACATATGTTAAACAAATTCACTCTCGGTAGCATACTTCAATTCACAAATGATGCCCAAAACAAAATGAACAAGTTTGATCAATTCATCGAAATCCAGCAAAACATCAAGAAACTAACCTTTCCAATACCACCAAGTAACTGCGCCTTCATGGGTGGTTCCGTGAATTCCTTTTTGTCAGCGTCGTACGCCTCGAAAAATGTAAACCTGTTCGGGCCACCGGAGAAGAACTCGTCAACGCTGCACTGTAGATTCTCACCAAAGACAACGCTGCACTTGCCGCAAATTGAACTCAGTGAAATCGTCACCTCTGCAGGTTTGTTTCTATTATTATTCATACAAATTTCAAATGAAATCACTTTGCAAACGAAACCACGATTTCATCACACGGAAGAGGATGGACACGAACTCCCGAGTCACCTGAACCCGAATGAGAAAGCTACGGGAATCGAACCCGGGATCTCTACGATCCTGGTCTAATCCCTTAACGAAAAGTCACAATTTTGTTGTTGGTCTCATAAAAATGCAATTAAATTATGTATTGTAAGCGTCTCAAGCCACTACATTATCGAACTTGATAAATCAAAGAACACAAGACAATTAAAATTAGGGACCATTAACGATTTAGAGAGGTACATCAAAACAGTTTCTATTCAGATTAGCGAGGTTAAGCGACGTTGGATCTGTTCAGTAGTCAGATGGGTGACAGTCATCCGTGTTCAAATGGTGTAGCGACCCGTGGTTCGGATCCCACGTACAGCTGTAGGTCTCCTCCGTCACATTAATATTGCCCAATTATTCATTGAATCCAAAATGGTAGTAAAGTTCTTAATACATTCACTGATTTCAGTGTTCGTCATACATTACAAATTTTATTCAGTATTTGGTACTGATGTACTGATTTCCAAGATTTAGCCAATGCCGATGCCGATTCTTTGCCTAAATTTTAAAAAATCTATTCCTCTTCATAAATTTTAATAATCTATTATGAAAACTTTGAATTTTCAAATTCATAGACCTAGGGCTATAGGGGCTAAGCTTTGTAGCCTAAATCACAAGGTATATAAATAAATAAATCTTTAAAGATTAAGAAAATTAAATTCATTTATAAGTTATTCGCATTAAAGTAAAACCCAATCCGATGGAAAATATCAAAACAAGAAAATTATGTTGTTTTTGTTGAATTTCTTCAACCGAAGCGCACAACAAAATTTTTCATTAAAATTTCAAGACCTTGGTGACCTATTTTAATTTTTAAAAATGGATATAAAATTTGGGTTTAGAAAATTATTAAAATACTTAAAATAATGTAAACATAATAAGATGGTTTAATATAAAAATTATATGGTACAACTTAATATACAATTACTATTCATAATATAGAGTAGGAAGTTACGACAGTTTATAATATTTAGAGATTAGCTAGTTAGAGAAAATGTAAATTTAGAGGTAACTTAACTTATTAAGCTTCGACTTTTCCATGAAATGAAATACATTTTTTGCACAATTACACTTTGAAATGAGTAGAAATTATCATAAACAGCGTTTTTAGTATGTTCAATTTCCTATAAATATAGATTTTGTTTTGTAGTGAAAATTTCACAGAATTGGCGAGAGACTCGGCTGAATTTGTCCGATGCCGATTAATCGGTACACCACTAGTATTTGGAAAAGTCAATGAAGGATTAATTGTCAATAATTCGATACAACCCCAAACAGAATTCATGAACTGGTTTTGTCCAGTGTCAATTTAAACTGGAAAATATCAGGACGGCAAAGCCGACGTAGTTTGAGAATATAAATTCTACATTGCAATCAGCAAATGTAAAAATTAGAATGGTACATTCATGTTGTGACATACTTTGCTCCTAATCAACCTAAAAACAAACGAGAAATAGTTCCGATATTAAAAAGTTTCATTAGCACGAAAATTTCCTAAAAATATAAATTGAAAAACTAAAATGATTTAATATTATAAGAGCCAATGCTGAAAAAAGTTACCGTTCCTTCATAAATGTACTTAAATTGCAAAACAAAAAAAAAAGTTATTTTATATCCGAACACAGGTCTACGTTTAAATAAATAAATAAATAAATAAATAAATAAATAAATAAATAAATAAATAAAATGAAAAAGGTGGGTGGAAGGGGGAGCTTTCGATTTTTTAAATAATTTGCGTAGTAGTTACAGAAAGGCAGGAAACTACAGTAGAATTGTACGTAAAATATATTAACACACCTTTCAGTAAAAGTTTACAACGACAACGATATCGTAAAACTTACAAGATAGTTCGCTTGGAGCTTTAAAGGTCGGCTCACAAAACTGGTGTCATGTATACAAAGTAAACGACTTTTAAGAACTTGGTCACAGTCCTGGTTATGTAATTTAGTATTGCTATTTTTACCTTCTTCACTCCAATACAAAACATTTAAATCTGCTTGAAAAGAAGCGCTCATCCCTCTGTGCGTATTCTCAGGACGATAAAATTTGGCCACTCGTAACCTCACGTCATCGGGAGACACCGACTTCAGTTCTGATGAGTACAATCAATCATTAAAAGCAGCTCGGAACGAGACACCACAGAAAACAAATTTAATTAATACATTTAAAAAAAGCTTGTAGTTAAAATCTTCACACCTTTCACTTACTTCCTGCATCAAATATTACATGCTCTCTGCATAAAACCTAAAAAATAAATAAATATGAAAATTAGGAAATTTACTTTAAATAAAATAGAAACTAGAATTTTACTGTCAAAATAGCTCATAAATTACTACTACTGTTTTCACTCATTTTAGTTTTATTTAAAATAATTATTTAACATCACAATTTAATTGTTTTTCCTCACTTTCGCTTTGAATATATTTTTAATTTCAAGATCAGAAATTTTCTTCGTTTTCATGCACTTTCTTGTCCTTTTTTTCATTTTCAACGTACACTTGAGGAGTCACGCGTCTTACGGCACCTAAGCGCCAAAATTAAAATTCGCCAGAAATCACCTCCAAAGTTCAGCAATATTCTCGCGAGAGTATCTGTTATTAATTGAGCTAGAACGTTCATTTTTGGCTAAATTAGAGTTCTAAGTATGCTAATGAAGATGTTGAGTTTTTGGAATAGATTTTCATATTTTATATAAATTTTTTGATTTTCTTATTATGCCGAACTTTGGGTGAACTTTTGGCTGGCGATAAAGGTGAAAAAAAGTAGTTCGCTTCATAAGGTTTTCAACCATATTTCTAGTGTCCTAAGGTCATTATAACCCAAACCACGCGATAGAGGAAGGGTACCGTAAGACGCGCGACCCCTCATTTGTAGTTAGCACGCGCAGTCCGTGCCACTGACAAGTTTGCAACTAACTGAAACTAATGAAGGTTTATTTTTGTATTTCTTCAGACCATCAGCAATCCATATTCTAGAATTTAGTACTGTTAATGACATGGCAAATCTATTCTGTCAAAATTCTCGCAGTGCTTGAGCAGCCTCTCACACACTTCCGTGTGACAATGTTAAATCACATTTCACAATTCTGATAATGGTTGGATATTTCATGTTTCCACTTGAATTATGCGGCTTAAAAATATACTCGTAGTTCCAAAAAATGATAAATTCTTTCCCTTTTTAAAGATTCAGGTACACTTCGTATATCAGTAAGAGAAAGCAACATCTATTCAGTAAGTAAATAATTTGATTTGAAATAAAGTGTTAAAATTTTGGAAAGGTTTAATGATACTACTAGTATTGGTGTTCTTTACAATTTCGTTGGAATCTATACACTGGCAATACTTCAAGACGTAACCAGGAGAGAAATAGTTCAGTGGAGTTTTAAGGAGCGAGTGTTTACAGCAAGCGGAGTAAAACGTTTGTATTCTTTTTAGTAAACTCATTCGCCTCATAATTCATCAAGGGTACATTTTGCCTCTTTTCCACATTCAATTTTTGCCAGTGATGATAAAACTTTTTCATCACGAAGTAGTTACAAGAAATGGAAGCAATATTATCTTTTACAAACCTCGAAAGTAAAGTAATGACAAGCTCTTTTATTTGTATATATAAAATATGTATCAGTTGAGCTTCTTGTTGGAAAGTCCCAATAAATTTACTGAATACCTTGACAACAGAGGCAATAAAGTGAAGCTCAGCTTTCATAGTAGAACATCTTAGATATGCTACTATCGAAAGATAGCCATTAGATTATTTTAAATTTGGCTACTTATTTGGAATATATTCCAGAAAATATTTTTCCAAATCAGGCAATTGTTCCAAAATTCTTTGAACTGCTGGTTCCAACGTAAGCCATCTAGGAGGAACACGTTTTATAAAGTGATGCCTTGGTAATTTTAATTCGAGTTGAATATCTTCGTAATCATTCCAGCGTGCGGGCCAGTCATTAAAATAGCAGTGAACACTCCTAACAAATCCTGCTGGTTTATTTTCTAGTTCCTGCACTCCTTTCACAAATGCGTTATGAATATGAATATGAATGATATGAATGTTATGAGTGCCAAAATCAAATAAATTTTTGCTTTTACTGCTCTTTACTTCATTTATTAATCTAAACACTTTTTTATTAACATATGGACCATCACTCGCAAAAATCATTAATTTATCTAGTTCTAAACCACTATTTCTAAAGCCAGGTTTAGTTTTTCAACCAAATCTTCACCTTCAGCATGACCTATAAATTTTTTTTCCAAATTTCGAACTACTGCTAGTATTGCGAGCAACTTTTAATTCTTTTTGGTTTTTATTATTGGTAGTTTCATCATACATAACAGTAAAATACTCTTTCTTTAATTCCTCAAACCTTTAATTTTTAAAATAATGTCCAAGAGCTTCTGTATGAATATAAGTTACCTTTGTTCACCCCATAGCATATCCTTCAGAAATGTTTCCAGGAAACATTACCTTAAAGCAGGATTGGCCCCAGTTGTCCCCGGTGGGTTTTTCCAGAAAAACCCACCTGAGGGGGAAAACCACGCAACTTTTTTTTTTCTTTTAATAAATTAATGAGTCACTAACAAAATAATGTAATAGATTAATTCTTACACAGTACTCATTACTGAAATATGAAACAATAAGAGATTCCACATTCACACAACTTGACTGAGATATTACAAACATTAATTAATTATTTGAGCATTTTATTTTCAAGCAAAACATGTACCTAACTGCCCAATGAAAATACAACTCGTGGTAAATAGTTATTTTTGTAATAAGCTCTGTTATTTAGCTCTATTCTTATACTATTTTGGCCATTGAAAATATGGAAAAGCCCGATAAAACCCGAAAATACCCAGGTGGGTTGGATTTTTTCAATAAAACCCAGTTTTTAGTTTTTTCACATAAATTGCTAAATAGATGTTTTGGGTATTTATATTCGCACCAAGTACTCGTTTTAATTCCATTATTGCCCGTTTTATTTAAGCAAGTGCTACGAAACAGTTTTTCCCATTTTTATAAGTAAGGGACTAATAAATAATTAACTTAAGTAACTTAGGCTAATGGAAAATCTGGAAAAAAAATGTCCTCCCTGGAATTTGGTCCGTAGACACTCCCGGTCTAGCCCAATTGTTTTTTGTTTTTTCCCTTGACAAAAACCGTTCTACTGTCTACACCACTCGTAACTGGAAAAAATTAATTTTGTCATAAATTACGCAACAAACAACAAACAAATGCCATGTCCATGACAATGCTGCACCTAACCTTTGGTAAGTGAAGTAATAAAAAATACCATAATTTAACTTTAATTTGACTAAATTTACGGGTGGAGTAGGGTGCCACTTATTTGGGGTGTTTTTCATTTTTTGGGAATTTCTATCAGGACGGGCGCATTTCTGGTGTCATTCCGTCTAAAAACATTGTGTGTAAAATATTTTTGAAATAAAATAATAATTAGAACTGCCTCAACGAGGTCAAAGTTTATACTTTTTGTCGAAAAGTACTCATGGCGTTCTGTTATCATGTCAGTTTTCGTTTCGATAGCTGCTGTAGTTTCTGAGTTGAAAAATGATAACAGACAGACAGACGGACGGTCAGAGTCGTTGGTTTAGTCTTCCGCACTGGTGTACAGAAGACTAAAATGAGGTATTATACAGGGTGTAACACGAGTTTATCCAAATATTGATACAGGCGAAAGAACATGTTATTCTAAGTAGAAAATGGGTTAGGACGAGTTTTGCCAACACTAACAGTGTTTCATTCTCTTTTTCAGTGAGTTCTGAAACGACGTGATGGCTTCGGCAACAAGATCTAAAACAGCAGTCTATCTCCTGGGGACCGTGGACCACAGCATCACAGGAAGCATGCTGCCTACGGGAAAGCAGGCGCTTCAGTACTTTTTCCACCTTCACCTTGACGTCAAGAAGCCGATCAAAGAAGCAGCCGCTGAGACAGTGACCGCAGTCAAGGAATTCTGGGAGCGGTCCCGTATTCCTACGCAGAAAGACCAACGCGCAAGGGACAAGGTTCTCCGAATGTACGAGAAGTGGCGGGCTCTGAACAAGAACTCGAAACGGCGCACTGTGACCCAAATCAGGAACGAGGCCGAGTTCCTCTCATCCCTTGACCGCCTCTTCGACATCGCACACGAACAGGCGATGTCGATGATCACAATCGAAGAGGACAGGGAGTTCCTGACGGGACAAAGGGCCGAGGTGCGGCGCGGCCGCATCTCCTCCACACGTGACATGACGCTGCACACTGAGGAGGAGCGTGCGAGGAGACAGGAAGCGGAAAGGAGCCGCCGGCAAGATGATGAAAGGGCGAACAGAGAGAGCCGAGAAGAACTCGTCGAACTGGCATCGAGCTCCAGCTCAGGTGCAAGCAGCCCGACTCGGTCACCGACACGGCGTCGTCGCCGAGAAGAAGAGGAAGAGCTCTCTCTCCCGGGCCCGTCCACGTCGAATGCAGAAGCATCTACGACCCCTTTACCACCCAAGCGATTCCGCGCGTCGAAAAAGATGATCACCCCTGATCTCTCCGCAGCGATGGATCGGACGAAACTTACCGACCGAGAAGGTGTTTTTTTGCTGTCGGCGGCTGCGAGGAGCTTGGGCCACGACCCTGAGGAGCTGGTCTTGAACCGCGAATCCTCCCGCCGCGACCGAGCAAAGTTCCGTGCTATGGCAGCAGCGGAAATGAAGGCAGCCTTCCATCCTACTGTGCCGCTGACCGTTCACTGGACGGGAAAATCGTACCAGCGGCTGACGGAGGCCCTGCTGAAGATCGCCTTCCAGTTCTGGTGTCTGGGGAGAACGTCGACAAGCTTCTGGCTGTGCCCAGCCTCCCCGACGGCACCGGCCGCGCCATGGCGGAAGCCGTCCTCTCTGCCCTCGAGGATTGGGACATCAAGGGACGGATCTGTGCCCTCTCTTTTGACACCACCGCCTCAAACACAGGACTCTCAGGAGGAGCTTGCTATATCATTGAGCAGAAACTCGAGAAGACAGTGCTTCATTTGGCTTGCCGCCACCACATCCACGAACTGGTGTGCGAGAAGGCATTCACGGCGTGCCTCGGTCCCTCTACTGGTCCTGACATCCTCCTGTTCAAACGATTCGCCGCCCAGTGGGACTTCATCGATCAAACCAAAGCGAAGCCCTTCGAGGATGGAACCATGCCGCAGCACCTGAAGGACGCCCGCGACGACTGCTGATCGAATTCAGCCGCCTCCTCGACGGTCAACATCCACGTGATGACTACAGGGAACTTCTGGAGCTCTCTGTAATTGTGCTGGGCGGTCCGAACAAGCGGGGTGCCCGGTTCGCTCGTCCCGGCGCCTTCCATCGCGCGCGCTGGATGGCAAAAGTCATCTATGCCATCAAACTGTTCCTGTTCCGGGAACAGTTTCAGATGTCGTCAGGCGAAGCGGCTGGAATCCGGCGATTCACCATCTTCGCCGTGTCCATCTACGTGACGGCCTGGTACAAAGCGCCGCTCCCGGCAACGGCCCCAGCCGCGGACCTCGCGCTGCTCAAGGCCCTCGTCTATTATCCGGACTCAGCGGTGGCCAAGGCGACGGCGACAGTCTTCGCCAGGCACCTATGGTACTTGAGCGAGCGCCTCGTCACCCTGGCCATCTTCGACGAGGGTATCGACTTGGCGACAAAGCGGGAGATGATTAAAGCGATGGAAGAAGAGGAAGGATCGGAGGATCCCCCGCGGCGTATCAATGTGGACCTGTCCACCGCCTCAATCGCCAACAATACATTGGCCAAGTTCACAACGACTACATCAAAGGAGTTCTTCAAGGTTCTGGACATCAGCACCGCCTTCCTGCTCAAGGATCCGGAGGAGTGGCGGACGGACCCAGCCTTCATCGCCGCATCCCGCCGAGTCCAGGCCCTTCAAGTTGTCAATGACTTCGCGGAGCGCGGGGTGGCGTTGATGCAGTCTTTCAACCTGGCCCTTACCAAGAGTGAAGACCAAAGGCAGTTCCTCTTACAAGTGGTCGAGAAGCACCGCTGTGACTTCCCAACCGCCCGCAAGTCCACCGTGACCTCTGCAAAGTAGGCAACAATGAGAGGGAGATGGGCGCCCATGATACCCCCCCCCCCCCCCCCTTGAGGGGCTAATACTCGAGTTGAGGGGGACCTAGAGTTGAAAGTATGAAGTCCAGTTATATGTTTTAGGTCAAGATTAGTAGCTTGAACAAACTAGAAGTGATATTTTATTTGCTAGAGGCATAGAACATCATGATCTAAAATTTCTACTTTTCGAGAAAATATACAAACTTTGACCGTATTGAGGCAGTTCTAAATATTGTTTTATTTCAAAAATATTTTACACACGATATTTTTTGACAAAATGGAACCAGAAACGCGCCCGTCCCGATAAAAATTCAAACTTTCGAAAATAAGTGTCACCCTAGGGTGGAGGTTTAAAGGGAAGGCATTTTTTTTTGTGCGCGAGATTTTTTTTTAAAAAGTGAAAAAAGTGAAGGATTAAAAACAAAGTAAAGTGAAAAAAGCGACACACTGGCAGCCTTGGCCGAACGTAAAAAGACAAATATGACAACTGAGCATACAATCAGTGACCTTTGTTAAGTTTGACCAAGTAAATCAATAATATACTGCGTCACATTTACATGCGGATGACTGTGAAATGGCCGCCCTTATACTGCTGAAAATCATTCGCTTAATATCAAAATAATAGCAACAAGAACTGCCACATTTTCAGTACATCAAGAAGTAGGAAAATGTAGGAGCGTAGACAGCCTGAATACTGGCACTCTATGTTAAATATACAGACAGAGAAATTCACTACCATTCATTCAGTGAAGTAGTGGAGAAAAAATGAAAATGGTAACGTGCGATGAAAATGAATATAAATTATTTAATTACTCTCTCACAGAGAAACGCAGCTGACGTTAAACCATACATTGTTAAAGACAGATGATTCCAACATTTTTTTTTTATGGTAACAACAATAATAACTAGTGATCAAATTACCAGAGTCTTTACAGGTGATTTTAAGAATCCTGACAATTCTGAATGGTTGCGGAGTTTCAATGTTCGACCCTTTGACTCTATCAGACGTTTTCCTGTAAAATTCAGGGTACATCATTTCATCCACGGTTTTCTTCCTTTCTTCGACAGTAGGTGGAATTACTCTCACCTGAAACAAATCCAAAAATGAAAACGATTTAAAAAATCACATTCAAAATAATATTCACTATTTAAGAGAAAAAAATGTATAACACTACAACGATAGTTTAATTATAATTTAAAATTCTTTAAAATATCTTTCGTATCCCTTTGGCTATTTCTCTTTCCTTCTGAACAATTTTTTTTAAACGCAAACCTAGAATTAAAGAATCAAAATTAAAACGTTTACGTAAGCATACGGAAGATTTAGAGAAAAAATTCAGTTATTACTTTGCAAACAATTTAGTCTTACAGAGTTCTGACAGTTCCTATCAAGTATTGAGTGCCCCTCATTTAATGTAACGGTAATGAAAGCAATAACTACTTTTTAATCAGAACTCCCAAACTCAATAAGTGTTAATAATTACCACCGAAGATTTCGTAGAGTTCTTTCTTTAACACCAGAAATTACACTTACTTTAAATTTTAAGGCATCGGGATTGACATATGCGCAGTCTCCAACTTCATATTCATAGTTAAAGTATTTTATATTTTCGTAAATGTACTGTTAAAGAGAGAAGATTTAAAGCTTTACAATATTTTACGTGACATTCTGAACGAAAACTAAAGCATAATCATACAATATTAAAAGAGTGGTTCACTAAGTAAGAAAAAGTGAAAACGTGTGTGTGTCCCACCCATTACCTGATTCAAAGACCCTTCGACCCTCTCCGACTTTGTACCCAACAGGCACATTTCTTTCGCCTCTTCTTCCCTAATCCTGAGGCAGGATGGACAAAAGTTGTAATCATTTTCTTTTTCACGCTGTTTCGAAGAGTTTATTATTGAGTAAATAATTTCCTATAAATCAAATACTATCGCTGCAATATATAAAAGAGCTTGCTTTTAGTCAAGTTAATAATGGAATTCATTATTATTATTATTACACTTATAAATTTAAAATTAAATTGTTTCAACCACTATGTGATACAACAGACTTTGAAGTAAATTTAAGTAAGTGGGTTCGAAACAAAGATGCACCGATAATCATACAACGTTAAATTTGGCCAATTCTCCGATCCAGCTACCAATTCTTGTTAAAATCAGTTCCATAGAATGTAATGACAATTTTTTAAAATTATGTGACAAAAATCATCAAAGGAAATAATTCACTGAAGTAAACATTTCACGAGCGAGCGGAGCATTATCAAATAGTTTGAAACAACCCATTTGTTGTTATACAGATTAATGCAGTATTAAAAAATCTTAATATACATTTTTTTTAATTTTGACTCCGCCAAGACAACTTATTATTGAATACCTATTTATTATTTTATATTATTTTGTAGTGCATGGCTAATTCCGCATAATACGTCAACATTTTTAAAATTAGGCTAGTAGTCCTATGTCCCTTAATATTTCATTACAGGATTCCTAGGCTAAACTTCAGGGTGGTCCAAAAGCCCCTATCCATTTTGCTGAAATAATTACATTCCTATTTTATTTTCTACAGGCCATAGATGATGATGGATGTACAAGAACGTGTGATGTTATAATACTACGTATCCAAGGGAAGAATTGCGAAGAAATTCGAAAGATGATTTCATAAATCAGGACCTACAGACAAAGCAATATGCGAGCTGGTCAATAAATTTAAAAGAACAGGATGTGTTGATGATGAGGCAAGATCTGGACATTCAAGATACCTCTCAAAAATGTCGAATTGGTAAGAGATGCCTTTGAAACAAATTCTAGAATGTCAACTCGCACAGCATCACGTAGACTAAGCATACCAAAAACGATTGTTCTAAGGATTTTAAAACCAACATTAAAAATTGAAAAGTTTCCATATTCAAATGCTACACGAGTTACACGAAGAAGATTATCCAAGATGAGCCGACATGTGCACAGAATTGATTGAAAAAAATCATACCAAAAACTTATTAAACCACATTCTCTTCAGCGATGAAGCGACATTCCACACACGCGGAAAGGTTAATCGACACAATTGCCATATCTGGAATAGAAGAAAACCAACCGAGTTCTACGAATGGGAGAGATATTCTCCTGAATTTAATGTCTGGTTGGGGATGACAAGATCGAAGATTTACGGACGTTTTTTCTTTGCAGAAGCTATGGTAACAGGGCCAACTTATTTTGACACGCTTCAGTAGTTTCTTGAACCCCAGCTTCGTTCAGATGGCATTCTCGACACTGTTGTCTTTCAAGAAGATGGAGCTCCATGTCACTATGCAAACATCGTTCCGGCATACCTTAATGAGCTCTTACCAAATCGCTGGATTGGACACGGAGGAAACAGGCCCTCGGCAGCACAATCTCCGGATTTAACAACATTAGACTTCTTTGCGTGGAGCTTTATAAAGTCGAGGTTTACGAGGGTTACAGACCTGCAGGATCTGCGAACCCGCATCGTCGCGACAGTCACTAAATTAATCCCAAAGATGCTTGAGAATGTATTCCGCAATGCAGTGGACAGATCTGAGATTTGCAGAAACACTGATGGTGCTCATGTCGAATCTTAGACCTAAGCTTGATACATAAATATACATCTAATTATGTTACTACATTTTTATCCTAAAATACTATTATTTCGGCAAAATAGATTGGGACTTTTGGACCACCCCGTATAATACTGTAGACGAGTCAAACTAATTACAAGAAATCAACCAGACTCCGCATTGCATGATAAAAATTAAAATAGAAAATATAATATTTTGAATTGTGGGTCCACTTTAGAAGGAAAATAATTAAAAATATTAATCTTTCATTATAGTATACTTTTGCTTCGTGTCTATTCGTTTATTCGTGTGAAAAATCTTTATTATTATTATTAAAAAATATATAGAAAAAAATCTGAATCGGCATCGGTAAAATTATGGAATCGGTGCATCACCAGTTCGAAAACAATTTATTTTCTAAAGCGAATGACTTTGAAATAGTGATAAAAGAAGATTAATTCGGTATTACCTGAACAGTTGGCGGTATATCTTCAAATCTCGCGAGCTCAGGATGGTACCATTTCTGGTAGAAAAAGGTGTGATCATTTTTTTCTTTGATGGGATAATCGTGGTCAGGATCCTCAATATCCCCCAAACTGCTCCAGTTGGAAGGAGGAATGTACTCTATCACAGTTACCTAAAAGAAGAACATTTAAAAGAATAATTACAATAGCTAACTTACTAAATTAAACATATCAACAATTTCACCCGTCTAGAGATAATATTTCTTTAAAAAATGGGCTAAAACTTGCTCCTTTTTCAAATATTTTAACATCTCAACCAATATAAAAACTGTACTTAAAACATGAAACTACCAGTGGAGGCCTTTATGCATTCTTCACTGTATCCACCAACTTAATCCTAAAAGCCCACCTTAACAATACTTAAATTTTAATCGTAAACTCTTTCGCTACCTTTTTAAGTACAGCGTCCAGTAACGTGTCCTCACAATCATTGATGAGGAAGAGCTCTTGGGGGTCGGCCGTCTCCCCAAGAATTGTGTCAATGCCCCTGCAAAACCAATCCGCGTGGAAGAGCTTTTCCTTTCTTCCCTCAACTTCCCACAGTGCTCTGACTCTCGCTATGTAAACAGGAATTTTGGGATCATCAGGTTCCACCATCACGCAGTCCCCAACACGAATTAAATCCCCCTCAATTACCAACCCTTTGTAATAAGCCTTCCTTCCTTGTTTGATGATGGGGTCACCGATCCACTCCATGCGGTGAAATCGCTTCTTAATCCTGTGAACTCGTGTGGAAGGTCTTCCCGTTGAAAGGTGTTCCAAGTGAAGGTCTTTCAGGTCCTCTTCATCATCGCTCTCCTCCAGATCTGCCACAGACATATTGGGACATCTTCTGTTCACGCAGCACTGCTTCCCCCGCCCAGACCCACCGAACTTTACCATGTCCCCGCACATTCTGCAGTTGCCGCAATCCGGCTCCTGACATACCTCACACACGCCACACCGGTTCTCCGGGGTCCCTGAACATTGGCGTTCTCTGCCTGAGCAATTTGGTCAGTGAAGAAAGATTCAAACAGGTTCCTGACCAAGGGCGTCGTTGTGGCTTTGGTGAATCTGGGCATTTTGTTAATTTTAATTTTACCCCCACGATGGCACGACGCTTTTCGTTTGCCAAGGGTGACGCCTGCCAGTTTCATTAGAGACCTGATACAGGAGCAGGATACCAAACTTTCTTCATCTTCACCAGCCAATTCAAAATTATGGACCTAAATGTGTTCAAAATGTCTCTGTGAAAACAAACTTAAGAAAAGTTGACAAAGATACACACAAATTAAATGTAATGATGAGGTTGTTAAACCCCCTCTACAACATCTAAGGTCATATGAAAGCGAGGATCTACAGCTTTATGTGGGATCCGAACTAAGTGCCGGTATATATTCTGAATGCAGAGGACGGTCTCCCATCCAACTACAACCCAGACGCAATGTCGCTTAACTTCGCTGATCGAAAGAGGCGGTGTTACGACACTGGCCGCGACGTATCCCACACAGGGGTTAAAATCACTGCAAACGGGGATGCACAATTTAGGGCAGGTCAAAAGTTTTTTTTGGCTTTTTTAAAAAACGACACTATGGTGAGGGTTTTCATTTGGGTTAAACAACATGTTGAGCTATGTGCGACACCCTGTATCCTTCGCATATAGTCCCCCTTTTTCCCCACTCTTCTAGCTGAGATTACACAAGCAGCTTTGAACCTATTCTGAACATCAATTTAAGATATGTTAAAAATAAGTTAGAAGACCTTATTTGCCCTTATTTAAATCAAACTGGTACATATCTTCTTTATTTATGGATACTTTTTTTGTTTTATGCAGGGTTGCCAAATTGGCCACTTTGTGGCCAAATTTCACAAATGTGCAAAAAAGCCTGGCAACCCTAATTTTTTTGAGTACTTTTTGCAAAAAATTATATTTTAGTTTTGTTTCAGATTATTGATTAAGTGAAATTATTATTGATTATTGGTTCTTGATTCAAACTACTGTATTGGTTTTTAAGTTCAATTATTGGCTATTAAGTCTAATCATGACAAGAAAAAAGTCAAGTGCAGCCTTTGGACATCCTTCCGAGTTTCCAGCAACTACACCACCAACAAAAGCAGATGTTGTGAGGCACTACAACTTTGTGCGACGACGAGAAGAGGCTGAATCAAATAAATCGATTACTTTTAATGAATGTTGTAACATAGTCACAATAGACGTTGAAACCATATGGAGAAGGTTCTCTTTCCCTACAATAAGTACTCGTGGAATCTTTCAGAAAGTTGTTAGAGTGATAGAAGCAGCCTCAAAGTTTAACAAGGTTCCTATAAACCGAAGAGACGAGATATTTGAACAAAAGGTTTCCGAGTATGATGCTATGTTTGATGTATGTACCTGTGATTGCTACGATAAAGGGATTGATAGAAATGCCTGCCGGTGAAAAGATAAAATAATAATTGCTAAGTGGGATTCTTTTGTAGGACAAAAGCAAAGATTAAACCAACTGGAGCCAATTGACAGAAAAGCTGCTTTGATGAGGAAAAGGTCTATTGCTAGAGCTAAAAAAGAACATGAACGCCAAATGAGATCACAAGCAGAATTAACTGAAGCTATCAGAGTTGTCCCTTCAACATCACAGGAATCACAGGATGCAGCCAGTGCTGAGAGCATGGAGGTAGAGACTGACCAAGAGGATGAAGACTTCGTGCCTGATGTTGAGTTAATAGGGAATGAGCAGAACAGATATACCTATGAAGAATTGGCAGTGAATGCAGATCATTACAGATTGAGTTGCAGGGCAGCAGCAGCAATTGTTAATGCCACTTTAAAAGATATGGAAATCCTAGATCAGGGCAACATGATTGATAGAAAGAAGCTGGAGAGGGAAAGAGCATGAGTATGTAAAAAATTGAGTATCAGGGTTAAATCGGAGAATATAGGAATAGAATGCATTGGCTTTGATGGAAGAGATGACACATTAACCAGGGCAGGCAAGATCAAAGAAGAGCACTACGTCATTCATAAGAGCCTGGAAATATCTATATAGATCATGTAACACCTGATCATGGAAATGCTCGTTGTGTAGCAGAAGAGCTGATTGCTGTAATAGTGGACTCAGAAAGTTCAGACACTCTAAAAGCTTTATTTACTATGTGATGGCACTGCTGTGAACACTGGAAGAATCGGTGGAGTAATAAAGCTTGTTGAAATATATCTGAATAGGTCTGTTCAGAGGCTGATATGCCTTCTTCATATGAATGAACTACCATTCAGGCACATCTACGAGGCAATAGATGAAAAAACAACAGGCCTAAGTACTGTACTTTCAAGGGTTCAATTGGAAATAAATTGAACACTAATCTAACAAAACTGGAAGTGGTTGCTTTTTCTCCTGTTAAAGGAAACATTCATGAAATTCCATCTGATGTTGTTAATGCTTTAAGCAGTGACCAAAAGTATCTCTACAATATGTGCCCAGCTGTTCAATCTGGAAATATCTCCAAAGATCTCGCAGAAAGATCTCCTAGTACAATTCATCATGCTCCACTGGCTAACGAGCAAATAGAATTCTTAGACTCTACGTGTCAACACCAAATCCAACCAAAGATCTCAAAGATCTAGTAGAAATTATTATGCTATCTTATGCTCCAGGATGGTTTTGGGTTAAGTCACATCCACTGGCATCTGACAGATCATCTAACGTTTGGTACTTAGGGTATCTGCTGCGCGACTTGGAGAAATACAGATTATGGAACCGGTGTTACAGAATAACTCATACTTTGCGAACCCCGAAAATATTCTACTGTCGATGATAACAGACTCAAGAAGTTAGAGAGGTTGCAATCCAGATAATCATTCTCTCAAGAAACTTTGAACTACCTCAAACTCTTAATTTTGATTCTTCAGACTACACTGAAATGATTGATTGGCAGAAAGAGGGAATTTATCCACCTCCACTTCTGAGAAACTTTAGCAATAAGGAACTTTTGCTAGCAAGACAAGAACCACTCAAAATACCAGCTTTTCCTTGTCACAGCCAAGGCGTAGAAAGCATTGTGAATCTAGTCACAAATGCATCTGATGTACGAATTGGCTACGAAAATCGCCAAAAATATATTCTTAATCTACTGGAATCATGGCAAAGAATGCCTAAATTTGAATGGAAAGGACAGTGGAATAAATAAACATGTAGTGTTACTTTCAAAATAGCATAAGTTTATGCATCGTGCAAAAGAGCACTTCATTAGGTAGTGTTTTTTTCTTTTTCTTGTAGAAGACAAGTTCTGTTGTTTAATTTCTCAAAAATGTTATGTAATTCATTAATTTGTTACTCATTTTTTATCTTAATATATAGTATATACTAAAAAACACGTAAAAATGTCATTTTCTTTGAGTTTGAATAAAAAAAATAAGAAACACGAGGTTAACACAGCTGAAACAATTTTTATCCAAGTTTTTACTGAAAAATGCTGTTTTGTCAAATTGAAATTAAAAACCGAAAATTTGTGCCAGGGGTAGGAGACTTAGGATACGCGAAATATTTTACTGGGTGACTACTGTGACCCATACGAAACCCCGACATTGTGTCACTTTTAAATACAAAATCAACCCACCCTAAATTGCGCATACAAGCCCAGCAAGTCTTACAGAACGAAAGTAGGAAGAAAAATATATCCCTATTCATCGCAGTAAATGTACAAGTTCAAACTAATTGGAAGGTCTGTTTTAGGTCTGGAATTTTCTAAATAATCTAACATTAACTATATCGCGTGGGAACCAAGTCTTCGCATACCATTTTTATATACTCGTAAACTAGTGCTAATAAGTATTACTGAAGATTTATATTAAAATTACTTTATTATGTAGTATTAGAGATTTAGAGTACATGCACAGTAATGTTGTTCATTACTGTACATGTTATTCATTACTGTACAGTACAATTAACACATTAAAGTTCAGATAATACTCAAAACTTAGGGCTGAGTCCAAACTTTGGAAATTTCTGGTGTGGAGCATTCTGAATTTAGAGTGTTTACTGTACAGCAGTTCATTCTGAAATCCTGATATTAAAAATACTGAAATAGAAATAAATTTATTTCTTCAATCTTTTCAAACAGTCCATTCCACCAACCTACCTGATCACAAATAAACTGTGCGTGTCTTAACAGAGAATCTTCTGTGAAAGACGGAATGCCTGGAGGTGGAACCGCCGTTTGGACTTTGAGGAGGAGGTCCTCATAAGAAGGTTCGATGTTGTTCACCAGAAGCTCTATAACCAATTTGCTCATGTAGATCTTCTCCTGAACTGCCTCAAAATAAGGAGTATAGAGTTCGCTGGGTTCCATCAGAACGTATTCAGCAAACGCCGTTGAGAAACCAATCAAGGCTTTTTCGCCTGCAAAGAAAATGTGTTAGATTTGAAAAACCTGTTTAATGTGGTGATGATAATGAGTGAGTAGGGTCGAAAACTGGCACAGCACTCAGACCAACTAATGCAGCCCATTACTCTAACTCTTGTTGAGATGGTGTGGTTAACACCCCAAGTTGGTGAGAACTCCAGCACTGGGAAGGATTCCTGAGAACTCCCAAACCCCTCAGTAGGGCCTGGGAAGTTCTAGTAATCCCCATTGGGCCAAAGCTTTCTTAGAAAGCCAGGCCTTCAGAGTTACTAAAATTGTTTTCTTCTCTTTTTAATTGATTATAACAGATTTGAAATTCTCTCAGTATAAGGAATAATCAGAACTTTGAGGCAATCATATGCCCATTTCAAAAGATGGGAAAGCATCTCACTTCTCCTTGATGGTGTGGTAGGTGATCCTATAGTCTTGTTTTTACCATTGGTGTTTTGTATTGCTTAACCATTAGCTATAAGAACCATGTCTCACATATTTGGATCACTTAAAATTGTCATGTACCAGTAAATATCAATCATTTTTGAATGCCTGATTTCCTTTATAAATACCTTGTTGAAAAACCTAACTTCAGTTATCAATATGCATCACAATGGATTTTGAGCTTTCTCAGGCTGTGAACTAAATTGTATCTTTAACTGACTTATGAGCAACATATTAATGCAAATACATATCCCAAAATTTTAGAACCTTAATTATCATCATCGTTAATTTTGCTCCCTTTTCTGGCATCATTGCACTCACAGATTCCTGTGGGTCCACTGATGACAGTGCTGGGGGGATAATCTCTAAATGTTTGTTGGTTTTTTTTTCTCTTTATCAGGGATTTGTTTTTGGCTGGGACATTTGCTTATTGAAGTGAATTTGGACAAAGCTTCTTCTTCCCCAAATGCTGAAGCCAGTATTCACATATTTTTTTGTAATAAACATTGCTTTTGTTTGCACTGATTGAGCCAAGAATACCTTTAATGATTGTGATATGAAGTGGGGTTTAAAATGACACATCTGGGACTTATCAAGTTTATACAATTTGGGTAAACACTCATTGACCTTCCCCTTGTGACTAATATTCTTTGTTTTTTTTTGTATTAGTTATGTAAGTTCCCTTTTTTTTTTCTGTAAGTCTTATCTCTTTAGTGTGGTAATGGGCTGGTGATGGGCAATAATTTAATGGTTTTATTTTATGTTGACATTTTTGTGTGTGGTATGGGACTAATGACGTTTTTTTGTTTTGTTTTGTAGTAATATTTTTTTTCAAGTGCTTAGTTGGGTCTGAATACACATTGGTGTATGATCAATAAAAATTGTTCATATTTTCTTGCCTGCTGATGCAGTTAACCTCGTAAGTGTTATTTTTGTTTTGATGATTAAATTAGGCAAAGGACGCTTTACTTTTCTTAAATCCTCCCACCATAAGCCGAGGAGAAAGTCTTTAAAAGAGGCAGACTGGCTATGCCCCAGAGATCTTAAAAGTGAGAACCCAGTTTCAAGTTGGTAGAAGCCATCTATCTGACAATCTCAACCACACTAAAATTGGTAACTTGCTCACCTCATTCCTCCCAATCTTAGCAGTGTGGGTGGTGCTGAAGTGAAAGGATTTATTTTTACTCAATTGAAGGCCCTCTGGGTGGTCCTCACTGGCAGCTCAATCTCCCATCTCAGCAACCAGCAGCAGCTGCCATGACCCCACCAACAGAGTATCCAGTAGGTGAGTAACGCAAACGCATTCTTACAAGAACCACTTGCTGGCATCGCACCCCCATTTCATTGTATTATTATTATTATTATTATTACCAGCATCATCGGGATTCGAACCACCAACCTCAATGTCTTCACTTCGCTTATAAGGAACCGATTTTACCCAATGAGCTACAGACACTGGATTGTCTGATACAGGACATAACTGCACAACTTTAACAATTTCATATACAAACCAGACATGGGGTCACTATCATTGTAATGGTAATTAATTATAATTAATTACAAACCTCTTGTAATGATAATGTAATGAAAGAAATTTCGAGGCAATAATGGTAATGATAATGGTAATGAAAGGTCTGTAATGAATCATTGCACATGATTACATTTTCATTGCAGTGTAATTTCAATAATATATATATATACATATATATATATATATATATATATATATGAATAGAAACGACATAAGTGTTAAGGAACGTTTCTGCACACGAGGAGGAGAGATAACGAATAATGAAAATGAGGCGAACCGCCCGGGAATCGAACCCAGGGCCTTCCAATTGCCGGTTGGACGCTCTACCATTATGCTACGGACCTCACTCAATCACAAATCGAAATTCTCCCACATAGGGCAGAAACCAATGCCCTGAGGGCACCCTCGCAAATCGTGAATATGCGCATATAACTGCAATGACCGCGCAGTATATAAATGAATAGAAACGACATAAGTGTTAAGGAACGTTTCTGCACACGAGGAGGAGAGATAACGAATAATGAAAAATGAGGCGAACCGCCCGGGAATCGAACCCAGGGCCTTCCAATTGCCGGTTGGACGCTCTACCATTATGCTACGGTCCTCACTCAATCACAAATCGAAATTCTCCCACATAGGGCAGAAACCAATGCCTGAGAGGGCACCCTCGCAATCGTGAATATGCGCATATAACTGCAATGACGCGCAGTATATAATGAATAGAAACGACATAAGTGTTAAGGAACGTTTCTGCACACGAGAGGAGAGATAACGAATAATGAAAAATGAGGCGAACGCCCGGGAATCGAACCCAGGGCCTTCCAATTGCCGGTTGGACGATCTACCATTATGCTACGGACCTCACTCATCACAAATCGAAATTCTCCCACATAGGCAGAAACCATGCCCTGAGAGGGCACCCTCGCAAATCGTGAATATGCGCATATAACTGCAATGACCGCGCAGTATATAAATGAATAGAAACGACATAGTGTTAAGGAACGTTTCTGCACACGAGAGGAGAGATAACGAATAATGAAAAATGAGGCGAACCGCCCGGGAATCGAACCCAGGGCCTTCCAATTGCCGGTTGGACGCTCTACCATTATGCTACGGACCTCACTCAATCACAAATCGAAATTCTCCCACATAGGGCAGAAACAATACCCTGCGAGGGCACCCTCGCAAATCGTGAATATGCGATATAACTGCAATGACCGCCCAGTATATAAATGAATAGAAACGACATAAGTGTTAAGAACGTTTCTGCACACGAGGAGGAGAGATAACGAATAATGAAAAATGAGGCGTACCGCCCGGGAATCGAACCCAGGGCCTTCCAATTGCCGGTTGGACGATCTACCATTATGCTACGGACCTCACTCAATCACAAATCGAAATTCTCCCACATAGGGCAGAAACCATGCCCCGAGGGGCACCCTCGCCAAATCGTGAATATGCGCATATAACTGCAATGACCGCGCAGTATATAAATGAATAGAAACGACATAAGTGTTAAGGAACGTTTCTGCAACGAGGAGAGAGATAACGAATAATGAAAAATGAGGCGAACCGCCCGGAATCGAACCCAGGGCCTTCCAATTGCCGGTTGGACGCTCTACCATTATGCTACGGACCTCACTCAATCACAAATCGAAATTCTCCCACATAGGGCAGAAACCAATGCCCTGAGAGGGCACCCTCGCAAATCGTGAATATGCGCAATAACTGCAATGACCGCGCAGTATATAAATGAATAGAAACGACATAAGTGTTAAGGAACGTTTCTGCACACGAGGAGGAGAGATAACGATATGAAAAATGAGGCGAACCGCCCGGGAATCGAACCCAGGGCCTTCCAATTGCCGGTTGGACGCTCTACCATTATGCTACGGACCTCACTCAATCACAAATCGAAATTCTCCCACATAGGGCAGAAACCAATGCCCTGAGAGGGCACCCTCGCAAATCGTGAATATGCGCATATAACTGCAATGACCGCGCAGTATATAAATGAATAGAAACGACATAAGTGTAAAGGAACGTTCTGCACACGAGGAGGAGATAACGAATAATGAAAAATGAGGCGAACCGCCCGGGAATCGAACCCAGGGCCTTCCAATTGCCGGTTGGACGCTCTACCATTATGCTACGGACCTCACTCAATCACAAATCGAAATTCTCCCACATAGGGCAGAAACCATGCCCTGAGAGGGCACCCTCGCAAATCGTGAATATGCGCATATAACTGCGCATATATACTGCGCGGTCATTGCAGTTATATGCGCATATTCACGATTTGCGAGGGTGCCCTCTCAGGGCATTGGTTTCTGCCCTATGTGGGAGAATTTCGATTTGTGATTGAGTGAGGTCCGTAGCATAATGGTAGATCGTCCAACCGGCAATTGGAAGGCCCTGGGTTCGATTCCCGGGCGGTTCGCCTCATTTTTCATTATTCGTTATCTCTCCTCCTCGTGTGCAGAAACGTTCCTTAACACTTATGTCGTTTCTATTCATTTATATACTGCGCGGTCATTGCAGTTATATGCATATATATATATGCATATATATATATATATATATATATATAGATATATATATAATATATATATAAGCAAACAACCACAAGGAAAAGGAAACACAAGTCCGAGCGCTTTCGTGATAATGTGAATATATCACGAAAGCGCTCGGACTTTGTGTTTCCTTTTCCTTGTGGTTGTTTGCTTATTAATAAGGTCACGTGTTATTTTGTGATTCTAGTGCACATATATATATATATATAATATATATATATATATTATAATATATATATATATATATACACACACACACAGGTGTCCCCTAAGTCTGGAACCATAAGATAAAATAAGTAATTCACGTTTTTCCATTTATGCAAGTGCCCATGATGTCTGAGTAAGGAAGAACGCATCCAGGTAATTCTGTTCGTAGGAAATCAGTCAGAGGAGGTCGCTGAGGAATTTAACAGATTCAAAGGAACAGGTGTCACTTGTGTGATGGTATGGTGTGGCATTTGGAAAGACCGTATCATAGGCCCCTTCTTTTTTTTGACACTGTCACAGGAAACGCCTACTTGCGTATGCTCAACAAGAAGCATTCCCCAGTCTTGAACACAGATGGGGATTTCCCAACATGGTTCCAGGCAGATGGTGCTCCTACCCATTACAGCATCCGGGTAAGAGAGTGGCTGCACCGACATTCCCTGGTCATTGGATAGGATGTTGAGGGCCTGTAGAGTGGCTGGCGAGGAGCCCCGATCTCGCCCCGTTGGATTTTTATCTCTGGGGTCATTTGAAGGCGTTGGTCTACACGTAGAAAATTCAATGTTGCACATTTGCGGGAGCTTCATCATCGACGCATGTAACATCACTCCTGATACCATTTGCCGTGTGTTTGCTGACTGGATATCTCGTCTGCATTCGTGTATCAATAATAAGACACATCGAACACATTCTGTGAATAAAAGCAGTTTTTATCATTTTGCCCTATGGTTCCAGACTTATGAGACACCCTATATACAGGGTGTCCCATAAGTCCCAGCATCATAGGAGAAATTCATATTTTTCTATTTCTACAAACCATAATTCATATTTTTCTCTTTCTACAGCCATAATGTCTGTGAGCAAGGAAGAACGAATCCAGATAATTCTACTCATAGGAAATCGGAGTCAGAGAGAGGCCACTGCTGAATTTAACAGGCTGCATCCAGACACGAGCCAACAACACAGAGTTGTGTTAGCAGACTTGTTGCAAAGTTTAAGGAAACAGGATCCATAGAAGATAAACCATGCAGTGGACCTTCAAGGAGGTCCACTGACGATGATACAGCGACTGCTATCCTGGCTCATTTTAACAGAAGTCCCAATAAGTCTCTTCGGCAATTGTCCGCCGAGACAGGAGTGTCGAAAAGTAGCATCCATCACATTCTTCAGGCTCACAAATGCATCCATATAAACTTTAGATCCTACAGAAATTAAGCGAAGATGATCCGACTGGTGGATGGAATTTTGTGAATGGGCTATGGAACAATATGCTCGGGATGCCAATTTCCCATCCACCATTCTGTTCAGTGACGGGGCTGTTTTTTATGGGAATGGTGAGGTAAATCAACAGAACACCCGCTACTGGTCTCAAACAACCCTCACTGGTATACCTCTTCAAAGGAACAAGGTGCATCTCGGGTGATGGTATGGTGTGGCATTTGGAAGGATCGCATCATAGGCCCCTCTTTTTCAATGAACATGTCACTGAGGCACCTACCTACGTATGCTCAAGGAAGAAGCATTTCCCAGTGTCTTGAACGAAGAAGGAAATTTCCCAACATGGTTCCAGCAAGATGGCGCTCCTGCACATTACAGCACCCAAGTAAGGGGAATACCTGTACCAACAATTCCCTGGTCATTGGATAGGACATCGAGGGCCTGTGGAATGGCCAGCTAGAAGCCCGGATCTCACACCACTAGATTTTATCTCTGGGGCCACTTGAAAGTGCTGGCATACGCAGAGAAAATTAGGAGTGTTGAACATTTGCGGCAGTGCATTATTGGGGCATGTAACACCATTACTCCTGACATCATTCACTGTGTGCTTGCTGACTGGGTATCACATCTGAATTTGTGTATTGAAAACAATATGGCCTATGTCAACAGTACAATTACACATTAAAACACTTTGAGTAGCAAATATGCTCGATTTAGAGAGAAAATAAGGATAACTTGGCACTTTCAGAATGCATTGAGTTCAAACTGCCAAAATATTTAATAACACACACTGATCTGAAGCAGGAAAATTCAGTCTTTGGCATATCAAATCTTTATTCATAGAAACAAATGATATTAAAAAAATTTATAGGTGAGGGCCCTGCAAATGTATATCTGGTACATAATTACATCTCGCTCTACAAAATGGAATTAGTAAGAGCCATTGTATTAGTTACTCGTGACTTAAAAGAAAATAACACTGCAATCCTACCTCCATCAAAGCCAGAAATCCACCATTCATTAATGGGTCCCATTTCCTTGGCTGGAATTCCATCTTCAATTGATGGATTTTCATCATATATTGGTTTAATGTACCCAGAAAAGTAAAGAAGAATGTTTTTTTCAATAAGACCACTGTCAAAAGGGCAGATGTGTCCTTCTTTGTCATAAACACTGTTGGGGAAGAAATGCTCTATTAACATTACAATGAATTCCTTCTGGCCTTCAAACTATTTCCATGAGAAACAACTTCACAAACAACACAGGATTCAAACAGACACTCATGGCAAAGTAAAGCAACTCACTTGAAATATGTGATTTTGTGCTGAGGTTGTTGGTCATACTCATTAATCAAATCTTCTTTACCAGTAAACAAAGATAACTTGGGGTCAGTGAGTGCAATGAACTCATCCATCGCTCCCTCAGGATGCCCGGGGTACAATTGGAGTTCCTCGCTATTCAGTAGCTGAGAACAAATGGTGCACCGCCTAGTAAATGCTGGAGTTTGGACAATGGGATGACGGTCATCTCTAAAAGATTGAAATATTTTATATACCCTACATACAACATCAGGATCAGCTGACTAAATCTATATTTAAAGACAAGGCCACAAATGTGATCTTACATTAATTATGCATTTGAGATACATTGCTACTCATTTCTTCTGTTTATGAAATGCATTCAGGATCTCTACCCATATTAATATAATCCATTTATTTTTAACATGAATAAGTTGATGTTGATTTCTCTGAGAATGAAGTAAAGGTAAGCAATGACAAATAACAATTCATTAGACATGTTAGTAGGCCCACTAAAGCCTACTAAACTTTATACTCTGTTAAAACTGTAGAGGAATAAAGGTGATTTTTTATTTTAAAAGTACAGTACCTACTGGAATCAAATCCTGAAAGTTTTAAGAAAATATAAAACCATCACAACTTCAAGTTCTTAAATCTGCTTTACCGAAGAGAGAGAGATACTGCACACAAGCTTAATCATCTACATTAGTCAGTGCCAGCATAGACAACACATGACCTAGTAGCAAGGCTTTATGTCAAGCATAATCAAAGTGAGCTAAAATTATGAAAGTGCAAAAAAGTTTATTTTCATAAATACAATCACATGTGCACAAATGAGAAGTCACTCTTGTGATTTAGGTCTGAATTACATCCCCTAAAATTAGAAATTTTCTTTGCTAGTTTGACATACTTTTCTAACCATTCTATATTCTGTTCCTCTGATGCTTTCATTCTCATTCTTTTTCTTTCTGGGCTATCTTCAAGTGATTCATCCATCTGTTCATTCATCTCCACTAAAGACCTCCTTTTGTTGGATGCCGAGAATGAACTTGTAATTAATGGTTGAGATACTGGCATTTTTTTTCTGTTACTTCTTTTACCTTTTACAAGACCTAGTAGTTGAAATAAATTATTAACCTCAGCTAAATCCAACATTTTAAAATCCGCAATTCCAAATTTTCAATCTTTCATCAAATTAAATGCAAAAAACTTCACTTTTTTACGTGAAGGTCAAAAAATATGAGAATAAAAACCCACTCTAATAGACAGAGTTTATTTCCACGACAGTTTCGACGCCCACTGGCATCCTCCTCGGGTGGATACAGAAACACAAATGAAACAAAACAAGAGGGAAAAACAGTTCAGGGATCGACCGTTAAGAAATTCGCACCTAGGTTGGATTCCATTCTCTCGAGACAGGAGGGGCATTTTCATTAAGTACATTCGCACAAATTTTAAAACTATCTTCCTGTTCTAAACATACAGATTCTATTATTTTTACATAATTATTACATTTATAATTAAATTTATTACATTTAATATTGCATAATTATTAATTACAGAAATTATAAATTTATTATTACATTGGTTATTACATTGTTGTTTATTATACAGAAATTATAAACCGAAAAACGAATGAAAAAAGGCGATTAGGAAATAATCCAGAGACCATTGAGAAATTCGCACCTAGGTTAGATATCGTTCTCCCGAAACCAGAAGGGCATTTTATTACAGGGTCAGCTTATAACTACATTTCCACAAATTAAAAATATCTTCTTGTTCTATACATACAGATCCTAATGTTTGACATAATTACTGCATATATTTATTTCCACATTAATTACTTCCATTATTACATTTACTAAAAGCGAGTAAGGAAACATTCCAATCCAGAGACATTTAAGAAATTCATTTCTTAAATGTCTCTGGATTGGAATGTTTCCTTACTCGCTTTTAGTAAATGTAATAATGGAAGTAATTAATGTGGAAATAAATATATGCAGTAATTATGTCAAACATTAGGATCTGTATGTATAGAACAAGATATTTTAATTTGTGGAAATGTAGTTATAAGCTGACCCTGTAATAAAATGCCCTTCTGGTTTCGGGAGAACGATATCTAACCTAGGTGCGAATTTCTCAATGGTCTCTGGATTATTTCCTAATCGCCTTTTTTCATTCGTTTTTCGGTTTATAATTTCTGTATAATAAACAACAATGTAATAACCAATGTAATAATAAATTTATAATTTCTGTAATTAATAATTATGCAATATTAAATGTAATAAATTTAATTATAAATGTAATAATTATGTAAAAATAATAGAATCTGTATGTTTAGAACAGGAAGATAGTTTTAAAATTTGTGCGAATGTACTTAATGAAAATGCCCCTCCTGTCTCGAGAGAATGGAATCCAACCTAGGTGCGAATTTCTTAACGGTCGATCCCTGAACTGTTTTTCCCTCTTGTTTTGTTTCATTTGTGTTTCTGTATCCACCCGAGGAGGATGCCAGTGGGCGTCGAAACTGTCGTGGAAATAAACTCTGTCTATTAGAGTGGGTTTTTATTCTCATATTTCATCAAATTCTTTTAAGACTGAGAATTTCCACAAAAATGTGTTTGAGAACTGTAAACTTTTTGAAAATTTACTTCATTTTTTATTGCAAATGTATGACAGAATAAGATGTTATCAGGATTTTATACTTCACTTTAAATATTCCAAAATGATTCATTCAAAGATGAAGATTTATTTAGCCATTCCAAAAAGGAATGGCACAAATGATATGCTTTATACTTTTTGGGTAGTAGAACTTGCCTAAGAAATCAAAGACTGGAACACCATACTGAAATGAATATCCATACGCAAATATGCTAATCATTGGCAAAGTAATTCTCTACAGCAAATTTTAACTTACCCTAACAATAATAGCTATGAAAACAAACCTTTCTTTCTTTGAGATGGTTCACTAAATCCATTCTCAAATGAAGTCTCAGTTTTATCTTTTGCATCACCATCATCTACCTCCATTTCCTCTTTGATCCTACAAGAAAATTCCACATTTCCATCCCCTCTGAGGACTTCAGACTTTGCCAGCATGTTGATGTTATTCCCAGCAGTTTGATCATTTTCTTCATTGCTTGAGAGAGAAGAAAAAGACAATTGTGATTCCAGGGCTTTTGAATATGGTTCAATTGATGATGTTTCCTCAGTTTTGAACACAAAAGAATCGAGAAGTTTTCTGCTACAATTGTAGAAACTTTTCTGAAAAAAAAAAAAAAAAAAAATCAAAAGCTGTTGGTCCCACACACCTTTACACTAAGACTAATGACAGAACCAACTATCTATTATCTTCAACTGTAAGCCTAATTAATTAATATGCTGGTTGTCTCAGGAGCAAGAGCAAATACTAATATTTTGGCAGCCAAAAGTTTTTGTGCAACAGGTTCTACTAAAATTGAAGTATAGCCCACATGTTCCTGATAACTCAAATGTTAAAAAAGAGGAGACTTAAACTTCTGAAATCTAAAAGGATAAGGGACTATTAATCCTATGACTACTAATGCCACAAATTTTGACAACAGCCAAACTAGTGACTAGTCAGTCAGTTTTGGTGAATTCTCTAAAATAAAAGGGGGACACAGGGTTTTCAGTCAAAATTACAGGAAGGAAACAGAAAGGGTAGGGGGGAATAACAAAAAGGGTAGGAACTTCCTGGATTTTGCTGTTTCCAAATGGACACGTTTGAATAAGAAAGCAAGTTGGAAACAAATATATAATTTGCTCAGTGAAGTAACAGGGATTTCAGTGAAAAGGGGTGACAGTACTTTGAACAGTAAAATCTGCATCAGTTCTGTTGAAGTACTAGGGGCACTCAATATATTTTGCCCCACCCTTTTTTCTTAGCTAAATAAGAGGCGATGGGGCTGTAATGTCTTTTGGGCCGTAAGTTTGAATTTCTGCACTTCACATAACTGGATTTTTCCAGTTTGAACCTCCCCTCATGTATAAAATGATGGTTAACGCAGTTTCGAAAATGATGTCTGACAGTGATGTGCATTATGGGGGGTCAAAACATATAAAAAAATTGAGTTTCTCCAATTCCACAGTATGCATGTAGTTGGAAATGATGATCTCAACATCTTGTAAAAAAAATGAGTATATGCAGCCTCCCCTTACCCCTTCCATAGCATCCCCCCATTTTACTCTCAGGTCATTCCATGTCAAATCAGACACATAAGGGCAAAAAAAATGTCAACCATCTCCAATTTTGTTTATACTTAGTACACTTAAGGACCCTTATGAGAAATGTAGATACCCAAAATTTCAGGCCTCTGTGACTTCAGGGTGCCGAGATATGAGGTCACGAAAGTTGACCTTTTGACCAGATTTTTTTTTCAAAATTTAATATATCTAAATTGTCATATCTCGGCTTTTACTGGGCCAATTTACTTCATTTTGGTGTCATTTTAAAGCTTGAAAGGAGTAGAATCTTTTGTCTATCTTGAAATATATCCCATAAATGATTCACAAAAAAGTTATAGAAGTTGGAAATATTCAAACTTTAGTAAAAAAAAATATCACCCAATTTTTTTACATTTTTGTCCCAAGATACCTCTATCCAAGCACAATATTGTGTAAAAATTTCATTATTCTCTGGCAAATACTTTAGAAAATATAGCACTTTCAGTGTGATGAATTTTTAAAAAAATATAATAAAAAAAATTACAGAAAATGAAAAATCATTGCTATTCCTATGGAATGATGTGGAGTAACTTTTATTTTTGAAAATATAGCACTATGACAAATAAAAGACTAATTGAGAGCTGTAAATTTGATACGTCCTATTAGGTATACCTATTTTTGTATCTGTTATTTGTATGCAAACATTAACTCCTAGTACAAGTAACTGTTTTGTGTGTACATGTACTTTTTTCTTTTTTTCAGATCTTTTCGGAAACTATAAAATAAATCATCTATATGTAATATATTCAGAAATTCCTAGCCAGGTACCTATTTTATTTCAATTAGGAAATTTTGAAATGGATTCACTTAATTTAGAAAGAAAATGTGCTGATCCTTTCAATGAGCATCAAGGGAAATGGTGAATTAAGCGACTAAGAGTAGTTCCACCTGAAATAATCGTTAAGCAGCCTGATCTTCAACTAACTGCAAATCATAGACTATGTAATCCATGCAGAATTCTTGTTGCTAAAATATTAAAAGAAAATACTGAAAATTCAGACACTGACTCATCTCATCCCTCTGGCTCTGTCATATCCGAAAGACCACTTGAACTTGTATCATCAGGGTCAGGCTCAATTTCAGCATCTCTAACACTAAATTTTGAATTAGCAACGCTGAATAGTTCATTAAAAGAAATAGGAGAGTCCAGTTAAAAAACAAAAATTAGATACTCAAAAGGCATATGGACTGAAAAAATTTAAACAAGTTAAAGATACACTCAAAAGAAAAATAGAAGCTGCTTGTGGGAAAACTATAGTTGAAGAGGAAGAAACATCACAGGAAGAAAAGAATTATAAAGAAATTTTAGGCCAGCTAAAAGAAAAATTTAATGATTCAAGCACTAAAAGTGAAAAAATTAAAATTTTAACAGTTCTGCCCAAAAGCTGGAGTATAAGAAAAATATGCCAAGAATTCAATACTACCAAGCACACTGCATGCATTGCTAAGAAAATGGTAGAAAGTTCTGGAATTTTGTCAGAACCAAATCCAAAATCTGGGAAAGTTCTGGAAATGGGACTAGAAGATTCAGTTAAAAATTTTTATTTAAATGAAAACAAGTAGATTAATGCCGGGTAAAAAAGATTTTGTGAGTGTTATTAATGAACAAGGTCAAAGGGAACATAAACAGAAGCACCTCCTTCTCTGTAACTTAAAAGAGGCATATGAGGCCTTTAAAAATAAATACCCAAGGATGAAAATTGGATTTAGTAAATTTGCCTCATTAAGGCCTAAACAATGTGTAATTGCAGGTGGATCTGGTACGCACTCAGTATGCGTTTGTGTTATCCACCAAAACCTAAAACTTATGTTCATTGGGGCAACAATTGATAAAATTAGAGAGCTTAAAATCAGTCACATCCGCCAATTGTTACCTTCCCTAATGTGCAATCCTCCCTTGCAAGTATGTTGCCTAATGGAATGTAATCTCGTGGTGATACCACCTATTTAACCACTCAGCTCCAAATGTTATTCAATGAAAATTATGTTGACAACATTCAATTCAAAAATGGACCAACACCAATAGGTCAAATTTAGAATTGATGCAGTTGTCTACAGATGATTACATAGAAGAATTTTGTGAAAAATCGAAGCAGTATCAGGTAATAATAATAATAATAATAATAATTTAATAACACTTACTGAACATATGTATAATTATTACAAAATCATATAAATATAATATATCTTGATGTTGACAAAATAACCTTGTACAAGAATATCATTTGAAAAATCCAATGAAATAAAAGGCTGAATTTTAATTAGTTTTTAACAAAATAATATATCTACAAGCCCTTCTAAATTCTAATTTACATACATACATACTTTCAGATCCATGATTTCCTAACAAATATGCAATCAAACTACTATCAGGATAAGGAAACATCATTGGAAAATGATGAAGTTTTGGCTGTATGCGACTTCTCAGAAAATTATTCAGCTATTCTCCAAGATGAAGTTCAGTCGTTCCATTGGAACAAGCAAATGACTACTATTCATCCGTTCATTCTATATTTCAAGGCCCAAGGAAATCTAAAGAACTTAAATTTTATAATTATTTCAGAATGTAATGACCATAATGTTGTCGCGGTTCATCTTTTTCAACGCCACCTGTGTAAATTTATAGAAGAAAAAAATTCCATTCATAAAATTTTTTTTATATTTTTTGGATGATGTGCTGCCCAATGCAAAAATTGTACAAATTTCCTTAACCTCTGTTACCATAAAAAGGATTTTAATTTGGAGGTGGATTGGAATTTTTTCACTACAAGTCATGGAAAAAGACCATGCGATGGATTGGGGGGCACTATTAAAAGATTAGCTGCAAAAGCAAGCCTCCAAAGACCATATGATAACCAAATAATAACACCCCGAAATTTATTTGAATTTGCTAACTGTGACATTAAAAACATAAATTTTAAATTTTTAACAAATGAAGACCATCAAAGAGAAGAAGAATTTTTAAAAGACCAAAATTCAAAAGCCAAAACCATTTCCGGAACTCTAAAATTGCACCATGTGAAACCTGTTTCACGTTCATCAATTACTGTTAAAAGATATTCGGCATCTAATGAGTCAACAATCGTAAAAGTAACGAGTTTCACCGATGTATCGGTATCGGTAATATCGGCCACTTTTCACAAAGTATCGGTATCGGCCGATACTGTTCTGAAAACAGATACCGATACTTTGAATTACTGTTTTTTTGAAGAAATTATCTTATTTTATATAAAATTAAATTTTTTTATTATTATACAGTAATATCTTATTTAGTTGTTTAATATATATTTTATCAAAATTAGCAATGTTTACATTTACTAACAAAACAAAAAATCATAAAATGTAACTATTGGCCCTATACAAGATTACAAATATTCAACACAGTAATACAGTATCATATAAATATACAATTTCAAATTACAGTAATAGTAATAGTTTTCAGTAAAAATGAAAGTTTTGTCAAAGTATTGCAATGGAACACTAAATGACTCTATAGAAACTAGTTATTAGGAATTGAATAGGCTTAATAATTAATAAAAGGAGTACAAATTTTCAATAAGAATATACAGTGCCCGCGAAAAGTATCCAATCACTCAAGAAAATACAATATTTTCCCTTGATATTCAGAGACACGTAATTCACTTTCTATTTGTTCTAGCGACATCTGGTAACTTTGAGGTTGCTCGCTGATATGAGAGCTATCCAACGCATTCTCAAATTAGTGTTCTTGGTAGCCTTCGTTGCGGGTGGCTGTGTCTCAAATTTGTCAGATTTCACTGTTTGTATAAATTTCTTGATTTTTTTTTTTTTTACAGAAAGTGGTGTAAATAAAATTATATATAATGTGTGCTAAAAAACAACTTAAGAGTGATTGTCGAGGTGCTATTGTTGCTTTGCATGCATGTGGGAAATCACAGAGACCGATAGCTAAGGAATTAACATATCCCAAAGTACCGTTAATTTATGGGTTTCACGGGCTAGACAATGGTGGCCTAACCACGCCAGTCCCTAAAAAACGATCTGGCAGACCGAGAAAAACAAATTCGTGAACAGACAAACTTATGAAACGTTTAGTATTGAAAACCCAACAATAACTGCGAAAGAAATAAAATTTAATATGAATAATTTGTTATCTGGTGTTTCTGAACGAACTATCCAGGAGCGGCTCCAAAAAGAACTCGGATTACCATCTCGCCATGCTGCTAAGAAACCGTTCATTAATGAAAAAATGCGTAAAAAAACGTGTCGCATTTTGTAAAAAATACATTCATTGGACTGTTGATGACTGGAAGAAGGTTTTATTTAGCGATGAGTCGACATTTTTGACATTCAGAAGTTGTCCAAAAAAGGTTCGCCGGCCTATTGGCTCAAATAGGATGGACCCTAAATACACCCTAAAGACAATGAAACACCCTCCAAGTGTGATGGTTTGGGGTTGTTTTCGGTTACTATGGGCGTGGAAACTTATATTTTCTTCCGAAGAACACAACTATGAATGGTGCACGGTATTTAGCAATGCTACAGGATAAACTTCCAATGGCAATGGCAATCCAAAGGACAAAAACATACATGCATGATGGTGCACCATGTCACAGGGCCAAAATAGTGACAAAATGGATTACTGACAATAAATTTGATATTTTGGATTGGCCTGGTAATAGTCCAGATCTCAATCCGATAGAAAATCTGTGGCTAATAATAAAAAATAAGGTTGAATGCCACGACACTGGCTCAGTCGAAAAATTACAAGAGGCCATCAAAAAGGTATGGTGCAGGAAATATCAGTGGAAGTTTGTCAAAACTTGATTAAATCCATGCCAAAACGTCTAGAACAAGTCATCCAAACCAAAGGACAGATGACAAAATACTAATATAAGGTTAGTATACATTTAAACATTGTTTTTTATGTAAAAAATACAAATTTCAAGGGTGATCGGATACTTTTCGCGGGCACTGTATATATATATTTTTTTTACAATGCAATTATTTGGCAGTACTATTGTACAAACTTTTTTCAATTTTCATGTTTTATTAATAAGATTTTCATTTTGTGCAAGTAACCACAAATTGTTATTTTTTCAATATACGGTACTGAATAATAAGGATTTATCAATGTATTATAGATACTATATTGAATTTTGTATTTTTTACACTACAATTGTTGCAGTGGCCCAGTACAGTAGAAAGTTTTTTAATAATATTTTATAGGACTTTATTAATGTACTACATTTATTTGAATTTTGTAATTTTTATTAATAAAACTTTGAAAATACAAACTATTACTTTAATTACACTCTACTTTATTTATTGAAATGAAAAAAACTTTATAATGCTTAACAAACCTCATTAAACTACCGGTATAATTATTGTATTTGAAGAGCTGTATATTACAAATTTATACATTTTATTGTAGACATAATTTTATAAGTTGTTTGTTTGCAATGTTTTTTACTTTTTTAGTACATTCAATTTTAAACATAATTAAATTACAGGCTCTAGCTATTATTAATATATTATATTATTATGAAATTAAATGGAACTAAAGTTGGGATTGGGAAAGGCATTTTAAGTTAATTGAGATATTATATCATTTACTTGAACTTTTATTAATAATCAATTTTAAAACTATTAATTAATTAAAAAGTATCGGTATCAGCACTTTTTTGTAGTATCGGTATCGGTATCGGCCAAAATATTGGTATCGGTACAACTCTAAAAGTAACCGAGGAAGAGGAAATGATAGAAAATAATATAAATGGTTTTGTTGCTATAGATTATGATGACCACTGGTGGTTATCATATGTTTTGGAAAAATCAACAGAATCCAGAGAGGTGAAGGTGTCATTCTTACACCCTCATGGTCCAATCCTTCATGTTTCTATCCCAAACATCCAGATATTTTGACAATAAGAGGTTCAAGCATCATCAGAAAAGTCGATGTAATGATGAGAAACGGGAGTGTGTACAATTTAGTAAAAGAAGACATACCAAAAGCCTCTAAATCTCTCAAAGAATTACTTCAAAGAAAGATAACCTAAAATACCTATTTAAATTTAGAATTTTTGAATTAACAACCATCTAACCCATGCTATATACCAATAATTTAATGTAATCACTAGCAATTCACTTTCATAATTTCTCTATTTAATGTAACAAACTTTAATTATTTTTACAGATTAACAACTAAAGGGGATCACAAAATTTTACAAGGCGGCAAGATGTCTCTTTTCAACTGGGCTGATGAAAATAATATTAAATTCAATTTAAATAAATTCAAACATGTTATTCTTCTAGAATAAATGCTAAAATTACTAGAAAGTACCACACTCAAAACAAATTAATTAGTTTTTATATATGTTTGGAAAATTTTAGAAAAAATCTCCCCTACATAGACAAAAATAGGTACACCTATAGGTGCCAAATTTAAAGCTCCAAGTTAGTTATTTTATTTGTCATAATGCTGTATACTTTCAAAAAAAAAGTTACCCTACATCATTTTTCATAGGAATAGCAACGATTTTTCATTTTCTGTCATTTTTTAATTTTTTTTTAAAAATTCATCACACTGAAAGTGCTATATTTTCTAAATTATTTGCCAAAGAATAATGAAATTTTTACACAATGTTGGGCTTGGATAGAGGTACCTGGTACAAAAAATTGAAAAAAAATCAGACACTATTTTTTTTTTTATTCAAGTTCAAATATTTCCAACTTCTATAACTTTTTTATGAATCATTTATGATATATATTTCCAGATAGACAAAAGATTCTACTCGTTTCAAGCTTTAAAATGCCACAAAAATGAAGTAAATCAGTCAGGTAGAAGCCGAGATATGACAATTTAGATATATTAAATTTCAAAAAATCTGGTCAAAAGGTCAACTTTCGTGAACTCATATCTCAGCACCCTGAGGTCACAGAGGTGTGAAATTTTGGGTATCTACATTTCTCATAAGGGTCCTTAAGCGTACTAAGTATAAACAAAATCGGAGATGGTTGAATTTTTGGTGTCTGATTTGACATGGAATGACCCTCTCTGCACAGTTATAAACCCCAAATGTGACAATCATGCATTATATTAAGTCTTAAGTGGATTAGATTAATTTGGATAGATTGAATAGATTACATAGATTAATTTAGATAGATTAGATGAATTATATAAATTATTGTCACATTTTTTGTTTAGTTTCAGATTGTTTATGATTGAATGAGTTATGATTTAATTCTGAATGAGTTGTATTAAATTCAGATTGAATCATTCAATTGCTAGAATTTAACAATTAGTTTCTTGTTATTAATGCTACTAGGCCTAAATAAGTGAAATCATCGTGACAAGAAGCAAAACGCACAATTCAACATTTGGTCACCCTGCAGAATTTCCATCTTCAATGACTCCTTCAAAGGCTGATGTATTTAGGCATTATTTATTGGTAAGAAAATGAGAACTGATTCGGCATCTAATGAGTCAACAATCGTAAAAGTAACGAGTTTCACCGATGTATCGGTATCGGTAATATCGGCCACTTTTCACAAAGTATCGGTATCGGCCGATACTGTTCTGAAAACAGATACCGATACTTTGAATTACTGTTTTTTTGAAGAAATTATCTTATTTTATATAAAATTAAATTTTTTTATTATTATACAGTAATATCTTATTTAGTTGTTTAATATATATTTTATCAAAATTAGCAATGTTTACATTTACTAACAAAACAAAAAATCATAAAATGTAACTATTGGCCCCTATACAAGATTACAAATATTCAATACAGTAATACAGTATCATATAAATATACAATTTCAAATTACAGTAATAGTTTTCAGTAAAAATGAAAGTTTTGTCAAAGTATTGCAATGGAACACTAAATGACTCTATAGAAACTAGTTATTAGGAATTGAATAGGCTTAATAATTAATAAAAGGAGTACAAACTTTCAATAAGAATATATATATATTTTTTTTACAATGCAATTATTTGGCAGTACTATTGTACAAACTTTTTTCAATTTTCATGTTTTATTAATAAGATTTTCATTTTGTGCAAGTAACCACAAATTGTTATTTTTTCAATATACGGTACTGAATAATAAGGATTTATCAATGTATTATAGATACTATATTGAATTTTGTATTTTTTACACTACAATTGTTGCAGTGGCCCAGTACAGTAGAAAGTTTTTTGTTTTTTTAATAATATTTTATAGGACTTTATTAATGTACTACATTTATTTGAATTTTGTAATTTTTATTAATAAAAACTTTGAAAATACAAACTATTACTTTAATTACACTCTACTTTATTTATTGAAATGAAAAAAAACTTTATAATGCTTAACAAACCTCATTAAACTACCGGTATAATTATTGTATTTGAAGAGCTGTATATTACAAATTTATACATTTTATTGTAGACATAATTTTATAAGTTGTTTGTTTGCAATGTTTTTTACTTTTTAGTACATTCAATTTTAAACATAATTAAATTACAGGCTCTAGCTATATATTATAATATATTATATTATTATGAAATTAAATGGAACTAAAGTTGGGATTGGGAAAGGCATTTTAAGTTAATTGAGATATTATATCATTTACTTGAACTTTTATTAATAATCAATTTTAAAACTATTAATTAATTAAAAAGTATCGGTATCAGCACTTTTTTGTAGTATCGGTATCGGTATCGGCCAAAATATTGGTATCGGTACAACTCTAAAAGTAACCGAGGAAGAGGAAATGATAGAAGAAAATAATATAAATGGTTTTGTTGCTATAGATTATGATGACCACTGGTGGTTATCATATGTTTTGGAAAAATCAACAGAATCCAGAGAGGTGAAGGTGTCATTCTTACACCCTCATGGTCCCAATCCTTCATGTTTCTATCCCAAACATCCAGATATTTTGACAATAAGAGGTTCAAGCATCATCAGAAAAGTCGATGTAATGATGAGAAACGGGAGTGTGTACAATTTAGTAAAAGAAGACATACCAAAAGCCTCTAAATCTCTCAAAGAATTACTTCAAAGAAAGATAACCTAAAATACCTATTTAAATTTAGAATTTTTGAATTAACAACCATCTAACCCATGCTATATACCAATAATTTAATGTAATCACTAGCAATTCACTTTCATAATTTCTCTATTTAATGTAACAAACTTTAATTATTTTTACAGATTAACAACTAAAGGGGATCACAAAATTTTACAAGGCGGCAAGATGTCTCTTTTCAACTGGGCTGATGAAAATAATATTAAATTCAATTCAAATAAATTCAAACATGTTATTCTTCTAGAATAAATGCTAAAATTACTAGAAAGTACCACACTCAAAACAAATTAATTAGTTTTTATATGTTTGGAAAATTTTAGAAAAAATCTCCCCTACATAGACAAAAATAGGTACACCTATAGGTGCCAAATTTAAAGCTCCAAGTTAGTTATTTTATTTGTCATAATGCTGTATATACTTTCAAAAAAAAAGTTACCCCACATCATTTTTCATAGGAATAGCAACGATTTTTCATTTTCTGTCATTTTTTAATTTTTTTTTAAAAATTCATCACACTGAAAGTGCTATATTTTCTAAATTATTTGCCAAAGAATAATGAAATTTTTACACAATGTTGGGCTTGGATAGAGGTACCTTGGTACAAAAAATTGAAAAAAAATCAGACACTATTTTTTTTTTTCAAGTTCAAATATTTCCAACTTCTATAACTTTTTTATAAATCATTTATGATATATTTCCAGATAGACAAAAGATTCTACTCGTTTCAAGCTTTAAAATGCCACAAAAATGAAGTAAATCAGTCAGGTAGAAGCCGAGATATGACAATTTAGATATATTAAATTTCAAAAAATCTGGTCAAAAGGTCAACTTTCGTGAACTCATATCTCAGCACCCTGAGGTCACAGAGGTGTGAAATTTTGGGTATCTACATTTCTCATAAGGGTCCTTAAGCGTACTAAGTATAAACAAAATCGGAGATGGTTGAATTTTTGGTGTCTGATTTGACATGGAATGACCCTCTCTGCACAGTTATAAACCCCAAATGTGACAATCATGCATTATATTAAGTCTTAAGTGGATTAGATTAATTTGGATAGATTGAATAGATTACATAGATTAATTTAGATAGATTAGATGAATTATATAAATTATTGTCACATTTTTTGTTTAGTTTCAGATTGTTTATGATTGAATGAGTTATGATTTAATTCTGAATGAGTTGTATTAAATTCAGATTGAATCATTCAATTGCTAGAATTTAACAATTAGTTTCTTGTTATTAATGCTACTAGGCCTAAATAAGTGAAATCATCATGACAAGAAGCAAAACGCACAATTCAACATTTGGTCACCCTGCAGAATTTCCATCTTCAATGACTCCTTCAAAGGCTGATGTATTTAGGCATTATTTATTGGTAAGAAAATGAGAACTGATTTTGGAAGGTTCTAGAACAGCAAAAGAATGTTACAGAATTGTCACTAAAGATGTGGAAGCCATTTGGGAGAAGTTTTCCTTTCCACATATAGGATTTGAAGGAATAGCTATAAAAGTTGAACGATTGATAGAATCTGCAGCAAAGCTAAATAAAGTACCATTAAAACAAAGAAACAACAGTTTTCAGCAGAAGGTGGAGACATTCTATGAAATGTTTGATATTTTGCACTTGTACTTATTATGATAAAAAAATCAGTCAAACGGATTGCAGATGTGATATATATTAGAGTTCCAATGATTGAGTGGGAGTCTTTTGTGGGGCAGAAACAAAGAAAAAACCAACTAGGACCAATCGACAGAGTAACGACTTCCGCAAGAAAAAGGACTCATGATAGAGTTAAAGGATTAGAAAGAAGAGCTAAGCCTAGATATGAATGTCGCCTCAACCAGCAAACTGGACCCTTTACATATTATGGAAGATGAGAGCATGGAAATTGATGATGACAGCAACGATATTGACTTTGTTCTGGATTTTGAGCTGAGAGAAAACCATCAGAACAGAATTATTTATGATAACTTAACAATAACAGCAGATAGATACCATGTAAGTTACAGAGCTACTGCAGCTATAGTAAATGCAGCTTTGAAGGATATGGGAATATTAGAAAAAAATCAATATGTTAGATAGGAAAAAAGTGGAGAGAGAGAATGTGTGTGGGTAAAAAGAACAATCAAAGTGAAATCAGAGAACACACAGATTGAAGGCATCGGATTTGATGGTAGAAAAGATCAAACTCAGACAAAGAAGGGAATGGAGTACAAAGAACATTATGTAATAGTCAAAGAACCTGGTGATGTTTACATGGATCATATAGCTCCAGATAACGGAACTGCTTGTTGTATTGCAGATGAAATAATAACTTTTATAGTTGATTCTAATAGCAAAGAATCCCTCAAAGCTTTGGTATGCGATGGCACCCATGAACACTGGCAGGATTGGCAGAGTGCTAAAATTGATTGAATTATTATATCTGGACAGGCTGGTACAATGGCTGATTTGCCTTTTGCATGCAAACAAACTGCTCTTCAGGCACATATTTTGAATCAATTGATGGAAAAACTTTGGGACCAAACACCTTCAAAGGTTCTCTTGGAAATAAACTCCGAGAGGATTTGACCAAACTGGATATAGTTTATTATACCCCTGTAGAGGGCATCATTAAAGAAGTTTCGGCTGATATTGTTAAAAGTTTCAGCAGTGACCAAAAATATATGTATGAAATGTGCATTAGCATACAATCTGGATGCATCTCACAAGCATTAGCCACCAGATCTCCAGGTGCCCTCCATCATGCAAGATGGCTAACACAAGCAAACAGGATCCTGTGCTTATGTGTCTCTACATGGAATCCAGACAAAAACATCCAAGACCTAGTAAAAATTATAATGCTGGTTTACGCTCCAGGCTGGTTTTGGATAAAGTCTCATCCAAAGGCGAATGAGGGAGTATCTAATTTTTGGTATATCATGCACTTGCTTAACCACTTAACGAATTTGCCCGAATATACTCGGGCATCAAAGACTCGCTCTAAAAAATTTACCCGAATTTACTCAGGCGCATGAAAAATTTGAAGTATGTTTAAAATTTGAACGAGATATCTCGTGCATTTACTCTAATTGGCTGTACTGCTCGAAAGCCACGCCTCTGGGCGTGGTTTGAAGCCTGGCTTTTGACATATAACACATATAATTATGTTTATATACAGTACTTTCTCAGTGCGCAACAGTCATCCGAGGTGCGTTGTATGTCTGTCCAAATCATTTTTTACATATGGTAATTTTAGTCATATAAAGATGGATTCTGATAGTGAAGAAGAAAGTTTGTTAGGAAATGTTGAAGATATACATCTGAGCTCTTCCGAAGATGATAACAGTGATTCCTCTTGCTCAGAAGACTTTTCGGAGGGTGAATCAGATGAAACATTTGAGCAATTTCGTCAATCGTGGTTTGAAGAGACTCAGCCTATGGTAGCTCCTCCAAGATTTGACTTCACAAAGAGTAATGCAAATACGAATGTTCCCGTTGAAGGTAATCCATTAGATTTTTTCAATTTATATTTTACTGATGAACTCATCGATATTATTGTAACTGAGACGAATCGGTATGCAACGCAACACGGGAACAGTGCTTGGAGAGCTACAGACAGTAATGAGATAAGAGTGTTTTTAGCAATAACAATGCTGCAAGGCCTAATTCCAAAGCCTAACTATTGGCTTTATTGGACAAAAAAGCCTATCATGGATACACCATTTTTTAGATAGTGCATGACTCTCAAAAGATTTCAGCTTTTGAAAAGTAATTTACATTTTGCAAATAATGAAGATTATGACCCAAATACCCACCCATACCAGAAACTGAACAAAATTTATCCAGTTTACAAATACCTTAGTGACAAATTCAATTCTCTATACAACCTAGATCGTGATGTGACAATTGATGAGAGCCTTATGATGTATAAAGGACGTCTTGGGTGGGTGCAGTATATGCCTCTGAAGAGAGCTCGCTTTGGCATAAAATTATACATGCTTTGCGAATCAAAGTCAGGCTATGTTTGGTCAACAATCATATACACTGGAAAAGGTACTCAAGTGAGTCAGGTTTATAAAGATCTTCCAGTATCTATCCAAATTGTGATGTCATTGATGGAGCCATTATTGGGGAAAGGTCATTGCCTGACTACAGACAACTTTTATACTTCACCGGAGCTGGCTAACTTATTGGTTGAACATCGTACAGACACTTATGGGACTGTAAAACAAACAAGGAAAGGGATACCTGCGCAAATAAAAAACAAAAAACTGAAAAAGGGGGAAAGTATTGCATTTAGGCGTCGAAAAGTTTTGGCTATGAAATGGAAAGACAAAAGGGATGTCACTCTTCTATCAACTGTTCATTCTTCAGAAATGACAGAATGTCTAAGAAGGCGAGGTGTTGTCCGTGTGCCTCAGATTGTGAAGGATTACAACAACACCATGGGAGGAGTTGATCAGGTTGATCAAACACTTTCAAGCTACCCAATCATGAGGAAACGGGGAAAGAAGTATTACCGGAAGTTGTTTTTTCATCTTTTAGAATTAGCTGTATGGAATTCTTTCATTCTTTTCAAACAAATGGGACAAAGCAAGAAACCATTAGACTACAGAATGGAGCTGATCGACATGATGGTTGCAAAATACAAAGTATCTTTCGTAGCTTCAAGGGGTCGACCAAGCACCAATGCCACACCACTTCGAATGTCAGGGCGCCACTTTCCAGATATTATTCCAGCAACTGAGAAAAAAACGAACCCAACAAGGATATGTGCAGTTTGTACACGAAAGAAAACCGAAAGGGGAAAAAAAATCGCCGTGAGTCAAGATATTACTGCAGAGATTGCGATGTAGTCCTATGCGTTTCTCCGTGCTTTCGTGATTATCACTCGAAGTATGATTTCTCTTAAAAGTAATATGCCAATTTTCTTTTACATAGTTTTTATTTAGTTCAGAGTTGTTTTGAAAGGAATTTGCTTAACATTTATTATTATTTTTATTCAAAAAAACATGTATTTCTCGTTTTAAAAAATGAACGTATAAACTCGGGCAAATTTTTCAAAGGACATGTAATTCTTTATAACTTCTTAAAAATAAAAAAAATAATAAAATGTCGATTATTTTCCTCTTTAGCACAATAAAAAGAATAAAATATTCTATTAAAAAAAATAGATATATATTGTCCACTTTCTTGGAAATAAATAAGTTTAAGTGGTTAAAGGATTAGATAAAAAGCATCGGATGATTATGGAGCGTGTCCTCAGAAATAACGCCTATTTTGCCCACCCAGAGAATATCTTACTCTCAATGATAACAGACACAAGAAGAGAGGTCAGAGAGCTGGCTCTTCAGCACATCATTCGAGCAAGAACTAGGAGCACCAATGCGAGAAATTTTGAGCTGCCAAAAACACTGAACTTTGAAGCAGATGATTATCGTAACATGATCGACTGGGACAATGAAACCATCACCCTTCCACCTATTTTACAGAATTTGACAAATGATGATCATCTTAAAGTTCGAAATAAACCACTTCAGCTTATTCTTTTTCCCTGTCACAGCCAGGGAGTAGAACATGCTGTAAGTGTGGTAACAGAAGCATCACAAGATAGAATTGGTTACGAAAACAGACATAAATTTATTTTGAATGTACTGAAGTCGAGAAAAAAGCTACCTGTGTTCCAATGGAAAGGCCAGTGGTGTCAGTAATTTATGATTTTAAATTTCTTAAGGTGAATATTTTGGTTTTAATATGCTTCAATTAAATTTCTTAAGGTGAATATTTTGATTTTAGCATGCTTCAATTGATTCTTTAAGTAATATATGGAGAAAGATTTCTTATTATATATATATATATACTGTGTATAATATATATATATATATTATATATATATATATATATATATATATATATATATGAGGGGTGATTCTAGTGGACATTATGAAGAAAGGACAAACAATCAACTCGTAGACATATATTGCTACCCTACAGAGACTCCAGAGATGTATAAAGCAAGTTTGACTAGAGAGAAAACTGGAAGACATCCTTTTTTTGTACGATAATGCAAGACCACACAACAATTTGCAAACAAGAGGGGCCATCACAAAAATATGCTTGACTATGTTATCCCACCCTCCATACAGCCCGGATCTGGCACCTTCAGACTTCCATTTGTTTGGGCCAATGAAGGATGCTATTCGTGGAAGAAAGTTTCAGTGACAATGAGGGTGTTGAGGAGGTTAAGAGGTGGCTCCAGCAGAACCCAGCAGACTTTTACCAGCAAGGAATAAAGGCCCTTGTTTTGAGGTGGAGGAAAGCCATAGAAAAGGATGGAGACTATGTAGAAAAATAAAAATTTGTAAAAAAGTATGCAACTACTTGTGTACAAAATTTCTGGAACTTCAAGGGAACTTGGAAAGAAAAAAAAAAGTGGGGCAAAATATATTGAGTGGCCCTTGTACAATGGTTTTTTTTCAGCCTATTCATAATGTGACATAGGATTAAACCTAACTCAAGCCAGAAACCAAGAAAAAATGAAAAAAAATGTTACTCATTATATAATAATCACCTACACATGTATTAAATATGCTAGAATCCTGATAACAAACATGGGAAAATATCCCATTTACAGGAGAGATGAGTTCATTCTGGCAAATCCTATAAGCTTGTTTAACACTAAAAGGAATTTAGTACAGCCCCAAAACAGACTATTAGAGGGAAGAAAAATAAAGGAATAAAAAGTGTTGACTTTGAAAGTTCTGAAGCAAATGAAGAGCAATGATTCTCTGATGGAAACTTATTTATTGGTAGTTAAAACTGTGGTAACATTCAGATGTTTAATTCATTCTCACTGTGGTATGTTTAAAATTATTAAAATACCCATCCAGGCTTTGTTAAAGCATTATCAGACAAAATGAACAGCCAGTTTCAATTGTGGGTAACTCACTTCTGTTATTTCTTCCGCTTTAAACTGCTTGTCTAGAATAGTTAATTCTTTGGACTCGGATCTTCCAAGAAAAGGGTTAATTAGTTTCCTCAGTTGCTTCACATATCCTTTTACTGTTATTTCCTCTTCTGATAAACTTTCTTGCAATTCTGTTATTCTAAATTAAAAGAAAAAATTAATATACAAGTAAAGAAAATTTTTTAACACTATTTTGTCCTAACTGAAAGTTATGGTACTGTTACTGAATGTACAACTTGATTCTGGATAACCATGGTACCAACAGCATGTCAGTCTTATTAGCCTGCATCTGGCTGGAAAATACCAGCACTGAACTACGTAAACTGGGAAAGCCTCATTATCCTACATCTATAGCAGAACATCGTGAACTTAGCTGGGAAAAAAAATCCTAATGCTTTTGATGCAGAAATGCATGCTTTATAAAGCAAAACAACAAAACTCATTACATTATTCAAAATGAAACTCCATTTCAAATGCACTAAATACAAATTAACCCTTTAACTGTTCCATTTCAATGCTATCATTGAATCAGTGTGCTGGCTTTCAGTAATTGACAGAAAACTAAAATTAAGGAAGTTATGAGAATCAGTTACAGTGGGCCCTCATTGTTCATGAGGCTCTCTGTTCACGATTTCGCAAATTCATGATGACCCATTTTACTACCATGTTTCAATAAATTTGTGACTGACTCCACAAATTTGTGATTTTGTCATGTGGTGTCTGCAATGCTACCCAGTACCCACGCAGGTCAATGCAGGCTCAGTTACACTGTCTTTCACCGAGTGAGGTTGTGTCATTTCTTGTTCTTCAATGCCAGTGTACTATATTCAGTGTTACAGTATTTAGTTGTTTATAAAATATTATTGCTTTACATAATTGTTTCTGTTTATATTACATACAGTAAAAAGTTTTATTTACATAAAATATTGTTTATGTAATATTACAGTAACATTATTGGTTTTTATTAGTGTTTGATATGAATCATTGTTTAATAATACATATTGCTTTAGTATTTTTTGTGGTTTTACAAAATTTGGCATTTTAAGGATATTTTACACTGCCATCCTTGATCTCTTTGTTCACAATTTCGTAATTCGTGACATTCTTCTCAGTCCCAATTAATCACAAACAACAAGGGCCAACTGTATACTCAATAAGAGCAGTTAAAGGGTTAAGAAATTCCATTTTCAACAATTAGAGAAAGTGGTGGCTTTGAAGGCTCTGAAGTACACTAAATAAAAACAATTATTTTATTATGATGTCTGATGAAAACTCATATGGTATATTTTAAAATATACCTTTGGGAACCTTTGGTTACCTTCTGCCCAAATTGTTCATTCTGATGAAGGTCAAGCTTTTCACTCCACCTTAGACCTACAGTTTAACAAGGAATCTGAACCACACCCCACCAGCAGCCCAGCATCTTAACCACTAGGCCACCCAGGGTACCCATTTATCTACCAACCACTTTCTTTATTGTTTGAAAGATGAACAGCTGGGTTTGCTATGCACCAGCTGCCATCACCGGATCTCAAACCCGGGGCCAATGGATTTGTAGTCAGCAACGCTAACCACTACACCACTGAGGTGCATAATACTTTCCTAGAAATGTAACAACTGTGAATTATGGCCAACTGTCACTATCAGCCAACTATCGAACTCATTCTTATTTGGCTTGCAGAAAAAAGTATTTTAATTTCATGCTGCTATGCACTTATTAATTTCTATTTAAATATATCTATAACGCATATGCAATTTAGAGCTCTTGGTATATGTTTCATATAATTTAATGCATGCTTGAATGACAACATCAGTCATTTTGCCATAGCAAATTTGTCCTACTGTTAATAAAATGCGTGTGTTAACCATGGTTGAAAGATGATCCAGCAATATGAAATAAGGAATCAGTCAGAGTTAGGTATAAGGAAAGGAAACAATAAATGGGTTATTTTTGTACTTATTTTATAATAAAATAATAAATTAGATATTTAGCAACTATGCCAACTAGTTGGTCAATAATAGCCAACTCAAATATTGGCTGAATAGGTCGACTGTGCCAACTACCAACTATTTACCGACTAGTCAGTAAATATCCATACTTTCCAATGGTTTAATCATTCTTTTCATTGTATAATTCAATTAGTAAATGCTAATATTTTTTATACAGAAAGGAGGGGTCAAGAGCAAATGCCCACAAAGATGCCCCCCTCCCCTTTTTACAAGAGAGTCAAAGGTCTCCAAGGCTACTGGAAACCAGGGCTGTGGAGTCGGTGATAAAATTTGCCGACTCCAACTCCAAAAATTTTAACATTCCGACTCCAGAATCTGACTTGTATAATTACGACTCCGACCGAATGTTAAGGCAAATTGATTATGATTAGCTTTATTAGGCCAATGGAGATTCATAAACAAGGCATTTCGTCACCACCACATGACTCATCCGGTTACTTAGTGGCTGTAACTATGCCTAATGCTTTTTTTCTCTTTATTAAAATTACCAACAAATCCCAAAATACAAACTGATTGAAACTTAAACAAAATAAGATTATTATTGGTTTAGCAAATTAATAAGATGTTTTTATATTATTATAAACATCCGTAACAAATGTACTAACCTAAACTGAATTTGTTCTTAAAAAAAAGATCGCTTCCATTAAATCTTCTTTCAGTGATGCTTATCAAAATTATCAAATTGAAATCTAAAAATCTGAAAAGAGATTTAGGGTTGCTAGTACAAAACATTTTTAATATTTCTTATTATTAATTGTTAATTAATTAATTATAATTACCTTATTATTATAAGCAACTATATTTATATATTATTTATATATTATATATTATTTTATATATATATTATATATTAAAACATTAAGTTAAATCTATTTTATTCCTAAAATTGAGCTAGGCCTAGGCCTAGGCTGCTATGGTTATAATTGAAGGATTTGCACCAACTCCGACTCCATCCAACTATGCACTTCCGACTCCACTCAAAATTGACCGACTCCACGACTCCGACTCCACAGCCCTGCTGGAAACTATACCATCTTTTTTTTCTTTTTTTTTTTAATTTTGAAAAGAACGTGCTATGTGTAAGATAGATGCATGCGTGTAGTGAGGAATAGAGGGAGAAGTATGTGTTTGAGAGTATGATGGACTGCTCACAGGGTAGATGTTATGCACAAAAAGATCAGCCAAGGAGTATAGTGATAAGAGAAATGGGAGTTCCAGCACTCCCTGTCTCCTACCTATGTCCCCCTTCAGAGTACTTCCCTGGTCAATTACTGTCTTGTGATTTGTTTGAAGTTTAAATGAAAAGATTTTACTAACATTATTCTATAATTAGCTATGGACTAATTTGGGTTTTAGTTTGGGTTAGCATATGGTAGTCTTGACAGTAACCTAAATTTTATTTTATGTAGGTATGTGTTGGATAATGGGCATTCCTGCACATACTACCTGTTCCAATTTTAACTTTTGCTGGATGAGGTTATCTTGGGTAAGAAATTCACCTAGCCAATTTTCATTACCATGCAAAGTGGTTCATAAGATACAAGAGTCAGTAAAATCAAGGTCAAGGTCTGGTCACTGAACAAAAACAAGAAAATTCTGTAGGTATAATTTTAATACAGGGTGGTCCAAAAGTCCCTATCTTTGCATAGTGACATGGAGTTCCATCTTGTTAAAAGACAACAGTGTTGAGAATGCCATCTGAATGAAGCTTGGGTTCAAGAAACTGCTGAAGCATGTCAAGACAAATTGGCCCCGTTATCATAGCTTCTGCAAAGTAAAAAGCTCCATAAATCAAGCTTATCATATCCAACAGACATTAACTTTAGGAGAATCTCTCTCTCATTCATAGAATTCAGTTGGTTTTTTACTAGCCCAGATATGGCAATTAACCTATCCACACGTGTGAAATGTTGCCTCATTGCTGAAGAGAATGTGGTTTAACAAGTTTTTGGTATGAATTTTTTTCAATCAATTCTATGCACGTGGCAGCTCATCTTGGATAATCCTCTTCATGTAACTCATGTAGCACTTGAATATGGAAACTTTTCAATTTTTAATATCGATTTTAAAATCCTTAGAATAGCCATTTTGGTATGCTCAATCTGTGATACTGTCCAAGTTGACATTCTAGGATTTGTTTCAAAGGCATCTTTTATCAATTCAAGATTTTCTTGAGAGGTACCTGTATGTCCAAATCTTGCTTCCTCATGAACAGATCCTGTTCTTTTAAATTTATTGACCAGCTCACAAACTGCTTTGTCTGTAGGCCCTGATTTGTGAAATCATCTTTTGAATTTTTCTCAAATTTCTTTGCACTTTTTCCCTTGTATACGTAGTGTTACTACCATCACACATCCTTGTACATCCATCATCATCTATGGCCTGTAGAAAATAAATAGGTATAAAGTTTTATAGGTCTAAAATGTCACTGACCTGGCCTTCATTTTATCAACCCCTGTATCTCATGAACCACTTGTTGTATAGAGATGACAATTACTTTATACACCTAAAAACCATTAAAATCAGAAGAGGCAGGATGTTTAACTGACATTTTCATTAGGCTCATTATGCTAGAATAGCCCATAAAGGGGTATGGTATTGTTACAGATTTGTGACTACATTTCCAAATGAGCAAGAATTTTGATCCCTTAAGCTTTTCCTGCCATTTAGCTACATATATGCGCATTTATGCATGAGCAGTAGGGTGACAACTTCTTATAGGGATAAAATTTGAAATTCAAAAAATTTGCCGGCCATTTCCAATGCTGCCACCCTATGAGGAAACACCATAGACGAAATCTCATGGAATTCGGAAAGCATTTAGGGGTGCCTCGAGTCACATGAATGAAACTGTCGCGCGGAAGAAATTTCAAGAATGAACGAGTTTCGACAACGCTTCAAAAACAAAAATGTTTCGAGAATGCAAGTGTATTATATAATTTAATAGAATTGTTTCCTTTATTTCATACTATAGATTATGCAAATCGATTAATTTATTTCATTAAATTAAAATTTTCATAAATAAATCGTTAAATAATATGATGTGTATCAATCTTTGGATGATCAGCTTTTGGTGCTTCAAGTTCATTTTGCATACGACTGCCTGACTGAAAACAACGCTTAGAAGTTCTCTCCCGATTCTTTAAGATATCTAAGGTAATATTTTTTATTTTGATACATTGATTATATTATTATTGGAAATTGTTCTAGAAAAGTTTCATTAATTGTTGGCATAGTTTGATGTTTAAATTATATAAATTTGGAACAGAATTTGATTTTCTATGATAATATATATGCGAGTATATATACAGGGCCGTCGAGAGGGGGGGTCAGGGAGGGCCAGTGCTCTTGGGTGTACCTAAGCTGACATCAGGAACGGGTGAGGTCATCGCCTCGGTGGTACATGCTGCGCTCAAAGAATGGAATGTGTCAGAAAAGGTATCAGCTATGAGCTTCGACACTACAGCTTCAAATACTGGTTACTTGTCTGGGGCATGCGTAATTTTGAAGCAGAAACTCGGCCGCCGACTCTTATACCTTGCATGTCGCCATCACATCCTAGAACTTGTCGTTGAGAAGGCGTACATGGAATGCATGGGACCATCATCTGGTCCAGATATCCTCCTATTCTCCAGCTTCAAAGAGACGTGGAATACAATTTGCTAAGATAAGTACAAGACCCTGTCAGACCTTCCATCGAGTCTGAATGAGAATCGAGAAGAACTGATCGCTTGCTGGAATCTATATCTGACAAAACATCAGCCGAGGGATGATTACCGTGAATTCTTGGAGTTGTCGATTACAATCCTTGGAGGTAATTTACCTAACTTTAGGTTTCGGCGACCTGGAGCACTCCACCGAGCACGTTGGATGGCAAAAGTAATTTATTCATTAAAAATCCTGCTGCTTTCCCATCCGTTCAGACTTACAACTCTTGAAATGTCTGGCTTAAAACGATTTGTATTTTTTGCCCTGGAGTTATATGTCAGCGCGTGGTTCATGGCCAGCAGTCCTTCATCTGCTCCCGCGAACGATTTGAAGCTTCTTCAAGACCTAGCAAAGCACCACGATGAAAAGATCTCAGCATCCTGCCTTAGTGTCCTCGGTCGTCACTTATGGTACCTCAGCGAGTACTTGATTGGTCTCGCACTCTTTGATAAAGGTATCAATGCAACGACGAAAAAGAATATCGCTCGATCAATTCTCGAAAAAGAAGCTGCTGAAGATCCTCAAGCGAGCCCCAATACCTGCTGTTTCTTCCATTTCAACAAAGCAGCTCTCGGACTTTGCCTCGAAAGGATCAAAGCTTCTCTTTGAACTTCTAAAAATTAATGATGGTTTCTTGTCCAAGGAACCAGAGACCTGGCCGGACGACGAAGATTTCAAGACTGGTTGGACTATAGTTGAAGGACTAAAAGTCGTCAATGACATGGCAGAGAGGGGAATTGTCTTGATCCAGGCCTTCAATACAAAGATTACGAAGAATGAAGAACAGCGCCAACATCTCTTGCAGGTTGTTGAGGATCATAGGAAGTCTCAGCCTGGTACATTGAAAAAGGGGTATGGCTTGAGGAAAAGCAAGAATTAATGGGTGGTCTACAATTGAATGAAAGACACCCTGGAATATATTTAGTAAATATATTATTTACTTATTACGATTGGAGTACGCCTGCACTTAAACCTTATGAACTAAAACTAACGTTTATTTACATTAATTAAAAAAAAATTAATTTATTTTTACTAGGTAATGAATAATTAATTTTTGTTATAAGGAGAATTATTTACCTCACTTGAGACACCCTTAAATATTATCTGAATGACCTAATATTTACAGTACATTGTTTTCTCATGTAGTAGCAGCATTGAACAAATGGCCAATAAAAAACTCCAACTTTCGATTTTTATTGTCACCCTAATGAGCAGCCAAATAATCCTGCTGCAAACCACGTACATAAAAGCTTTCTGAAAACTTTAGCAGGCAAACTACATTTTGGATTATTGTGCTTTCTTCTCTCATGTGCTGACAGACTACTATTTAGTTACCAATCATGAGATAAAAAAATACACTAATTTTTTAAAAAGTAAACACAGACTTCCTAATTGGAGAAATGTAGCACAAGGCTGACTCCAACTGGAAAGGGCTAAAGTTCACTTGCAAAGAAGTTGAACATATATAGGAAGATGATAATATTTATAATATTTAAATATCCAAAATATTTATTAAATAAAATATTAGCTACTTATGTTTGTACTGGAAGAATGATTTTCAATAGAAATTAATTACAATAAACAACAAATTTCAACAATCATATTTACTTTGCTCTCACATGGTAAGGGTGTGTGTGAGACTAAGGTACAGAAGCTTCTTTCATCTTCATTAAAAAAATGGTAATTTTTTATTATCAGTCCAGTCTCTTCAATTCCCATAATTTATAGATCAATGGATTCATTATTACACCAGGAATGCGATTTGGATAGTCTCAAGTGAGGGAACTGGCCCAAAACTAAGTTAGGACATCAAGTTTGTTTTGGGGTATAAGTGTGAAAAAATACCCTAAAATGTGGGTAATTCCTTCAGTAGACACTATCTAGGGCATGACTCCAGATTCCTGGGAGCATTGCTCCAGTAAATTTGACCATGAGAAAAAGTAAATTTGGGTTTGGGTTTTGTTCATCCGCTAGACGTTATGCAATTTTTTTGCGTATACATTCTTGTACAAACCAATTTTTTTAAATTACAAATTTAGTTATTTTAAGTTTAGTTGGTAATTCCATATTTAACAATTATTTTTATTTTTTGTTAAGCTTCAATGTTTTGATAATTAAAATTTTATTAAAACGTATATTTTTTTAATATAAAATTATCAGGATTGGACTATGTTCCATTGATCTCGGCCAGGTTTGATAAATTGGCCAGATAATTACTTGTGCGGTTTTAAGTAATCCACCATGACTCTAGAATTGAAAAGTTTAGTTAAGTTTAAACTTACTTTTACTTACTTTAACTTACCTACTTTTGCTTACTCTTCCTTACTTTTACTTACTTTCATTGTACTATATTTACTTACTTTTACTCACTTTTACCATACTATATTTACTAACTTTTACTTATTTTGTATTTTTTCAGGTAGTCAATAATCAATAATGGATAATGGATCCTAATATTGATGAAGTTGGAGAGAAAAGTGAGGGTGTTAAAAGGGGTTACTTTTGTGGTCAATGCAAGAACAAATATTCAAAGAAGCAAAACTGGGAGGAACATTTTAATTCCAAAAAAAATATTTGTTACAATACAAGAGGTCCCAGAGTTTGGGCCCACAGCTTAGATATTGCAGTAAAGAAATACCAGGATGAAGTGCAGCAAAGAGATATGGCAAAGCAGTCATTTAGTTTGTTCACAAAATGTGCTAGTGCTAGACCTCAGAAAAATGAACCAACTTCTTCAACTGCTAATCTAGAAAATGAAACTTTTTCACTAGATGTTTCACAGACTGAAGAAAGTGCTTCTCCTCCACCTAAGAAACAAAAGGTAAGTGAGGAATCTGCGCATCAGACTAACAAAACTGCTTTAGAGGAATTTGAAAATTCCCAAATCCAGAAGACATTGAATGCAATTTTGCGCCTAACAAAAGAAACTCACCAAGCTGTTGTGGTTAATAAAGAGAAGAGTCAAAATATGCCTTTAAGTTCAAGTGTTGCATCCAAATCTAATAAAGCAAAAAGCAACAAATTTGACATTTCCATAGCCCATTTAAGCAAGTGTAAATCAATACAAGAAATCCTGAACAATGATTTGATCAAATCTACATTCAAATTGGTGGAAAAGAAGGATCTAGGGCATGCTGATGATTCATTTTCAGTACCAAGTGATATAATGGAAAACATTGCAAATAGTGACACTAATATGCCTGATGTAGATATAGCTGTTGAGGATGAAGATGATGATAATCAAGAAGATATTGATGATGCTTCTGATGATAAAATGTTTACATTATATTGCATAGCTTGCACAGACCCCAAAGCATGTGCTTCAGACAAACATTCTAACATAAAAGGTTACTTCAATGTTAAAGATTTAACCTATGTATGCAACAAGGAGAAAATCAAGAGAGATGGTTTAGAAATCTGAAAACCCACCTGAAGAGACATTTAATTAAACTTCAGCATCATCAAAGAGCGCTATTTATGAAGTGATGAAAACATCTTCTCGAACACTACTAAATGCATAGAAACTTATGTGGCAACATCTATACTACATAATGAAAACAAACACTGCATGGGCTCTATATCCAGTACTTCTAGCTGTATTACATAGGTCAGTTGTGAGGTTGGAAATTGAATCATAGCACACCATGCGTGTGAGACAATTTTGTGAGCTATTAGATAATCAACTTAAAGAACAAACTGTAAAGTGGTTCTTAGACAAACTTCAGTAACAATAACAGCTGACTTGGAACATTTTGGGATTAAGCAGTGCTAGTTGTATTAGTTATGAGTGAAGAAGATAAGACTGTAAAACTTGCTGGGATAAATTTAGTATGCAGCAGCAATCAGGAGTTTATTTGGCAATGAAATTTTTGATGTGTTGAAGTCTCCTAATCACTTGAAACTATCTGAAGAAGCATTAAATCCAAGGTATCTGGAATGGTTGGAGATGGGGCTTTTTGTAAGGACAACGAGCCATTTAAAAACGAAATGAAAAAGTTGTTTGGAGAAAATTTCAAATTTCGATGGGACTTAATGCATCTTGTGAACAGAGCCCACGTTGAGCATTGAAGAAAATTTGTGTAAACTAAGTGAGCTTTTAGACTTTATTCAGAATCACTCTTCAAATCTGAGATCAGGCCTTGACTATACCTATGGTTCTTGACAATATCATTGGTTTTAAGAGACCAAAACTCAAATCTGATACTCGCATGGTTAATTACGAATTTGATCAATTTGACAGGTTTGTGGAAAATTGTGTGTTTTTTGATCATCCACAAGAGAAAGAAATTAGTGCCAAGTTCTATGTATTGATTTCCTATGTAACAAAGATTATGTTGCAAGTAGCTCAAAAAACCACAGTTAGTGCAGAATTTGTAGAAAATATATTTTATAAAGGAGGGAAAACTGTTATGTTAAGAGTGATGGAAACAATTTCCAAATTAGCTAATGGAGGAAATGCAAATGATGTAGTTTCTGAATTTAAGCACGATACCACAGGGCAGCAAAAGGAACTAACAGCTGAGGATTACATCCTAAATGAAGTTTACAAATACATCAAGAAACGTTCTGATTACTACCAGGTTGCTGAAGTTGCTAGACCATCCAGAACCAGATCTGAAAGTAGTTTTACAAAAGACTCAGTGATAAATTGGCTGACAGATTATATAGAACAGCTGTGGAAAGGAATCACAGAGATTAAAGCATTTTGATAAAGATGGATCAACTGCCTGGAGTGAAGCACCAGCTGAAGGGACATTCTCCATTCTTTTACATTGTTGAACACAAAGGATCCATTAAGCCATCTCATTTGACTAAGCTGTGCAGAATTGTGAAGGAGGGTCCAGCTCCAGGCACTAGATCTGCTGTAATGATCACACAGAAAGCCATTGATCAGTGGCCAAGCATACATGGCGGTAAATTCACAACAAATGCCTACATGCAAGGTCTAACATCGTCCACTGTTGCTGCTGCAATGAATAAATAAACTTAAGGTGAGTTATAAACTGTACATTATTGTATTATTATGTTTAGCTAAAACATTTGTAATTGGTATGTCGTCAATTCAAGAGTTTACTATCATTAACCTATCTAGTGGTGTAAGGGGAAAAAAGTAAATTCAGAGCTGTGCTCCAGTAAATTTTTTCAAATCTGGAGTCATGATCTAGGGCGCATTCGCAATGTAAAAATGAATCCATTGATATATAAATTATGGAAATTGTAGAAACAGCCAACATGAGTGACCTAAAAGGTGTATATATATACATTTATATATATGTAGTAAAACGAACACTGTATAGTGTATATATTATATTACCGTAAAACTATACTAACCTAACATAACCTACCTAACCTAATTTAGGTACTACTCTTACCTATGGCAATGAAATGCTTTTCTGTTTTTATCGAACACACACTTATTACCACAAACAATACCTTCCTTGTTTTTCTTAGGGCAAATAAATTCTTTTAGCAATACACCGTGTTCTACATAAAAATTAAATGCAGCCTCTTCATCATCAAAAAATTTGCATGAAGTTAAACACAGTGAATAATTACAACCATCGCAAACTGATGCCATTGTGACACTAAAATCTTATGAGTTCAGGTCAAACCCCCCAATTTTGTTAGCGGTACCTTCCTAGCCTTTGTGGGATCAGCCATTTTATCACTCCCAAAAACATGATCCGCAATTTTATCGCTCAAAAAAATAATTTCTTAACATTAATTTTATAGCTTTAATCGGCATTTGCCTTTATATTGTACTTAATAAAAGTTGTTTAAAAAAATGTAGAGAGTCTTATGGTAAACTTTATTTTCAGTTTCCAGAGGCTGGACTGATAGTAAAAAATAACCAAAAAAATTCTGGTACATTGAAAGTTATTCCATAACAATGACATTTTCATAATAGCCATTTCAAGTAGTGAAGAAGAAGTGAAGTGAAAATGGAAAGACTTTCTCTGTCATGCTCAAAGTCTTTTTTTTAACAAATTATTAAAAAATTATAGTATTAATTCTGCAGATTTTACTTTACTAGTTATTAAAGTACTAAGTTTTAAGATTAATTAAACTTAGTACTTACAGAGATCCAGGGGTTCATTCAGTGCAAGCACATTTTTTTGGGCCTGATTAGACTGGATCCCCATTAGCTCATTCCATCCAAGGCATAGCCTAACTTAGACCATAAAGCTTTTAACTGGATTAAAGAAGTATTTAAGATAACTTCAGACTGTGACTGTAAAGTCTGTAAGAAAGAAGTTAGGCTTAGGGATGAGGCTGTGGCATGTGAGAGTTGAGTAATTCCAGGACAGATCATGCAGTGCTAAACACCACACCCCTTTCAATTCTCCTATAATTTGTTGTATAACATTGTCTATACCAAAAAACCTGAAATTTCAAGTTTCAAATTGATCAGATTTACAGTTCAAAAGTTATGACCCTTCCAACTTGGGGGGGGGGGGGGGTCTCAGGGAACCCCAAATTTCAAATTACCATATCTTAGCCCCTAATTGAGATAGAAGAATGATTTAAATTGCAATTGAAAGGTAATTTGCCAAATATTAAACGAGTATAGACATGGATAGCAGCTTAGTTGAGAAGTAAAAAAGTTGTGACAATTTGTATTATTAAAGGGGGTTTTACCCTACCACCTCAATGGATTTTTTTTTTTTAAATTTTTGTTATCAAATTAAGCCCAAACTCTATCTGTATAAATGGCATTTAAGAAATTGCTGTGTATTCAGGTGTAAACTGTGTGTTTTGAGATTTGAATAGTGATAACTTCACTGAAAAAAATCAAATTTTTTGCAAATTGTCAAATATAAAATTATTTTACCTTTTTCTTATTCAACTATGCAGCAATGTATTTTATACACATGTCTATGTAAGTATATAAAGGATACAAAATATATAAATAAGTATAGTCTATTCAAAAGCTATTAAAAATACTACTACCATTAATTAATAAAGATAGCCTGAATCAAAAGCTAACACAACTAGTGTTAAATACTATTGAGTAATCAAAGGAAGTGTGCTTAGAAAGCAGTGTTCTGTTCTCTTGTTTATTATGTGCATGTGTGAAATAATTACCTTATAGAGGCATATATTGAGGAAATGTTTTTCTTTGCAGATATTCACAGTACATAGCTACATACGGTACTTAATAGAAAATGGCAACTAAATGTAAAAACTATACCTATTGTTGCTGTAACCCATTCAAAAAAGTTATTGAGAGTGCTTTGAGATCACTCCAAAATCATGTTATTGAAAATAGTGATCCTGTACATGGCTTCAAGTCATTCATCAAGAAAATAAGTTCAGGAAGTGATACTTGTACACCTGAACCTTCACCACAAAAATCTTCATCTAAGTGCATGAATGTTCAAGAAGCATACTTTGAGAGAGAGCAGCTAGACAAGACTCTTGAACAGCTTTATGTCACCCCAATAAAATTACTCAAGTATACATTCTATAGTTGGGGCATTCCAGGACAAATCACCCAAAAATTTAAAAATTTGTCACCACTCCGACCCAGATTTTAATGAAAATTGATATATGGAGTTCTTCCAGGTGCTGATTTCACTGGTTCAAATAAAAAAGTTCTATGACCCATAGTTTTTGAGATATGGGCCCCCAAAAGTTTGGGGGCCCCACTTTACCACCTAACTTTAATGGCCAATAACACCCAAACATCTTACCGTAGACCTATAAAACTATACATTTTTAGAATCAGCATACCCTGCTGTAGCCTCCCGCCATTTCACAGATCCTCAGTCTCTCTTCAGCACTCGTTGTTTGAGCATTGTTCGCCTCGCGTCTCGTTCATTCACTATTTGTGTTGTGTGCACCCTTTGTTTCTGTGAAAAAATGGCTCCTAAAAAGCAATTAAGTGGTCAAAGCAATCCCTCAAAGGCTAAGAGGGAGCGTAAAGTGCTATCTCTCAATGAGAAAATAAAAATCTTAGATCTTTTGAAAAGTGGCATGTCGCTTGCCAAAGTGGGCCATGAGGTCGGTAAGAACGAATCAAGCATTCGCACAATAAAGCAGAAAGCTGAAATTCGTAGAAGTGTTAGTGCTGCCCCTACAATGGCAAAAATGGTCTCTCTGGTTCATGATAAAGTGCTTGCAAAGACTGAGAAAGCATTAAGTGTGTAGCTAGAGGACATGTCACAGAAGCATATCCCTGTTGATGGCAAAATTATGCGTGAAAAAGCACTTAGCCTCTATGAGCACTACTGTGAGGGGGTTGAGGAGAGCGAGAGAAAGAAGTTTAAGGCTAGTAATGGATGGCTGGCTAGCTATGTACAGCGCTACAGCCTCAAGAACTTAAAGATCATGGGAGAATCGGCATCAGCATTCCTAGAAGAGCTCAAGAAACTCATAGAAGAGAAAGGCTACCTTCCAGAGCAAGTCTTCAATTGTGATGAAACGGGCTTGTTCGGGAAGAAGATGCCCAATTGTACCTACATCCATAAGAGTGCCAAGCAGGCCCCAGGGTTCAAGGCCTGGAAAGATCACCTTACTCTGGTGCTGTGTGGCAATGCAGAAGGTCACATGATCAAGCCAGGCCTCGTCTACCGAGCAAACAATCCCCGGGCCCTTACGAACAAAAACAAAAATTGCCTGCCCATGTTTTGGCAACACAACAAGAAGGCTTGGGTGACAGCCATCCTGTTCTTGGAATGGTTCCACCAGTGCTTCATTCCTGAAGTGAAGAAATACCTTGAAGAGAAGGGGCTGCCATTCAAGGTCCTCCTCATAATTGACAATGCTCCCAGCCATCCCCAATCTCTCTGCTTCGCTGACGAGAACGTGGAAGTGATGTTCCTGCCTCCTAACACTACGTCACTGCTGCAGCCACTTGATCAAGGCATCATCAAGTGCATTAAGGCGACTTACACCCGCCTCACCTTCGGGAGGATTCGTGCTGCCCTTGATGCTAACCCTGACTGCAGCATCATGGATTTATGGAAGAGCTTCACAATTGCAGATGCAATTGTGCTTATTGCAGAGGCTGTAGATGCCCTAAAGCCTGAGACAGTCAATGTATGTTGGAAGCCATTATGGAGAGGTGTAGTCAATGATTTCAGGGGCTTCCCCACTATTGATGCAGAAATCAAGAATATCTTGAATGTTGCAAGGGAAGTTGGTGGGGAAGGCTTCTCTGACATGATCAAGGACGACGTCAAGGAACACATAGAAGAGCATAGAGAAACCCTTACCAATGAGGAACTCGAAGATCTGCTGAAATCCTCTAAAGAAGATGATGATGATGATGATGCAGAAGATTTAGAGGAGGCAGAGCCATCAATTTGGACACTTGAAAAATTTGCAGCAGTTTTTCAACAGGCGCAAGTGTTAAAGGATATGATCCTCGAGTACGATCCTTTGATGGAACGAAGCCTCCGTGTCACCTGAGGGATAACAACATGCCTACAACCACTGCAAGATTTGTTTGATGATGCAAAGAAAAAGAAGAAACAGCTTCCTATAACAATGTTTCTAACTAAAGCACCTGCAATTGTGAAGCTTCAACCTTCAATGCTTGAAGATCCTCAGCCCTCAACCTCCACAGATCCTGACATTAGTATTATTTTGCCTCCTCCAAATCGTCAATGTCTGCAATCGGAACCTGGTTCTTCCGACATAGATGAACCTTCTGACGTCCTGTCAGAAGGTTCAAGTTAGCCTGATGTCTCACCGCTTACCTACAGTGCCACACATCTCGTCGCCTCACCACATCAGCACTGTAGGCACCATACAGCAATCATTATCGTCATCATCATCATACGAGGGTTATCAAGAGAGAAGAACCAGGGTTTTGGTGAGTGTTAACACGGTGAGAGAGAGAGAGAGAGTTACAAGGAGTTACAAGGAAAAGTACTACCTCAAAAGGCCTTGCGGCCCATACCGAGGAGGTACCAATGGTAACGGGTGCCACAGAAAATTTTGTACACACTCAAATGGCGTGCAAGATTTGGTCTAACCTTTTCTTGAACTGATCCACAGAGGAACTGTTCACAACTTCCGAAGGTAACCTGTTCCATGTGTCACAGATCTTACACGTAAAGTAATTCCCACACACACTAGCCCTAAACCGTTTCAAATCCAACTTCCAACCATTGTTGCGAGTTGGGTTATCATTTAAACTAAACATACTTCTAAAATCGACATCGTTGAACCCGCGTAAGAGCTTGAAAACCTCGATCAGTTGACCGCGCAGCCTCCGAGTTTCAAGCAAAAACAAGTTCAGGGCGCATAACCGTCGATTGTAGCCCATATGCCTAACGGAAGGGATTAACTTTGTGGCCCTCGCCTGCACTCACTCCAGCCTCTCAATATCTTTCCTGAGGGTGGGCGACCAGAACTGCACAGCATACTCCAGGTATGGCCAAACAAGGGAATTGTTCCGAAACTGAAATTGCCTCCTGATATAACCCAATAGTTTCTGGGCTCTCTTTTCCACCTCTATTCACTGTTTCGTAAACTTAAGGTTGCTGCTAATTAGCACACCCAAGTCCTTTTCTAAATCAGTCACCTCGATATTACTACCCAACATCAAGTAGTTCGACTTGGGATTGGCGTAGCCAATGTGCATCACTTTGCATTTACCCAAGTTAAATGGCATTTGCCATTTTTCGGACCACTCTCCTATCCTACCTAGGTCTGCACGCAGTTGCTCGATTGCTTCGGGCGTCCCAACATTGACCCCAAGCTTGGTGTCATCAGCGAATTTGGCAATCCGACTGATGATGCCACCGTCTATATCATTTATATAAATGATAAACAACAGTGGCCCCAAAATGGAACCCTGAGGAACCCCACTAGTGACTGAGGCCGAACCCGAACTAGCCCCTTTAATTACAACCCTCTGCCGCCTATTCCTCAGCCAGTTTTCAATCCACTTACCTATTTCCCCACCAATACCCAGCGCGCGCACTTTCGCCATTAGCCGGCAGTGAGGTACCTTATCAAAGGCTTTCTGAAACTAGAGATAAAGTATATCAATCACCCTACTCTTATCATACTCACTCAACATGACGTGGAAAAACTCGAGCAAGTTGGTGAGACACAACCTATGCCGTCTAAACCCATGTTGGGAGTCCCCAAGCAGCTTCTACGAATCCAAATGGTCAATGATCCTATCAGCTATTATCCCTTCTAATAATTTACCTACAACTGAAGTGAGACTAATGGGACGATAGTTCCCTGGACTTTCGTGATCCCCTTTCTTAAAGATAGGGGTCACGTTGGCTTCCCTCCAGTCACCAGGCACCTGGCCCATCTCCAACGATTTGTTGAAGACTGTAGCCAGGTGGGGAGCCACCTGGTCGCGCACTTCTCGCAACACTCTGGGGAGAAACTGGTCTGGCCCAGGAGCCTTAAACGCACTCAGTTTGTCTATTCTATCGGCAACGGCTGTCGCGGTACATCTAACACTATCCAGGCCAGCACCTTCGTGCCTCACGCCTGGCTCGGGGATGACGCGGGTATCCTCCCTGGTGAACACTCCCGCAAAGTACTCATTAAGCACATTAGCGATGTCTGCGTCGGAGGTCCGCAGAACGCTTCCGTCCTTTAACAGACCTATCATGCTTCTAATGGGCTTTCTACTATTAACATAACTGAAGAACTCCTTAGGGTTCCCCTTACAGAGGCTTGCCACCCGTAGCTCTTCGTTACGTTTCGCTAGCCTAACCTTCGCCTTCACTTCCCTACACAGGCGGACATACGCTTCAGTGTTCTCGTGGGAACGATTGACCTTCGCCCTCCTATACGCTACTTTCCTATTTTGGACAGCCAAAGCGATGTCACGAGAGAGAGAGAGAGAGAGAGAGAGAGAGAGAGAGAGAGAGAGAAAATAAATTTATATTTTCTCTATTTATAATTATATTTTCTATATGTACTTGTATTTTAAAGATTGTGTGTTTTATTCTATGTATTTCTCTTTCAGGTCATTAAATGAAAGCAATCTGTAAGTGTTGAAAGAAAGAAAATGTTACATTGTTGCTGACGTGTACTATGTAGTTAGGCCTATGATGGTTGCGTCTGTATTGAACATGTACAGACTTTTTTTTCTTGTCATTATTCCCTAAACAATACAGTATAACAACTATTTACATAGCATTTACATTGTATTAGGTATTATAAGTAATCTAGAGATGATTTAAAGTATACGGGAGGATGTGCGTAGGTTATATGCAAATACTACGCCATTTTATATAAGGGACTTGAGCATCCGCGGATTTTGGTATCCACGGGGGATCCTGGAACCAATCCCCTGCGGATACCAAGGGACGACTATATATATATATATATATATATATATATATATATACAGGGTGGGCGGAAAGTAGCTCCCTATTTTGGATTGGTAAAAAAATACGTATATTATCCATTTATTTCAGAAGAAATAATATGAAAAGGTAGGCATACATGGTAGGTTTTCTCTAAAATTCAATGTGGGCTCCAACTCTTTCCACCAGCTTCTGGAGCCGCCCAGGAATGGCGTCCACTGACTTTAGCAGGAACTCCTGCGGGATGGAGGACATGACTTCCCGAATTCGGTCCTCCAGTTCTTCCAATGTCCTCGGTTTGGTGCGGTAGACTTCTTCCTTTACCCACCCCCAAAGAAAGAAGTCGCACGGTTACCGCTGAAAAACGGCAGAATCGGTTCAGTGTAACGGTGTGGTGTGGTATGACCTCAGATCAGGTTGTGGGCCCGTTCCTTCTGCGCAACACCATGAATGCTGAGCGGTACCTTGCTATGTTGCGAAACGAGGTCTGGCCGGTTGTCAGCACATGGGAGAACATCGACGATCTGATATTTATGCAAGATGGCGCCCCTCCGCACTTCGCTCTTGTTGTCCGTGAGTGGCTGGATGCCCACTTCCCTGGGCGTTGGATGGGTCATCGTGGTCCACATCAATGGCCAGCCAGGAGCCCCGACTTGACACCGTGCGACTTCTTTCTTTGGGGGTGGGTAAAGGAAGAAGTCTACCGCACCAAACCGAGGACATTGGAAGAACTGGAGGACCGAATTCGGGAAGTCATGTCCTCCATCCCGCCGGAGTTCCTGCTAAAGTCAGTGGACGCCATTCCTGGGCGGCTCCAGAAGCTGGTGGAAAGAGTTGGAGCCCACATTGAATTTTAGAGAAAATCTACCATGTATGCCTACCTTTTCATATTATTTCTTCTGAAATAAATGGATAATATACGTATTTTTTTACCAATCCAAATAGGGAGCTACTTTCCGCCCACCCTGTATATAAGAAATCTTTCTCCATATAATCTTTCTCTATATATTACTTAAAGAATCAATTGAAGCATATTAAAACCAAAATATTCACCTTAAGAAATTTAAAATCATAAATTACTGACACCACTGGCCTTTCCATTGGAACACAGGTAGCTTTTTTTCTCGACTCCAGTACATTCAAAATAAATTTATGTCTGTTTTCGTAACCAATTCTATCTTATGATGCTTCTGTTACCACATTTACAGCATGTTCTACTCCCTGACTGTGACAGGGAAAAGGAATAAGCTGAAGTGGTTCATTTCGAACTTTAAGATCATCATCATTTGTCAAATTCTATAAAATAGGTGGAGGGTGATGGTTTTGTTGTCCCAGTCGATCATGTTAGGATAATCGTCTGCTTCAAAGTTCAGTGTTTTTGGCAGCTCAAAATTTCTTGCATTGGTGCTCCTAGTTCTTGCTCAAATGATGTGCTGAAGAGCCAGCTCTCTGACCTCTCTTCTTGTGTCTGTTATCATTGAGAGTAAGATATTCTCTGGGTGGGCAAAATAGGCGTTATTTCTGAGGACACACTCCATAATCATCCAATGCTTTTTATCTAAGCCTTTAAGCAAGTGCATGATATACCAAAAATTAGATGCTCCCTCATTTGCCTTTGGATGAGACTATCCAAAACCAGCCTGGAGCTTAAACCAGCACTATAATTTTTACTAGGTCTTGGATGTTTTTGTCTGGATTCCGTGTAAAGACATATAAGCGCAGGATCCTGTTTGCTTGTGTTAGCCATCTTGCATGATGGAGGGCACCTGAGGATATGGTGGCTAACGCTTGTGAGATGCATCCAGATTGTATGTTAACCCTTTACTGCCCAAAAGGACAAATTTGTAACCTTTCAAATACACGCATTCATAACTTAACCCTACAAAATATTTGGGCAGTAAAGGGTTAATGCACATTTCATACATATATTTTTGGTCACTGCTGAAACTTTTAACAATATCAGCCGAAACTTCTTTAATGTTGCCCTCTACAAGGGTATAATCAACTATATCCAGTTTGGTCAAATCGTCTCAGAGTTTATTTCCAAGAGAACCTTTGAAGGTGTTTGGTCCCAAAGTTTTTCCCATCAACTGCTTCAAATACGTGCCTGAAGGGCAGTTCCTTTGCATGCAAAAGGCAAATCAGCCATTGTACTGGCCTGTCCAGATATAATTCAATCAATTTTACCACTCCACCAATCCTGCCAGTGTTCACTGGGGTGCCATCGCATAGCAAAGCTTTGAGGTATTCTTTGCTATTAGAATCAACTATATAAAAGTTATTATTTCATCTGCAATCCAACAAGCAGTTCCATTATCTGGAGCTATATGATCCATGTAAACATCACCAGGTTCTTTGACTATTACATAATGTTCTCTGTACTCCATTCCCTTCTTTGTCTTAGTTTGATCTTTTCTACCATCAAATCCAATGCCTTCAATCTGTGTGTTCTCTGATTTCACTTTGATTATGTTCTTTTTACCCACACATATTCTTTCTCTTTCCACTTTTTTCCTATCCAACATATTGGTTTCGTCTAATATTCCCATATCCTCCAAAGCTGCAGTAGCTCTGTAACTTACACCGTACCTATCTGCTGCTATTATTAAGTTATCATAAATAATTCTGTCCTGATGGTTTCTCTCAGCTCAAAATCCGGAACAAAATCAATATCATCGCTGTCATCATCAATTTCCATGCTCTCAATTTCTATAATATGTAAAGGATCCAGTTTGCTGGTTGAGGTGACATTCATATCTAGGCTTATCTTGGCTCTTCTTTCTAATCCTTTAACTCTATCGTGAGTCCTTTTGCTTGCGGAAGTCGTTACTCTGTCGATTGGTCCTAGTTGGTTTTTTCTTTGTTTCTGCCCCACAAAAGACTCCTACTCAATCATTGGAACTCTAATATCACATCTGCAATCCGTTCGACTGATTTTTTTATCGTAACAAGTACAAGTACAAATATCAAACATTTCATAGAATGTCTCCACCTTCTGCTGAAAACTGTTGTTTCTTTGGTTTAATGGTACTTTATTTAGCTTTGCTGCAGATTCTATCAATCGTTCAACTTTTATAGCTATTCCTTCAAATCCTATATGTGGAAAGGAAAACTTCTCCCAAATGGCTTCCACATCTTTAGTGACAATTCTGTAACATTCTTTTGCTGTTCTAGAACTTTTCGAAATCAGTTCTTCTCGTTTTCTTACCAATAAATAATGCCTAAATACATCAGCCTTTGAAGGAGTCATTTAAGGTGGAAATTCTGCAGGGTGACCAAATGTTGAATTGTGCGTTTTGCTTCTTGTCGCCATGATTTCACTTATTTAGGCCTAGTAGCATAAATAACAAGAAACTAATTGTTAAATTCTAGCAATTGAATCATTCAATCTGAATTTAGTATAACTCATTTGGAATTAAATCATAACTTATTCAATTATAAACAATCTGAAACTAAACAAAAAAACGTGACGATAATTTATATAATTCATCTAATCTATCTAAATTAATCTATGTAATCTATTCAATCTATTTAAAACTCTTATCTAAATAATCTATCCAAATTAATCTAATCTACTTAATAAGACTTAATATAATGCATGATTGTCACATTTGGGGTTTATATCTGTGGAGAGAGTAAAATGGGGGGATGCTATGGAAGGGGTAAGGGGGGGTCACATATACTGGGTTTTTTTTTTACAAGATGTTGAGATCATCATTTCCATTTACGTGCATACTGTGGAATTGGAGAAACTCGATTTTTGATATGTTTTGACCCCCCCCTATTGTACATTGAAATTTTGACATTTTTATGCAGACTAAAATAGAGAACTACAAATGATATATTTACATCCTATGTATAACTTATATTCACACACTCTCTCTCTCAAATGTTTGTTAATTATGCTTATTTTTATTACAGATGTGCTTATTTTGAGTCAAATCATATCTTATTTTTGAGATTTACAATTGTGTATTTTTAGTAATGAAAAATGGTTAGATACTATGATGATCCTTTACAAAAACATAAGAAAAAGATACACAAGGATATAAGAACCATCAGCCAATCACTTTATGATCGATGTAAATGGAAACTACAAAGGAATACTGTACTATGTAGCAACTGTAGAAAATTATTGACCCAGAGACCAGAGTTGCTATCACCATCACAAAGTGAAGAGTCTGATCAGAATCAGTCTTCTGAGAATGTTATTTCAGAAAGCGATGAATATGATCCAAGTATATCAAGTAATGCCAAAGAAGAGGTTTCTCAAGTTCTAGAAAGTCTTGCTGTGACTCCAGTGAAGAAGTGTAAGTATTTAATGATAGGTACTTTTTATATTTATAATTTTTTTATTTATATTATTTATTTATAATGCATTTACTTTCAAGACAGTTTTTCAACAGTTGTTGAAAAACTTATTGAAATTAATATATTGACATACCGTATTAAATTTATTAAACTTATGAAATTAATATGTTGACATATTAATTATTATTATTGTCCATATATAAAAATTTCAGATGGTTTGGGTTCCTCAAGAAAAGAAGCAAAAGCTATTCAAATAATAGAAAAAGCACGTCATTCTTTAAAATGAAAGCTAGAAACAAGTTTAGAAATTGAGATGCCAAGCCCATCAAAAGCTACAAAGTTGGATCATGAAACTCAAAGGTATGAATTTTAAAATGATACGCTATTATTAAGTAGGAATATACCTAAACTAAAACTGAAGCATAAGAACAAAACGTAGGTACAGTATTCACCTTTGACAGTAGAAACTAGAAGCACAACTCCCTAAAGATTGGAGATCAATGGGCCCATTAAATCATTTGGAATTCATCTGGTCACAAAATAATTTTTGGTTTAATTTGACTATCTCAAAGAATGCTCATTTTGTTACACTTGAAATCAATATTATAATCCAAAAAATTTAATATGCACATGTAATGTTTTGTTTATATCTATTATACATTCATGAATTTGTTTCAGGTCAATGATTCATCTCATGAATGAACTGGTTGAAGCTTTCCATTCTACTGACAGTTATGAGAGGAAACTCAAAATATTGACATTATCTCCATTTACCATATCAAAAACTATAAATCTATTTCAGAGAAGCAGAAATATAAAACAAAGACTTGGAATTATTCCTGAAATTGAACCCATGTCAAAAGGAAAAGTAATAACTAAAGGTACTAGATTCTGTTGAGAAATTTTTGAATCAGATGAAATTAGTCATTTGTTATTTTACTGACGGATGTGCAGGACAATATAAAAATCGTTTCAACTTTGTTAATATTTGTAAACATGAAGATTTTGGGCTGGAATGTGAGTGGCATTTCTTCGCTACAAGCCATGGTAAGAGCGCTTGTGATGGGATTGGGGTACAGTGAAAAGATCTGTAGCCAGAGCAAGTATGCAGAGAACATTCGCAAATCAAATATTAACACCAGAAGACGTGTTTGAATTTTGTTCAAACAATATAAGTGACAGCATAAATTTTTTTTTAATAAATTCTGAAGAAATTGAAGCTATGAAAAAATTTTTAAGTGACAGATATGAAAAAAGTATGCAGCTAACAGGAACACAAAAATTCCACAGATTTGTACCTATTAATGCAAATAACAAAAACATTTGAATTATCTTCTGATGAAGTTGGTGAGGCGAGGATTATACGCAAAGCTTTTCTGGGTAAAGATAATGTTGAAGTTAATCCAAAAATAGGAGTACTGTACATAGTTTGTACTTACAATGATCAGAAATGGTTGGGATTTGTACATTCCTATAATGAGGAATTTGATGACTTTGAGGTTAGCTTTATGCACCCATCAGGATATAGTGTTTACTATTACTTTCCACAAATTAGAGATACATGCCACATATCAAGAGATAAAATTTTAGGTTTATTAAGCACACCAACTTTAAAGCCAGGAACAATGCGTATTCAATATGTTTTCCCAGAAAATGAGTTGAAAAAACTAGTATAATTATGAATCAACTTGATGTAATGTGTGTGTTCAATTTGTATTTTTGCTGTTTATTTTCATCCATATGAATATATTTGTAGTTCTCTATTTTAATCTGCAGGCGTAAAAATGTCAAAATTTCAATGTACATATTTTTTTCAATAATTTTTAAAATATCTTGCAACTTCATACCCACATTTTTTATTATTTGTATCTTTCAACAATTAATGGAAGTTTAATAAATTAAATTTTTTTTTTGGACTTCACTGCCTGGGGGGGGGGTCAAAAAGAAAAAGAAAAAAGGGGGGAAAATTTTCATTATCGTTCTCACATTTGAATGTGGTATCATTTAATAGATCTCTTCATGTTGATTCTAAAAATGTATAGTTTTATAGGTCTATGGTAAGATGTTTGGGAGTTATTGCCCATTAAAGTTAGGTGGTAAAGTGGGGCCCCCAAGATTTTGGGGCTCATATCTCAAAAACTATGGGTCATAGAACTTTTTTTATTTTGACTAGTGATGCACCGATGGCAAATTTTAGCCGAAGCTGAAGCAGATGCCGATGACTAGCAAATTGGCCAAAGTCAATTATTTAATAGACAAAAGCTTAACATTTTTGAAGATTTCTTGTTATGTTGGTATCAAATTAATTTTTTATATATCCCTCTGTAGCCAGCTTACCATCTGCAGTACCTAGTGTACAGTAGATTAATAAATTAGTTATTATAATGGAGTAATAACATCATAATAGCTGAAACCTGATTTTGAGTCTGAATTTTTCATTTTATCTGGAATTTTGTTTCAAAACTTTGAATAAAAAATAGAGGAACAGGGAACACCTAATAGGCCTACTGAAGTTCTGATTAATTCAATTATTTGCCCATTTTACTCAAAGAAAATCATTTTTACATAAAACCTTCATTACAACTAATTTATGACATCTTTGTTTCATTTTCTCATTTTTCACCTTTTCATAAAGGTAAAAATAATAATTTTATGTATGGTGCAATAATACAGTAGGTACCCCCTACCTATCTTTCAACAAAGGTCATGAATATATACACAAATCTAACAAGTGTGTTTATTATACAATATTTTTAACTTTTTTTATAATGGCCTCCTCATCACCCTTATACCATCCGATACTCCCACATTAAATTATTTATTTTTAAAAATCAAACAAATATAATCAGCCACATCATCAGCCAAATTTGGCTGAAGCCAGTGCTGATGCCAATAACAAAAAGTTGGCCGATATAGCCAATGCCAATTAATCTGTGTATCACTAATTTTGATCAGTGAAATCAGCACCCGGAAGAACCCCATATGTCAATTTTGATCAGTGAAATCAGCACCCAGAAGAACCCCATATGTCAATTTTCATCAAAATCTGAGTCAGAGTGGTGACATGCATTGGGTGATCTCTCCTGGAATGCCCCAGTTCTATACCATATTCTATATATGGGTCATTCCATGTTAGTTCAACGGAATTTTGGGTTGAAAAAACATGACCATCACCAATGTTTTTGAAAATTGGCACACTTATAGATCTCGGTGAGAAAAATAGAATGGCACTTGTTTAAACACTTTAGTTCATATGGTTCCAGAGATATGGCCATTCAAATTTTGTAAAAACAGGTCAATTTCCAAGGTCATACCATATTTCAACATGAATATCTCAGCTCCTATTGCACATACAGAGACCATTTAAACACTATTTTAAACTTTATGCAGATCTACAACTTTGTTTCTATTCATATTTTACCTCAGTGGTCAAAAAAGTTGATCTTATTTTTGACCTTTGACCTGTGTAGGTCATTTGATGTCACAACCAATTTTTTCTCCTTTCACCCAATTTTGGGTACACATTAGCGTGTAGCATCATTGGGCAAAGTGTAACGGATCAAGAGGCACATTTCAGGTTTTGTACAATAGACCTCCCTAAATTCAAAAATTAAAACAAAAAATTTTTTGTGACAAGTGCAGCAACACCTTTTTCACATGTGAAAATTGTGAAAATTGCTAGTTACCCATAACTTTTGGACACTTGCTTTCCTAGGGTTTGAGCTATCATTTGACCCCTTACAATGTACTGCTTTTCAGGAAAAATAGAAAAATTTATTTTTGGAATAAACATATACACTGTAGGTAGGTAGGTAGGTAGGTAGACTAGATAGTTTTATTTAGTAAATGATACATTAAAATCTTGTTTAGTTTTGAATGACAGCATAAAGTCACAGGATTTAAGTACTGCTCTAATGTAACCATCTCTTGAATCCTTTCTATACACTGCCCCAGACGCTTCAGTTACCATCCTAACACAGCGTTCTACACCTTGGCAGTGACATGGTATCCGGATAACAAGGGGCTCTTCAGTGATCTTATTGAGTTGTTCGACAGAGAACTGCTTCATGAGTGGTGGTTCCATTGTGCACTCCTCCACTGGTAGAAGTAAATCTTTCAAATTCTGAGCACTTTGTTTGATCTTTGGTGGCCAAAATTCTCTGACTTGCTGTTGAGCAGGTTTGGGAGCTCGTTGAATGGTCTTGATTACATCGATGATCAATTTCCGGTTTGCTTGATCTGCAAACATTGCTAGAACATTTTCAGGATGAGCCCAATATGCATTTCTTTGGATCACAAGCCATGTGACAGTCTTGCTAGCTGGTGGCAGTAATCGTAGCAGCTTGATTTGCTCCAGGAAATGTTTTGGGCCATCTGTGCACCTTGGATGGCACTTGATGCTAAACCGCATGGGTCCATAGTGGCACACGACAAACTGCGTGAGTGAATACAGTTCATCACTTGGCTGCGCCATTGCTACATATAGCTGACAAATTCTGCTGGCAGTTGTAACCCATCTTGCATGGGAGATTGGTCCAGGCTTCTCTCGTAGAAGATCTTCATTAATGACACCAGTCCTTATCGCTTTTCATCATTCTGTAGAGGTAGGCTTGGTCATGACTCAATTCAGTAAGGTCAACATCCGGGAGAGTGTGGCCATCAGCAATACATGAATTCCTCTAGAGGAAAGTGGCAAACTTTCACATGTGGCCAAAGCTTTGCCAATTGGTCCTTTCCATTGAGTTGCAGATTCTGTTGGGCCGATGAGTTCCTTGCACAAGTGGCGCAGTGGGAGCTCATTTAAATGCAGACTACAGATGAACTGGTGCAAAGGGCAACCCAGGCGGCACTCTAGCAGGTGTATTGCTCCACTTCTGTGCCCTGTGTTTGTGGCTGTGCTGTCGGCTCCCACTGCAATTATCTTGTCTGCAATACCCATTTCTTCAATCGCATTTTGAAGTCCATCCGCAATGACAGTACCAGTTCCTCATTCCAGTCAGATGGCTTAGATAGAAGGTTCCAGGCTCTCCGACCAGCACATAGTGGTCCTCAACTTTCTTTGTGCTGTACCATTTGTTCCCCTTTTTCTCTTTGACAAGTGTCATGTCTTTCCACCCATCAAAAAATAAAGCAGTGACTTCCACATCGTGGTAAGTTACTGCTTCCTTCAGATCCCTCCGTACCTTCTGCCATGCTCTCCATACTTTGTGGTGGTCAATTACGTTTATCTGATCATCAGATGCCCTGTGTTTGTGGCTGTGCTGTCGGCTCCCACTGCAATTATCTTGTCTGCAATACCCATTTCTTCAATCGCATTTTGAAGTCCATCCGCAATGACAGTACCAGTTCCTCATTCCAGTGTCAGATGGCTTATAGATTAGAGTAGAAGGTTCCAGGCTCTCCGACCAGCACATAGTGGTCCTCAACTTTCTTTTGTGCGGTACCATTTGTTCCCCTTTTTTCTCTTTGACAAGTGTCATGTCTTTCCACCCATCAAAAAATAAAGCAGTGTGACTTCCACATCGTGGTAAGTTACTGCTTCCTTCAGATCCCTCCGTACCTTCTGCCATGCTCTCCATACTTTGTGGTGGTCAATTACGTTTATCTGATCATCAGAACTAATGATGCCATAGTCAACCAATGTTGCAGTGCTGATAGCTGCAGCAGCCCTGTTCGATACACCATACCAGTCAGCTTCCAAAGCAACAGTGGGAATCAGTGTGATGTTCCTGTCCTCCTGGGCACTATCACCCATCCACTCATCACCAACACTTTCACCGCTGGAGTCTGCTTCTGCTTGAGCTGATTCGACCACATCTGCAGAGGATGCTACCTCTTGCCATTCCATTTTTCTTCTATTCTCTTCTTGTCTTTCTTGCATCCAATCCTCTCTTTGCTTCCTTCTCTCCATCATCTGAGTCACATTCGTATCCACCCGACTGATCTGCATGATCTGCGTGGTTCTCTGGTCGATCAGAAAGGCATGCTCTCATCGTGGAACTTTCATTTCTTTTTCACAGTGGCATGCAGACAGATCATCGCATTGGCAGACAGCTATGTCAAACAATTGATTCAGGCTTTCCTTGAACTTCTTGGTTTTTGTGGCCTGCTTGCCTTGCTTCGATGCTTGTGAGCCTTTTTCCATCAATCGGAGCAGCTTGGTCTTCACATTCTTGATTGGCTGTGATGGAATGTTAGCACAATTCCAAAGGTCAATGAGTGTTTGGCATACCTCCTGAAGGTGTACTTGTTCTCCTTCAAGAAGAGGAAATGCCTTGCAACTTGTATACAGGTTGGAAGTTCAGACAGAAGCAGCTCTGATAGTGGAGAACCAAAAACAATGTGGCTGGCAGATCCCTGTGTTCTTTGCGTGCTCATTGCACCAGCAAAACTCAACAAGTATCACACAGGAAACACTGAAACAAAAACACAAACGTATAAATAAAAAATACATATGATTATAATCATATGTATTTTTTATTTATACCAAGCCTTATATATATATATATACTGTACTCATAATTATGAGTACAGTATATATATATATATATAAGGCTTGGTTTATTGGTAAACAATAAGTTTACCAATATATATATAAAATATACTGCACACACATATGTATTATGCAGGGCTGTGGAGTCGGTAGACCAAGCCTCCAACTCCGACTCCTGGAATTTTAGAAGGGCCGACTCCGACTCCTGCCTCTAAATAATAATATAAAATATACTTTGATTATATTAACCCAGAATGGCATTTCATCACTACCAAGTGAATCATCAGGCTACTTTTTAAGCTCAATTTCTCTAAATTTAAGTCTTAATGGTTGTAGCTATGCCATTATGGTGTTTTTATTTAAGGAAAAAAAATTACACTGGGCAACAAAAAAGAAAATGTTTGTGTCCCAAGAATGAAAATACCTTATTCTTATAGTATTTTCTGTGCTGAATCCAAATAAGTTTGTAAAATTTCTCTATCAGGTCTGGTTTTTGTGTGACATGCAATTTAATTTTTAAAAACCCATATAGTTACATACTTATTAAAATATGATCAAAAAGACATACCTGTAGTTTAAAAAGTAGCTTGTTTTGATTTTCTGCTGTGCTTTGCCTCAGGCATGTCTCTCTTAAGAGTCCAGCAATAGTCAGCCAGCATACTGGGGCTCCATTTGCCTTGGTAACGGTTTTCCATGGCAGAAATATCCTGATGAAAATGCTCACCATGTTCGTCGCTTACCGCACCCAGGTTTTCCGGAAAAAAGTCCAAGTGAGAGTCCAAGAAATGAACCTTTAATGACATATTGCACCCCATTGCTTGGTAAGACTTAAGAAGATCTCCTACTATTTCAGGATAGTTTTCGGCCTTGTGATTTCCAAAACATTTGTGCAGACACTTTGAAACTCTGCCACGCAGCTTTCTCAACTTCATTCAACTCTCCTTCAAATCTCTCATCTCTTAACAATTCTCTGATCTGAGGGCCTACAAAAATGCCTTCTTTAATCTTGGCATCACTGATCCGGGGAAACTTATTTCTCAAGTATGTGAATCCTGTTTGCGCTTTATCCATCGCTTTAACAAAGTTTTTCATAAGTCCAAGCTTGATATGCAAAGGAGGAAGGTACACTTTCTCAGGGTCAACAAGGAACTATTCACATTTTTCTTGCCTAGAACAAGTGAGGTGCATTTTGGCCAATCCTTCTTAACGTAGTGGTTTTGCTTGTCCCTACTGTCCCACTCACATAAAAAACAACAGTACTTGGTGTAACCTAGCTGCAACCCTAGCAAAAGTGCAATGACCTTCAGATCTCCACAGATATTCCACTTATATTTCTGATACTGAAACTTTTCTAAAAGCAACTTCATGTTGTTGTATGACTCTTTCATATTTGCAGCATGTGCAATAGGTACAGAAGGAAATTTATTTCCGTTGTGAAGAAGGACTGCTTTCAAGCTGACTTTTGAGGAGTCAATGAACAATCGCCACTCATCCACATTATGTTCATGACCAAGAGCCCCCATGACTGAATTAACATCTTTACAAAACACAAGTCCATCTTCATGGGAGAACCATTCTTTGAATTCATCATGGCTGCTGCAGAAAAAACAAACTTTAGTGTCATGTTGCAGTAGATTCCAACCCTTTAATCTTGAACCTAAAAGTTCAGCCTGCTTCTTAGATAATTTCAAATCATGAACTAGGTCATTTAGATCTCCTTGTGACAGTAAATGTGGTTCATTGGAGGAACAGGTAGCCTGGAATGTTGGATCAGAAATGTCTTCATCTTTTTCCTTGTGATATGCTACAGCTACGTTTGATTCCTCATCACTTAAACTTACATGTTCAGAAGGATTTGGTACTGGAAGTTGAGCACTGTGGGGAACTGGTCTCATTGCAGACAGTAAATTAGGGTATTTCATAAGGCTCTTTGTTTTTGAAGTGATCCCCTTTGTATTTACCAGGCAGAAATAGCAGTCTGTTGTGTGATCTTTGGGTTCCCTCCAAATCATTGGAATAGCAAATGGCATGTGACGTGAACCATTTAGCCATCCTGTAAGTAGTCTTACACATGTCACACAACAAATGTGAGGGGCCCAACTCTTGTCCTGATCGCCTACTTTACATCCGAAATAAAGTTCATAGCATTTTTTTACTAATGGTGTAAAGTTACGTTTCTGGGATTTTAAAGTTAGATCACCACATACATAACAAAAGGAATTAGGATGATTCAGACAGTTCCGCAGCATTACAAAACATCTATATGAATACAACACTGGTGTAAAATTAACAAGAAGCAACAGACACTAGCTGTTAACACTGTGACATTTACAAGCAGACTGACTTGGAGCTGCTCTACACACAGAAACTAGGCTCATGTCTGAACAGGTACAAACATGTTTCAACCTGCACAGTCTGCTGCTCCGACCAAATTTATCCTGCCAGCATTATCAGAACTTTCTCCCCAAAGGAATAAATTGTACTAATTTTACAGAAAAATTAATACAACATATATATTAATATTAATATATTTTATTATAGTTATATTAATTATATAATATATTATTATATTTATTATTTTTATAATGTTTTATATTATAATATTGTTATATACTTAATTATATATGTTATTATTTTTTTATCCGGTGATCATGCTAAATGAGGAAAAAATGAACATAGCGTCACAAGTAAACTAAGCCTGATAGAAAAAATCTGATTTCATATTTAGATTCAGCATGAAAAAGTACTTAGAACACCCATCAAAACCCTTGACAAAATTGTTGTTGACCAGTGTTATTAAACCAAAAACATTACTTACAGTCTACATTAACGAAAGTAAAAATCTACTATTGTATAACTTGATACGCATATATATATATATATATGTAATTTATTTGCTAAGATCAAAGTGAAAACTTAAATAGCTGCATGACAAAAAAAAATAATAATAAAATTCCATTACACAAATAAATATAGCTAATCAAAACATGTTGGTACATGTTTACAACCAAAACGCATTGAGCAATTGTAAATTAAAAGCTATTAAGGTTTAATAAGTATACAAAGCCTAATATATGATACTCAAAAATCAAAACCCTTTAGCATAAACAATGGAAGGCCTAAAAAATTAAATTATTTAATGGTTCTGAGGAATAATATTGCTTCAGCAAGATCTTCTTTCATGGAAGCCCTGAGATCCGATTTGATTAATTTCAGAGCAGAAAACAGTCTTTCCACACTGACCTGAGTTGGAGGAATGGCTGTTACTGTCATAGCTGCATCTCTTGTCACTTCAGGGTAGATGGGGATAAGTTCTTGCAATGGTATTTTACATGAACGATCATATTTCTCTATCTGTTTAATTGCTGTATAGAATTCTTGTTTGAATTTCTCTAACTTTACATCTAAAGGTTCCTTTTATCCATTCGCATTCGGACTCGGAGTTGGTCCATTTTTACCGACTCCGACTCCTCTAGCAATGAATTTACTTCTGACTCCGACTCCACAGCCCTGGTATTATGTATATAAATATCCATAGGTATATATATACCCTAAGACATATAACAAACTTATAAACAATGTAAAACACAACAAAACAAAGAAATGTGTATAATGTATATATCACAAAACGCACCTTTCATTAGTACCGTGGGGTTTTTGAGCACCCCATCCACAGAAAAAACACTTGTTTCTCTCAAGCAAGCTAGCATAGAACTAAGAAATTCCAGGGGATGACTCACTAAGAATAATTAGAAAGCTGCCAGAAGTACCATGTCAGTCAGTGTTGCCAACTGTAATTAACAAGAATTTTGTATTTTTTACATTCAAAAAAGGAGGTGTTCTGCTTGTTGCAGAAATTTTTTTATTTCTTTTCTGAAATCAGCAAGGTTGATTGTACAAAACCTGAAATGTGCCTCCAGATCGCTCATGATGCTACACGCTAGTACACATGTCTACCTTAACCTAGAACAAGATTTTTAGTGTTGATTAACACTTACGCTGCTCCCATCCTCATATGATGCTCAGGAAGTTTGTCGGAAGAATGCTCCCAGCATCATATGATGATCGCGTTATTTTTTTTATGTTTTCGCACAAAATCCCAATAAAAATAAATGATTTTGCATTTTAATGCTATTGATGACTCAGATATATTCATAAACCATCCGCAACAAACATACACACATACACACATGCATGCATGTACACATATGCACACATGTACACATATGCACACATGTACACATAAACAAGCAAGTATTATGCTTACATTTGAGTTTTGAAGAATCTATGACTCAGATATATTCATAAACATCCGCAACACACACACACACACACACACACACACACACACACACACATGCATGTATGCATATGCGCACATGTACACAAACGAGCAAGTATTATACTTACATTTGAGTTTTGAAGAATATACATTTTATTTGTCCTCTTGAAAAATAATTTTTTATTCCTTTTCAAAAATAACTCCTTATAAAATAATTGTCCTTTTGGAAAATTTGTTCATGAAATAAATATTATTTTGATAAATCTACACTTTCCATTATACTTATTTACAACATTGTTTTACACTTTTACTGAATTTAGTATTTAGTAGTTGGCACAGGTGTGGTAGAGAACAAAGCACTCAAGGCACAATGCAACTTTGCATTCCGGACACCAAGTAGAAACTTTTCTAACATGTTTTTCTCTTTGTGTTGTATGTGAGCATACATGACATTGTCGTTGACCTACAGGTCGAGATGGTGTTGGTGGAACTTGTTCCAGGTGATGCTTTTCAATGTATTAGCTGAGAGAAGTCTGTCAGGAGCATTTGGTCTCACACTTTGTCTTCCAGGATGTGGGGATGTTATTTGAGCATACTTCGTGAGTAGTTGAGAGACTAATGTAAGATTGAATTCTCTCATTGAAATCTGCTTTTTCGTAGTTTTTTTGTAGAGTACAAAGGAATTGTAAAGAGAAATATCCAAAAGATGAAAGAATACCTTCTTATACCACTTCACAGTTTTCCTAACGCATTCTACGCTGCTAATTTGCATATCAGATTTGTCCACCAGATGCATATTTTTGTTATAGTCCACAACAGCATCTGGTTTGAATTTTATTTCGTTTGTTCGACGATCAACCTTTCCTGAGTCAATCATGCTTCCACTGTGAATTGTTGTTAGCATATGCACATCTCTTTTATCAGTCCATTTTAGTGCTAATAAAGGTTTTGATTCCATCAGATGGCACTCTCCTTTTTACTTGGGTGAAACTTGGCATGTTTTTTCTATTTACTTTTACAGTTCCACAAGATCCTGTTTTATTTACATGCAGATATTTGCATAGTAATGGGCTCGTATACCAGTTGTCAGTATACAGAATGTGGCCTTTATTCAAATATTTAGCTAAAAGTGTCTTTACAATCGCTCCAGAATGTCCTAGTGGATCATTTGCACGTTTCATTCCCCAATTTCTCATGCAAGACTGAACATAAACGCTTGAAAACGTGTAAATTTTCATAAAATTCTACTCAACCATATTCCCAAGTTACCCACTAAATTCTGTTTATTTTGTAAGAGAAAATGTTTAGTTTGTAAGAGAAAATCTTTATTTATTAAGGGAAACAAAAATAATTTAACAAAATGGTGCTTGACTTGATTTATTTTACGTTAACAAATGGGTAAATTTCCTGATTTTTTTGCGCACAGGTGGAAAGTACACGGTCAGGAATTGCGCATCCGAAGGGTTAAGTTAGTACCGTATAGACGCTACAGCCATTTCAATGGAGCCATACCTAACCTCCATTTTGACCAAGTACCTTTTTCCACCAAACTTTGGAGTGCCATTTCTTTGGAACTGTTTGAGCTAGAGTGTTGGAAAAGTACCATTAGATTTGTCTCACTGAGATCTATAATGTCTGCTATTTTTAAGACAATTTGCCCTTTAATATGTATATTAAAATAACCTATTCCTTTATTTTTACCAATTGAGTTATAAGAATCGATTCTTGTCTAGCTGGGTGAAACCATGAAAAAAGAGGCATCAACATAACTTTATATTTAAAAAAGGCAGTTATTAGGTATTTACAATATATTTTATGGAAGCCATTATTGTTACATTCAGGGTTTCGGAGCCGGAGTCGGAGCCGGAGGAGCCAGTGAATTTTGCTTACCTGGAGCCGGAGCCGGAGCCGGAGCCAGAAACCTTGAAAATACGGCTCCATGGTCTGGCTCCGGGCGATATATTGCTACCTAAATTGTTATTTGTTAAATATAGGTTTAGTTGCAAATTATAATTCTTGTAATATATTACGAAAAATGGTACCATAGGATTCTTGGATTTTATGGAGGTGTGGGAGTTGCAGGAATAATCTGCAAATTTCCATTTTTTAACCATTAAATATTTGGGAAGATTTGTCTTAACAACACTTAATTATATAGGTAAAAAAATTTTTATGGTGGTGGAGACCTTAGGTAGGTAGGTACTAACTATTTATCTAAGTAGGTAACTACCTAGATACATACCTAGTAAGGTTGGTCCTTCTGACTTGGATTGAACTATTTTTATTTTAGGTCAATTATCTTGTATTGCTAAATTTCTTTTTTTCAGATTCTTTGTAATTTGTACTTGATTCTTTAATTATAATTATCAGTCTATGACCCTTCATAATGGATAGAGATTCAATAAAGAAGTCTGATATTCAAGTATTTTACTGAAAGTTCAGATAAGAAACACTATGTTTGTATTTGTGAAGTTTCTGATGCTTCGGGAAATATTTCAACGTGTGGAACTAAAATTACCAAGCCTCAAAGCAAAAAGCCTGATGTCTCCTCAAGAGCATATAATTTGAAAAGACACTTGAGTCGATTACATCCTAAAATATCAAAAATGATGGAAGAAAAGAAGCAAATGCTTGAGCTTTCAAGACCCAGTACTTCTGCCAGTTCAAAAACTAAAGCAAACCAGCAAAACATTACTAAATTTTTGATGTCTCAAAAAGTCACTATCTCAATGACTACAGATAATTTTAAAAATAGCATAATTGAGTTAGTTGTTAAAGATTCTATGCCTCTATCTATGTTTGAAAAGCCAGCTATGCGCAGTCTACTAGAAAAATGGCTCAGAAATTCAAGATTAGTTTAGATAAAGACAATATCCGTCATTTAGTGATAGAAAAATCAAAAGAAGAAAAATTTGCTCTCAAAGAGCAATTAAAAGGGCGCTTCATATATTTAAAAGTTGATGGTTGCACACAAATACGGACACATTATTTTGCCATCAATGTCCAATTTATTGATGATGATAATAAAATCCTCACCCGCACTATAGCAGTAAAAGTTACACATGCTCAGCAAACTAGTGACTACCTGCATGATCTAATTATGAGAACTCTGGAAGAGTACGGCATACCGAAAGAATTTGTGCTCTGCATTGTCAGTGATAATGCATCAAATATGATTAAAACTGTTGAGAAGTTGAATGATAATCAAGAGGCAACTTCAGAAGATGATATACAAACATTTGGTGAACATCATGATGATTCAACAGACACTCAGGAAGTGGCATCTTGTGTAGAAGAAATTGACAGTATTGTATCTGAAATTTCACACTTCTCCAGAATCAACCACATACGTTGTGGTGCACATACCTTGCAACTTGCTATTTGCGATGGATTGAGAGATAAACATGCTACCTCTCTCATAGGTAAGTTGAGACAGGTTGTAGTAGCAGCAAGAAACCCAAAAGTGGAAGAAATAATTAAAAGACGTGCAGGCAAGGTTGCTATTTTAGATCAACCTACTCGATGGGGCAGCACTTATTTAATGATAGAGCGCTTATTAGAATTAAAACCTGTACTCTTGGACATGGCAAATTCAAATGTGAATCTTTCAGAAATAATGTGGGAACAAGCAAGAAGATTGGAAAGAGTACTGTACCAGCCATATATAGTAACAAAAAAAATTCAAAGTGAAGATTTGACTCCCGGTCAATTTTTGAAAGTGGAAATCTTTGATGTATTTTCTTTCCAAGATAGAAGGCACCATAGCTGATGACATTAAAAGTTCCATGGAAAGGAGAGAAAATATTTTACTTGATAATGAAGTATTGCTTGCTGCTGTTTATATAGATCCTAGATATAGATGCTTATTAACATCTGAACAGGTAGTTAAAGCCAAGGATGCCCTATGCAATATAGCAATCAGAATGAAAAGTAACCTAGACCTTTCAAATAAAGTCTCTCTATTAAGAGAGGAATGTGGAACTGAGATTATTGCATCATCATCAAATTCATCATCTCCTTCCACCACTTCTGATGTCAGCGAGTTTGATTTTGAAAAAATTATTGATATTCAACATGGTAAGAAATCAAAATGTCCTCGTTTAGAAAGTGAACTAATACCACCTCTCAGTCCAATGTGTACCCTCAAATTGCAAGTTGAGGAATCTTTTCGTGAGATTGAAAAATTTGACCATTCGTCAAAACTGTCTTTTGAACAAGTAATAGAAAGGTATCCTAAAGTTATAAGAGATGTTGCAAATCTTCTAGTAGCTATGCCTTCAACACAAGTCAGTGTTGAACGGCTATTTTCAGCACTGAAAATTTTAAAATCTGATTTAAGGGCACGTATGAAAGAAGATATTGTTGAGGCTATGTTATTTTTAAGAACAAATGTTTATAAGTAAACTTAGATAAATAATTTTAATTCATAATTTTTTTTATGGAAACAGATTTACAAGGAGAATATCTTGATTTTATGTTTAAAAATTAGTTTCCTACCTTAGCTACATTAGTAAAAATTTCTGCAAAAGTTATTATTTTGCTTTCATTTTTTAATACAAGGAGTATTATGATTTATGATACTGTAAATGTATCATTGAATTTGCAAACTTTTTAATTTTTTAATATGTAGTTTGAACTTTAAAGATAAAGTCTGATTTAAGGTTACACTTAAAAAAATATAATTGAGGCCATCTTGTTTTAAAAAAAAAAATTATAAATAAACTTAGTAATTTTCATTTTCAATTATTTTAAGGAAACAGATTTCCAAGAAGAATATCTTGATTTTATGTTTAAAATTAGTTTGATTATACCTTAGCTAGAATAAAAAAAATTTTGCATTAGTTTTCATTTGTTAATCCAAGGAGTAGTATTGATTTTATAAGCGTAGGGTAAATGATTTTGTAAATTTTCTTTATAATATGTATTAGTAGTTTGAACTTTTGACTTTTAGTTGAATTGCTTTTGTTAATTAAATTACAAAACTTTTTGACTAAAGAAAATCTCTTTTTAAGTAAATAATATAACCTAAAAATTTAAAAACTGAATTTTTTTGAAATATTCAGCTCTTTTTCAAGCCAAGTTGGCTTTCATGAAGCTTTCAAGTTTCAACACTTAAAAAAGATGCATATATTATCTCAGAAAGTTTGATTGTTACTATTTTCCATACGAGAATTCTTAAGTTTGAACTTTGAACTAATTAGGAGGCAAGTTTCTCTAATTTATATAAGCTACCATTGTTAATAAATATTTAATATCATTTAGTTTTCATCATTTTCCTTTAGTTATTTAAATAACTTCATTCTATCATTATATTTGCCTAATTTAAAATCATAAGAAATTTAAATTTTGAGTATTAAAGTGATTTAATAATAAAATATTTTTGTGCAATATTTTAAATTGGACAATTAGTTATATAAATCTAGATATTTATTTTATAATTAACAGAATTTACTATAAAAGAGCCGGAGCCAGAGCCGGAGCCAGACTGTAAAAAATTTCTGCTCCGGAGCCAGAAGTTTTTTTACCAGCTCCGAAACCCTGGTTACATTTATAATAATAATAAAGTATTTGTATACGCCTTTCAAGGTAATTATTTATCCTACCAAAGATTTGACCTTAGACAAAAACTGAGATCATTATTCAACAGCAAACAGTAAGAAAGAAAAACCTATAATAAGAGACTTTAGTCCTGCCTAATAAGACTCAAATTTAAATAGGAATGCTAAGATACTAACCTAAATACAAAATATAATTAATAGATAATAAATGGTACAATAAACATAGTGGTTTTAATAAACAATGATAAAAAATTTAAGTATCAGACATTTCATATGAAATATGTGTACCTAATAATATTATCAATAAAAAAAAAAAAACAGGCTGGTAAGAAAAAATCAGATAAGGCAAAAAAGATTACCTGTTGGCTGTTACACTACTAAATGCTCAAGCATAGCTGTGGCCTTCATTTCTGACCAGGTCAAAGTGTATGTCCTGCCATTTGTGGTAACTGGACTCACAATCATCATCACATCACTGGTGTCAACTAGAAGTTCATCAGGTGAGGAAGGATATACAAATGAGCATGGGGGTGAAGGAAGGTCAAGTTGACCTCATTGCTCTCTGGCTTGACATCTAAGATGCAGGCGAGATACCAATGGGAATCATAGACTGCTAAGCAATAGCTTTTCATAGATGCCAATGGGATGCTGCTTCTCTGAAGAATGGTGACTCTTTCCGATCTGGATATAGTCGAGGAGGAATACAAGCGGACTTACAATTAATGGAAATTAGGATCAATTAATTAAAAATACAATTATAATTATTCATTGTATCCAACCCTGTTAAAAGCTATTTTTGCTTAGATGGCACAAATAAAATTTGGGACCTACTGATCTTGTTTCAGAGGTCTACAACAAGAAAAAACGTGGTTTGATTTACAGATTGGAATAAATACAGATGCCAAAAAAATCCTTGCTCCAAGATTTAAATAAGCTTATTTTCACATGGGTACATACTGTTGTACACAATGAATAAATACACAAAGTTAAGTAATTCTATTAAAACTCATCTAACTCTTAAAACTGAACTTATTCTATAGGGTAGTACCTATAGCCTAGTATAAGGTACTTATATATGTATATAGCTTTACCTTTAAACAGGATAGCAGGTTCAAAGTTCTTCACACTTTTGAATGTCCATATAAATTAATTATGGAATTTAAACTACCTATATTATATAATTCTCTGAAATATACAAAAAAAAAAATTTTATAATAGGGCTGGATACTTATTCGACCAAATAACTGGGTTAGGTTAGGTTAGATAATTACCAATTTTTTTGAAAATTAGCAGACATTATATATCTCAGTAAGAAAAATCTAATGGTATTTTTCTCATAACCTTCCATTGCATGAAGGGTGCTTAGTAGGAGATTTTGCAGAGAACTATTCATTCATTGTCCAGGATGCAGCACAAGGATTTCATTGGGAAAACTCTCAATGCACAGTACACCCATTTGTGTCTTACTGGAAACAATCTGATACCATCTGTCATCAGAGTTATTGCTTCATTTCAGATTCATTGAAACATAATAGTGATGGTGTACTCTTTTCTCCAAGAGCTAATACCCATTATTCGTGCAGAACATCCAACTCTGACAAAAATGCACTATTTTACTGATGGATGTGCTGCTCAGTATAAGAACAAATTCAATTTCTTGAACCTTTGCCATCATAGAGCTGACTTTGGGATTGATGCCGAGTGGCATTTTTTGGCTACATCACACGGCAAAAATGCATGTGCTAGAATTGGAGGTACTGTCAAGAGAGCAGCAGCAAAAGCAAGCCTACAAAGACATGTCAAAAAACAAATTTTAACAGCTGAAGACATGTACCAGTTTTGTTCCAATGAAATGAAGTCTTTAATAAAATTTTTATATGTGTCATCAATGAAAATCAAGGAAATCGAAGAGAGATTAGAGCAGCGCTTCAGCCCTTCAATCAAGTCAATTGCAGGTACCCTAAAACTTCATAGATTTGTACCTATGTCAATGGATAGCTTAATGGTTTACCCCCTCTCTCAGAGTGCCAAAGGAGAGCTCAAAAGCCTACTGAAGGATATTGGCACTCAGTCTGGCAGTGAAGAGGGCAGCAGTCTTCAGGGAAACACATTCAGTGAAGTGAAAGTTGGGTGTTTTGTTGGATGTATATATGGACAAGAACTGTGGTTTGGGCTGATAAAGACTATGATGCTGAATATGAAGATTACATTATCAATTTCCTGCATCCCTCAGGCATTGCCCCATCATAGACATTCCTAACCAAAGAAGATAGTTACCCAGTGCCAGCAAACAATATCCTTGGAGCAGTACAGGCAGGACTAAGAGGAGGAACACGTATCCAGTATATTTTCCCAGCAGAAGATACGGAAAACTTTGCGAAGGAGCATATAAATAGATTAACCTAAATTTTACTGTGTATATGTACATACAGGGTGTCCCAGGAGGAAATGTCAAGAATGCACCATTTGACTCTGGGTATTGCACCATTTGACTCTGGGTATTTTTAAGTAGAAAGTATTATATCAACATGTGCCCGATTCCCAACCATTACCGAGATACAGGCCTCTACATTTGGGTAACTAAAACATAATAAAAAGCCAATCTTAGATAATATTCAATGACATTTAATGTACATTGGCAACTGTGCAGATCCTCACATTATTTATTTAGGTACGTCTTAACATCTACTCACTGAGTCACGTTTCTTTTCAGGGTGTGTTGTGTACTCTGCAAACGTGGAGGTGTAGTGCTCAAGCAACATTTCAAGCCATGCTGGCTGGATGCGTTCATAAACCTCAGAAATGAACTTCCGCATTTTCCTTGGCAGGACTCGATGGATCAGAGGCTTGCCGCATGCATTGAAGGAGGGGGTCACTTTGAAACCATTCTGCAATAAGTGCAATAGTGTATTGTATATTTGTACTTTTTGTAAACCATAAGTGTCATTAAATAGCATCTAAGATCGCCTTTTTATTATGTTTTAATTACCCAAATGTAGAGGCCTGTATCTCGGTAATGGTTGGGAATCAGACCCATATCGATATAATACTTTCTACTTAGAAATACCCAGAGTGAAATGGTGCATTCTTGACATTTCCTCCTGGGACACCCTGTATGTAGGATGTTAATTACTGTGATGTTATCCTTGTATAATATGGAGTCATTATATATGTATTGCCTATTACTTTTTTCTTTAAATAATGTTCAACTGTTTTGATAACTTTTATATTGTATTCATTAATAAAGGGGATTGGAAGTTTCCCCATAACAATAGCCAGTTTAATCAAAGTTGTCTGATGAGTCTTGTGGCAGAGATGAAATGGGGATATTTATTTTTGTTTAAATACCTAATACATAACAATGCATTAACAAGCAAAATATAATAAATAAATAAATAAATAAAATAAAATAAATAAAATACAGTATATCATGTGTAGCACTCTTTTATATACTTCTCTATATTCAAGCACCTATAGCTATCTAGCTCTCAGGACGTCTAGATCATGAAATGAGGCAAAATTAGATATTTATAGTAAAAAAATACAGGAAGTTAGTATTACTTAAATTGTTTTGACATGTATAATGGCCTATACACAAAGTTTTTAAAGCTGATAATGATAGATAAATGATAAGGGAACATTTTTCTCATCAATGAATTTTTCTGAAATTCAGTATCCAAGAGGTCAAATGATGACTTCAAATATTCATTTATAAGTAAAATTTTTATTTTTCATCCTATATCAAAAACAATATTATGTTTGGAATCTACAGATCATTCTGATTCCAAATATGTATACATTTATAGAGCTATGACTAACAGGAGGAAAGTTATGGCAGTTTGAGTCAACACTTGACCTCAAAATGACATTGCTCATAACTTTTGAACCGTTGGTCAGATCAAGCTAAAACCTTGGGAATCATATTTTTTGGCCAAAATCTACCCCTGTACCAAGTTTCAGCAAAATTGAAGAGGTGGTGGTGTTGTCCATTGGTTGATCTGTCCTGGAATTACCCTTATGAGGAACTGTATCAAAAGCTTTGGCAAAATCTAAGTACACAATATCTACGAATTCTTTATTATCCAGATGCTTCAACATACTGTACTATCATAAAGGGGCCAGTTCCGTATTGCCCCCCATGCAAAATGATTTTATTGAATATTAGGATTATAAATTGCACAGAGTAATTAAGTTTTGGAACAGTCTGATAGAAGAAGTGGTGACCTCAGATACACTCGATTCTTTCAAAAGAAGGTTGGATAGTTTGATGTCTACAAGGGACATCTGGTGATAGTGTTTAAGCCCATTTTTATTGCATGAATGGTACTAGTTTATTTCATATATATTATGTACATTTAGGTGATAGATCCCACAGCTCAACACAAGTGTTGTGGGATATAGAAAGGCAGCATCTTGGGTTAGGGGATACTCTGTCCTTACACACCCCATTTAAAGAGATTCCTCTACTGAGCAGTGCCCCCCATAGTACTGTGAGGTATTGAAAAACTCATGATCTTCACTTGCCTCACAAACATCTTTAAATGGGAGACCCAAAATGGGTGCACACACATTTCTACATTACTGTACAGTCTTTACAGCCACACCTACACTTTTCCTCCTAAGTATATAGTGGACCCCCGCTTACCGATTGGTTCATGTTACGATTAAATCATGTTACGATCAAGCCTCATTGAGAATATATTGCCTATGTAACGATTAATTTCCATATAACGGTTTTTGAATGATCGCGCCAAATTCACAATGGAAGGAGATTCTCCTTCCAAACAATAATTTTCTCCTCCAACCCCACGACTACCACCATCAATTTTCATCCACCAACCAACCTAAGGTAAATTATTATTTATTTTTTTTTTTTATTTAATTGTTTATTTAATTGTTTTTATTTATTTACAACAAAATAAGTTATAATACATTTTTGGTATTAAAATATCATGTATTGTTAAAATATCCTTTTAAACATGGAAAATTAGTGTTTTTAAGTCTTGCAAGAGTGTATTTTTGAAAAATTTCCACCAATTAGGCCATTTACATATTATAATGGATTCATGTAATGATTTTTTTGTGTACCGATGATTTATTTAGCACCAATTATGATCGTTAAACAAGGGTCCACTGCATATTGTAATGTATATGGTTGTAAATTGTGACTTGGTCTGCAATTGATATGGACCGTGACTTATTTTTAGTTGGCAAGGTACTGGTATTGAAGGGTACCGTAATGAAATTGACTAGATTCTTTGGATCTGATATATTTGCATGTCAGTTATAAATAGATATAGAGTGTAACATATTTATGGATAGTAGCCTATTATGACTTTGATCCTCTGGATCCAGAGATTCTATCTTTAGTTTTAAATTGATAATTACCATATTTCCCGGCGTATAACGCTCACTTTTTAACCCCAAAAAATACTCCAAAAATCACCCAGCATTAAAATTAACTCATTAAAATTGTACATGTGAAGTGAGGTATATTTTTTCCCAAATTTTTATTTTCCTAAATGTACAGGCAGTTTTTACATAGTAGAGCCACCTCGATGGGCCGAAGTGGCCCCTAATATGCTCATTATAAAAATTTCTTGTTCTTAAGCTGTGCAACAATCGTGCTGGTAGAGGATAAAGTAGTTTGGCCGCAAAAAAAAATTATAAAACCCTATACCAATCAATTTGTGACGTGATCTTTACGGGAGCAGAGCCCCCATACCCCACCTCCCCCGAGACCTAAATTATACAAATGATAATGTAATAACATGTGCCCACCTTGCCTGGGTAGCTGGAGCCATAAGGACTAATGTAAAGGATAAAAAAGTTGTGTACTTTTTTAAATTTATTACAAACCAATATTTTCTCACCATATTGAATATGTTTATCAAAAGTAGAAAACCATGGTTGTTTTTTACTAACAAAAAGTACCAATTTTTTAATAAAATATATATACAAAACTATTTTTTAATAAAAAAATGTAGGGTGGGGGGGCAATATGGAATTGTAGCCATCATAAAACTCAATTATTGAGCCAATCCTATCATGCTTTTTATTATTTATTAACTATCTCCAAGGATATCAAGTCTATATCCTGCCAATGGAGAAGTGACCAAGTATGAATATAGTACCCGAGGCACGGTCTAGACTTTATGATAAGATTTATCTGACAGACACTTGCTCTAATGCCAAACAAATATGAATAACACAGACCTACCTGTCATATACATTTTTGGGTACAGCTATACCAATATGCAACATCTTTAGAACACCTAGGAAATTAAAAACTTAAAGTAACTTAGTTTAATTCATAAAAATTAAAATTAAAATATTGAAATAAAGAGTTTTCCACAGAGATTAGAGATTATGACCATTAACTTAAATTTTGGCGGGTGATTTTGACTGTTGACAGCTGAGTGATGATGATGATGATATTTCGTTGGTTGTTTCGTTTTATATTTTATGCCCTTGATCCAACCATAGTCCATATACTGTACAGGGTGTCCATAAATGTTTACCTCGATGGGCCGAAGTAGCCCCTAGTGTGCCCACTATAAAAATTTCTTATGTTCTTAAAACAGTATGCTCTCATGTTTTAATGACGAATCTTACATCCGTTTTCTTTTTACAGGTGATCTCGTACACGCATAGCGTTTCTGTGCTGGTGTGTTTCGTCTACCGCATTCGCCGCTAGAAGCGCTGTAGTAGCTGTTCAGTTAAGATAGCGTCTGTGACAGAGAAGGCACAATGTGTTGTGTGGCTTGCAGAAACAAAATCTCCTGTCAGTGTTCAGCGAAGGTTCAGAACAAAGTATGGAAAGAATCCACCTGATGTGAAGTTAATTAAGTCGTGGATGAAAAAATTCTTCGAAACTGGAAACGTGGAAAAAGGAAAGAGCAGTGGTAGACCATCAGTTTCCGATGGGACGGTGGAAAACATTCAAACTGCTTTCACACGGTCACCAAGGAAATCGGTGAGACAAGCTTCATGCCAACTAAAGATACGGAAGTCTACGGTGCACAAGGTGTTACACAAACGTTTGAAGTTACACGCCTACAAGGTGCAAATTGTTCAAGAACTGAAGCCTGATGACCGTCCAAAACGTGAACAATTCGCTATTGACATTTTGGACAGCATTGACGAGGATAATGACTTCTTGTTACGTGTCTGCTTTTCAGACGAGGCTACGTTTCATCTTAGTGGTAGAGTCAACAGACACAATGTGCGTATAGTGGACCTAGTTTTTAGCCGTTTGAGGTGATAATGATTTGATTGTATGCTAATGATTAATTGATGCAATGACTGATTGCTTATTAATGAAAGGCTGGGTTAATAATTTATGATGTCATACAGTATCACCAATTGAAAAGTCGCTATTTGAGTAGGCCCACCATACTATTGGAAGTGACAGGTATGGCAGCGAGGGTCACCAGCTTGGATTACACCCAAGCAAATTAATATTAAGGTTATAAAAGACACCTTATAGTTTTGTATTTTATTTGAAAATAAAGCCGTTATTTATTCACTGTGATATAACAAAGAATTGACAGTAATTAATTGATAGTTTTACGTTATGCTTATGACATAGACTTAGCTAATAAGATGAAATGTTAATAGCTTAATTGACACGTAATAAGTAATGTACTCATTGATGGTATGTAAATGGCATGCAACATGGAACATTGAATGGGCCTAGTAAATGATATAAAGAATGCACGTGCGTTTGGTACATTGAATGGAAAACATGACACTCTGATTAAGTAGGCTAGATGATTGAATGGGCCTAGTAATGACACAGAATTGTAGCTGGTTCCTTCTTGGTGCTACTTGTATTTGCCGGGAAGAATGAAGGATACGAGAGGCAAGCTATCTTTTTGGGTATCTCTTTTAGGGGCCTCTCGTGTCCTCTTCTCTCCCTGTCGTTTGGGGGTTGGCGTCTTGAAGGAAAAGCCGGTCGTTTTCAGAGTTTATTGAGTTCTTGGTTGGCTGAGGTTATTTTACAGAAGATTTTGTTATTTATATACAGCTGAATTAATTAAATATATATATATATAAATTTATGTACAATACTTATTTATAAAGATTATATATGATTCTTAAAATTACACAATGATAAAATATATACAATTTGGTACGCGCAAAATTGGTTTGTCGGTAACTAATATAAAAATAATATAAATGCGGAAAATTAACTGCGCGGCCCCACACTACTGCCCACCCCGAGAAGCGGAGCACGTATATCAAAAGTAGAAATATTCGGGTCTTGATTTGAATCGGATCCTTCGTCCAGCTCGCGTTGATCCTCGGTCGGCCTCGTTTCCGGTTGTTGCGTTGTCCTGCGCGCCCGTCCTGAGGTCTGTATTTGCTACCTCCGAGGTGCGTCCTCCATCGTCCTTTTTCCTTGCGTGCTTTTTCTCCGATCCGATGTCGTCCGATTGTGCGCCCGGTACCTGTGTGGGACCTGAAACTATATACGCCGGTTTTAAACGATTAATTGAAATGGCTTCTGATGATCCGTTAGTTTTTTCTATTACGAAGTACTTATCGTGGCGTTCGAGAACACGGAAAGGTCCTTGATATGGTGCCTCGAATGGTTTTCGAACGCGGTCGATGCGTACCCATACGTGGCTTGATTTGTGGAGTTCCGATGGAATGAATGATTTGGGGGCTGAGTGAATGTTTCCTTGAGAGAGTTGGGCGAAATCGATTTGCGTCATTTTCTTGGCTAATTCGGAGATGAATTTTGAATTGGATTTTGACGACGAATTGGCGATCATTGGCCTCGGGCATAATAGGGTGGTTCCGGTGACGGTGGTGAACGGTGAATAACCCGATTCGTTGGGGAGACTGCGTAAACCAAGGAGAACTATGGGTAAAGCGGGGAGCCAATCTTGTTTTCGAGCGATGATTGCTGTCTTGATGGTGCGATGAGATCTTTCAATTATTCCGTTGGTCTGAGGGCGATACGACAAAGTTCTTAGTCGGTGAAATCCGATGAGAGCTGAGAGTTCCCTAAAGAGTTCGGATTCGAATTGGGATCCGCGGTCCGTTATGACTTGCAGTGGTACACCAAATCTTGAAATCCATACATCGAGAAATGCGTGTGCTATTGATGTGGCTGTAGTATCAATCAGAGGATATGCTTCTATCCATCTTGTGGCACGATCGATGCAGGTTAGGAGATATCTATATGGGGAAGGATATGTTTGACCGGGCAAAGTGGTTGGCGGTAAGGGACCGACGATGTCGATATGTACCGTTTCAAATCTTGAACTTGGTAAATCGAAGGGGGTTATTTCTGATTTTGTATGGCGAGAAATTTTTGAGGATTGACATGATTCACAATTTCGGGACCAAGTTCGAATATCCTTATTCATTGAGGGCCAAAAGTATCTTGATTTAATGATACGAAGTGATTGCTTGATGCCTGGATGAGAAATATTATGAAATTGATTGAAGATGGAAGATCGATGCTGCTTGGGAACAAAAGGACGGGGATATGGCGTGGATGTATCGCAATATAAAGTTGTATTTTCTGGAAACGGGAACGGCTTGAGACGTGGGAGAAATTCTTGCGTTTCTTGATCTTTTTGTTGAGATTCCGCGATTGCTGATAAATCGAAAGCGTCGATATGTACTGCGTTTACGTTGCGTGAAAGGCAGTCCGCTACGACGTTTTCGGATCCACAGATATGTATTACATCGCATACGTATTCCGTGATGGCAGACCAATGACGTTGTTGTCGGTCTGTCTTGGCTCGTAAGGGACTCTTGTAGGCAGAAACCATCGGTTTGTGATCCGTGAAGAGTATTACTTGACGACCTTCTAAAAATTGACGGAAATGCAGGACGGCTAGGTATGCTGCGAGTAATTCTCTATCGTATGCGGCGTACGCTTGCTGAGTTGTAGTTAATTTCTTGGAAAAGAAGGCGATGGGAACTGGTGTGCTGTCGATTATTTGATGAAGAACTGCTCCAGCTGCTATTTGTGAGCAGTCCGTAACTAAATGAAGGATTGAGCTTGATGGAAGAGGATGACAAAGCGTAACGGCGTTCCGTAGTGCATCCTTGACATCTTGAAAGGCTTGAATTGCTTCGTCGTTCCACTGTAGACTTTTGCTTTTGACTTGAGTTCTGACGATTTCACTTAAAGGTGAGACTAAATCGGCGTAACGGGGTATCATATGGCGATAGAATCCCGTCATTCCTAGGAATCTTCTGAGGCTTTGGTAATCTTGCGGTTGGGGAATATCTTGAATTTCGGAGACTTTGTTTACAGGAGGACGAATGCCTGCTGGGGAAACTTCATGACCCAGAAATTCAATTTTGGATTGCTGAAATATGCATTTTTCTAAGGAAATTCTTAAATTGTGTTCTTGAAGGATCTTGAATACGCGTTCTAAGTCTTTCAAATGGTCAACTGCGTTATTTGAATGGACTAAAATATCGTCGAGATACACAAATACGCAGTCAACTCCTCTGAAAATTGTATCCATGAAGCGTTGAAATGTTGCAGGGGCGTTTCTTAAACCAAATGGCATGTATAAATACTGAAATAAACCAAATGGAGTTGTTATAGCCGTTTTCTCGATATCTTCTGGGTGGACTGGAATTTGGTGATATGCTCTGACTAGATCGATTTTGCTAAAGCATGATTTTCCGTGCAGAGATGTTGACAGACTTCTTATATGAGGAAGTGGATATCTGTCCGGTTTCGTGACAGCGTTTAGGCTTCTATAATCACCACACGCCCGCCATTCGCCTGGTATCTTCTTCGGAACGAGGTGTAACGGTGAGGCCCATGGTGATTTTGAGGGTTCTATAATTCCATCTTGAAGTAAGTTGTTGAAAGTAGCCTTAGCTGAGGATAATTTATCGGGTGGAAGACGTCGAGGGCTTGCAAACACTGGTGGTGCGCTGCCAGTGTCGATGGTATGCTTGACAGTGTTGGTGGAAACTTTCTGCGGTTGAGCTGGTTTCAGTAGTGAGGAGTACTTGTCAAGCAGGTTCCTGATTTCTTGAGGTAATTTGTCGGTAGGGTTAATATTGATGAGGTGAAGGTCTTTGGATTGCACAGGTTTAGTAGTGGCTTGAAGAGTTGTTGCTCTATCCTTCAAAATGCCATGCTTGCAGTCCACAAGGATGTCATAATGGGATAGAAAATCGGCGCCGAGAAGTGGACTGGAGACTTGGGCGACGACGAATGGCCACCTGAATATTCTTCGTAATTTAGGAATTGATATGTCCAGTGTTACTTCTCCGAATATTTCGAGCGGCTGACCGTTTGCGGTGGAAATCTTTACTGCGGTTGGGTGGAGTTGACAATCATTGACACAAGTTGGTGGTAAAATTGAGATGCTCGCTCCTGTGTCAATGATAAAATTGACCTTCAGACTGGCGATGCGAGCTGCGACTGAGATCAGCGGCAGGCCGGACGTCGCGTTAATCACAGCCTGCTTATCTAGTTTTCCGACGTTTCTCTTGATGGTGAGGAAGATCTTGAATTTGGGCGTGACGAGGGGAGCAGCTTGGCGTCATCTTTATTTGGCCACTTGCACCATGGCCTGCAGGTCCTTGCTTGGGGGCCATAATAAAGGTGCGCGCGGCACACCACCGGCCGCTGATTCTCGCTGAAGGGTTTTAGGCCGATGGGGATATTCGTTCTTGGGCTTGTATTGGCTCGAGTTGAGTTGACGTTGGCGCCGCGTAGCAGCTTTGTTGAGCGAACGGTATTAACTCATCGGCTAGTTTGCCGAGTTGAGTTAGCGTCAGCTCCTTTTGTGCTGCTACGACGGGCGCTATTGAGGATGGGAGCGCCTGGATGAATTTATGCTTCACCAAATCATCGCTGACGCCCACCTTCAGTGCCGTTTGGTGGATATCTTGAAGGAATTGGGAGGGCTTTCCAGTGAGAGGAGTGTTGGAGATGAGTCGTTCGAAGAGTTCTGGCTTCGTCTTTTCGTAATGACTCACGATTTCTTCTTTTAAATCGGTGTACGACTTGTTGGAGAGAGTTGCTGCTGAAATTCGTGAGACGACTTCGGGGGGTAACGAGGCTAGAACATGGAAAAATTTGGTCTCTTCGGATGTTATTCTGGAAATGTGGAATTGTGCCTCCATGATGGAGAACCATCCTGCGGCCGACGCTTCAGAGAACGTGGGTGGCTTGATGGTGACATGGTGCACTCCTGATTCAACAGATTCCATCTTGCGGGAATGTAATTCGGGTCTGCTGCTGCTTTGGTTCCGACCGGCTACTACGGGTGGGCGGCGAAGAGGCGTGGCTTCGGTTTGTTCCGCCCGGCGACTGAAGGATGCTGCTTCCGCTGGCTGCTTCGGGTCACTCCGGGGTCACCAATTGTAGCTGGTTCCTTCTTGGTGCTACTTGTAGTTGCCGGGAAGAATGAAGGATACGAGAGGCAGCTATCTCTTTGGGGTATCTCTTTTAGGGGCCTCTCGTGTCCTCTTCTCTCCCTGTCGTTTGGGGGTTGGCGTCTTGAAGGAAAAGCCGGTCGTTTTCAGAGTTTATTGAGTTCTTGGTTGGCTGAGGTTATTTTACAGAAGATTTTGTTATTTTATATACAGCTGAATTAATTAAATATATATATATATAAATTTATGTACAATACTTATTTATAAAGATTATATATATGATTCTTAAAATTACACAGTGATAAAATATATACAATTTGGTACGCGCAAAATTGGTTTGTCGGTAACTAATATAAAAATAATATAAATGCGGAAAATTAACTGCGCGGCCCCACAGAATAAATGATGCGGCCCCATAAATATGGAAGTTAATGACGTGCATTATCGGATAAGCCTAATGATAGTTGAGGGAATATACACTGTAAATGAATTAGGCCTGCAGTAAGAGAAATTAAGTTATCACATAAACGTATAAATGAACACAATAACACAATGATACGCGGAATTACGGTACTGAAATGGTACTTGAATTGGATAATAGGCCTACTGCGTTTTTTCACGAGAGTCAGTTGGAACGCTTAATTACACTTGGGGTGTAGTCTACCGTTCGGCGGTAGGTTAATGTAGGCTTCACAAGAGTACTTAGAATAGGATGTACTTATCTTACCCGGACGATGTAAACTCTGTTGAAGGCGGGTTGAAGAGGAACCTATTACCGTAGACTCGAGTTGTCGTTGTCCGTTAAGCCTCTCGAGATGATGGAGATGCTTGATGTAGGCTTCGTACGTAGGCCTGAGGTGCTGAATATATCTCGAGGAATGTAGAGAAACTTGAAGGCTGACCTTGTAAACCGTAGGCCCGAAGTGATTCTGGTTGGGCTTCAAAGGATTGCTTCTGCAGGCGGTCTGTAGAAGGTCTTACTTGATGATAAATCGTTGGCCTTGAAGGAAGTAGCAGGCTGCGCCTCCGGCGAGAAACCGGAGGGCGGTTGACGTGATGAGATCTGCTCGACGAAGTAGAAAGCGAGTGTCTGTGTGAGTGAGTGAGAGTGAATGCGAGTGGAAGCTCGCTTTTATACGTAGTTCCTGTGACATAGGACTTCGCGCCAAATCTTAAGACGCCTTGTCCGCGCGTCCTTTTGTTGATAAGGGATTGCGTTCGCGCCTTTTGGGAAGAAACAGACTTTCCATTGTTTGATTCTTTGCCCACGTGTGTTTCCAAGACTGTTTGATGATAGCGTGGAAGGAAAGGATTTGTCTGTCTATTTGTTGATCTATTTCTTGTCGATCCGCTACATGCGTATTTAGGGATCGGAAAACCCACGTGCCGTAAGGGAGCATATTCTGGTCAATCCGAAGATCAATGTCTGGTGTGGACTAATGCATGACCAGATAATTGGTCTTTTCTTCTTCGCTGAGAACACTGTTTCCGCAACTGTGTACCTGGATATGCTCACCAATTACGCCATCCCCAGCTGCAGGACAGGCAGCCAACTGTCATCTTCCAACAAGATGGGGCACCCCCTCATTGGGCGCATGTTGTTCGTGAAACTCTCGACGCAACATTTCCAAATCGATGGATTGGCAGGGACGGACCAATCCCATGGCCCCCAAGATCACCAGACATTACCCCGCTGGATTTCTTTCTCTGGGGTCATGTTAAAGATTTGGTTTATGCAACAGTTGTTCCAGATATCAGGACATTGCGAGAACGCATTACGGATGCAATTGCAACAGTTCCATACCCCATCTTACAATCATTGTCTGGTGATTATACCAGAATATTAATATACGAACCAAGTAACCAGGTACATTACGATTTACAAGTTTCATGAATAATTTGTCATGATTAACACGATCAAAATGACCTAGAGGCAAAAGGCCTCGGAATAATTTTTTCTTTTTCTTTGTGCATTTGCATCATTCATTCATTTCACATGTTTAAGTGTGAAATTCATCCCATATACTGTATATATACGAGTGTCCCAAAACCATGTATACATTTTTAAAAAACTTATAACAGGCGAACCCACTAACAGATTCAGATGATTTTTATTTCTTTTTATAGCCTATAGCCTAAGGAGATACAACAGCGAAATTGTTAACAGCCTTGGCTAGCCTAAGGAGATACAAAATCGAAATTAGTAATAGCCTTGCCTGCCTACAGTAAACATGGAAAATGGAAGTGTGCGCTTATCATTTGAGCAACGAAAATGGATACTAAAGTCGTATTTTAAAGTTGAGAAGATATCAAAGGTTCAACAACAGTGGAGAGACAATTTTGGAACTAATCCTCCTACTCGACTTACCATTTCACGTATCTGTGAGAAATTTGAAGTATACGGTACTGTGCATGATGTGTACAAGCAAGCGACTGGGCGTCCAAAGACATCAACAGATGCTAACACTTCTGATGAAGTGTTACAGGTATTCAACCGATCACCAAGAAAATCTGTGAGACAATGTGCTCGTGAAACAGGGAAAAGTAAGACAAGTGTCCACAGAATTCTGAAGAATGCTAAATGGAAATCTTACATCCCGAGATTATTGCATGCCTTGAATGAGGATGATCCGGATCGCAGAATCCAGTTTTGCGAATGGTTTCGAGTAAAAAACACAGAAGATGGCCAATTTGCGGACAAAATTGTGTGGTCTGATGAGGCTACATTTAAGTTGAATGGTATAATTAATCGTCATAATTGCACATACTGGCCACAAGAAAATCCACACATTTATGTGGAACGACATGTAAATTTACCGGGTATAACTGTCTGGTGTGGTTTTTCTTCCAAAGGTTTGGTTGGTCCATTCTTTTTCGATGGTACAGTTACCGGTCATAGCTACCTCAACATGCTTCAGGGAAAAGGTTTTCCTGCAATTCGACAGTTATACGGAGATGAGGACATTTACTTTCAACAAGATGGAGCACCTCCTCATTACCATCAGGATGTCAGGAACTACCTTGATGAAACATTTCATTATCGGTGGATCGGACGACGAGGTAGTATCGAGTATCCACCACGTTCACCAGATTTGAACCCACTTGACTTTTTTTTATGAGGTCATTTGAAAAATGAAGTATACAGTAGAAGACCTACATCACTTGAACAACTAAAGAGCACAATTGAAGAAGCGTGTAGAAATATCCCTACAAACATTTTTGTTGAAGTCTGCCAATCAGTGAATCAAAGAGCGCAGTGGTCGACATTTCGAACACTTACGTGTTTAAAACAAATTAAACTATCTATTATTTCGATGTTGTATATTTTACCTATAAAAAGAAATAAAAATCATCTGAATCCGTTAGTGGGTTCGCCTGTTATAAGTTTTTTTAAAAATGTATACATGGTTTTGGGACACTCTGTATATATATATATATATATATATATATATATATAGAGAGAGAGAGAGAGAGAGAGAGAGAGAGAGATACTGTATATGCAGTGCTATGCAAAAAGATTAGGACACTTCACTTACGTTTTTACTTTTCGGATTTAATGTTAATTTAGAAACATTTCTTCAGATTAATCATTTTCAACTATATATCATTGGAAAGGAAATTTTGCGGTCTTTTTAATGATATGTATATTTTTCATTTTTATTTATGATAACCTGTATATATGAGCTAAAATGTAGTTGATCGGAAGCACAATGAAATTTGAATTTCCCTCCTTTCATGAATAATTAATGAACCAATCAGAATCAAGCTTTAAGTACGCAAGCAGTTTTGATTGAATTTTATAAATTTATTAGTACATTTCATTGCCTTTTTCAAATTAAAATTACAATTAATATAAAAGGTAAAAAAGACAGACATTCTAATATTTTATTGGCCATCCTTTGTTCTCAGTTACCATTTGACGCCGTTTTGGCATACTTTTTGAAAGTTTTACAAGTTCATGAGGTTGAAGAACATGATGCCAGGCATCAGGGGCCGTTCAAAACTTACGTAACGCTATTTTTGCTAAAACTTGACACCCCCACCCCCTTGTAACGTTCTGTAACGCTAGACCAGACACCCACTAAGATGTTATGTAACCCCTAATAGTGGGTATCTGGTTTAGCGTTGTTACGGAACGTTTTAAGCAGTGCTTAATTTGTGACGGAACGTTCCGGTACTTTTATTTTAAAACCTGTAAGTAAAGCAGTTTTATTTTGTTTCAAATACATATAATATTTTGTTTCACTTAGATGAAATAACATTTCACTTAGATGTTGCAATCACAGTCTAACTTTTTCTTTAAATAATACTGTATTCGAAGAACTTTCATTTGCATGTTGCGCAGTTTTCGCAGAAAAAGCGCTTAAAATGCGTTGGTTTCCGGGGCGCCGCCCCGGACCCCGCTGGGGGAGCTTACAGCGCTCCCCCAGACCCCCTAACTGCAAGGGCTTCACCTGCGTTCCACTTCTTTTCATTTACAAATTAAGCACTGGTTATAAGAGTGTAGGGGGGTTCAAGTTTTATCAAAACTAGCGTTATATAATTTTTGAACGGCTCTTTAAAACAATTGCTTTTATCGAGAAACAATTCCTGAGGCCATACAATAAGAACATTAAACTTAATTCTATATTCATAATTTATCACGGAAAATTACCTAAAATTAACATTATAAATCTAACTTAAATTAAAACAAAGATCGGATCAGAATTTCGAAACTTTGAGATTTCGATCGATCGTAGTTTTGAAATTTCGTAACCGCATTATATATATATATATATATATATATATATATATATATATATATATATATATATATATATTGCGAGGAATAAGAGGACGAAAAGATGGTACATGTTTATTTACAGACGTTTCGGAAAAATTCAATTTCCATCATCAGTGCTAAAAAGTTTAAAATCGAATAAAGATAAATAAATATAATGAACAAAACATACAATATATTAAAATGAACATGCGAAAATTGGCGATAATTAGCGAGAATTAAAAATTCAATTACAGTGTACAGTAGGGTGGATCGATTTTACATTTTTTTCGATTTCCATATTCTAATAGAGACAAAAACTTGCGCATGCATAAGAAAATAGCCTCTGCAAAATCTTAGCTTAATAGGTAATCATCTTCTGCCCCCGGCAGAGCGATGAAAATCATATTTTAGTAGTCAAAAACGTATTTTTCTTATAATTTTTAAAATATTTCAATATGCATCAAAATTATTCCTAATAACTATAAAGTCGATGAAAAAGATATAAATGCTATGGGAAATATATAAATGCATTATTTAAGACAAAGAGCCGATCTGAAAATATGTATATAAATTACCTATTTTCAGATCGGCTATTTGTCTTAAATAATGCATTTATATATTTCCCATAGCATTTATATCGTTGCTTAGGCATGAAATAATTTTGATGCATATTGAAATATTTTAAAAATTATAAGAAAAATACGTTTTTGACTACTAAAATATGATTTTCATCGCTCTGCCGGAGGCAGAAGATGATTACCTATTAAGCTAAGATTTTTCAGAGGCTATTTTCTCATGCATGCGCAAGTTTTTGTCTCTATTAGAATATGGAAATCGAAAAAAATGTAAAATCGATCCACCCTAGCTGTATAGTGCTTACAATAAGTCTCGCGCCTCTGTCTCGTCCCAAGCTAGTCTGTTAGGTATAAAATGGGCGGTCCTTATGGCAGCGGAGGTGTGTCGGATTGGTGCACATAATTGCTCTAACCCCATCAATGACGTCCATTATTACGTCACTTCTGCTACATTTTAGTGTTTAAAATACAAATGATTAAGAAGCAGAATGACCAAGTTTCGGGATGTTGGGACGGTTACGAAGCAATCCTAGTCATCATAATATTAGCTGGGCATTACACTATACCGTCTCAATATATACTGTTGACTATAGAGAATGACTAATTCGGCAAATATCCCAAATCATGGCATGATACCTAAGTTATTTTGACGCAGGTCCAAATTATTTGCTCAAATGCAATGATTGATATTAAGTAATTGTTTGGAATTGTTGTCAATATTGTTGTTTGTGATACATATCCTACGTGAAGAATCTAATGACCAAATTCCTCAGTGAACCTCTCACGCGCTCGCATTTCGAGGAAGTCACGGTCGTCTCACTAATAGATAGTTTATCCATTGTTTTAAGTGGTAACCTATTCCATCTTATGAAAGTCATTAGTCTAAAGCAAGAATGGTGGGCCGTGAATCAGAGAAATTTGCATTTGATTTGTTCATCGTAATTATTACGGGATCTTTTCCGTTTGACTGCCGCCATTGAAATATTTTCGTTAAAACTAACGAAAATATCACGACTTAACCTAACCAATTATCAAGGACGTACAGTTGATCTATTATTAATTATAACATTGTTTGTTTCTGGAATAGTATTTACTAATAGATCAACTGTACGCCCTTGATAATTGGTTAGGTTAAGTCGTGATATTCTGTCAAAATTGGTGGGGTGGAGATAACCTACAAGTACTAAATATTAATTTTACGTAATTACAAATATTTTTAGCATGTTAAATGTTAATTAATTGTTTCAAATTAAATTCTACAGCCATTTTGAGTGAATCCTGCAAAAAATACAAAAAGTTTAATTATGTTTCAATGGCGGCAGTCAAACGGAAAAGATCCTTATTACGTAATATAGTATACTGTATATAGTAGTATATAAGAGTTTATTGGTAGCATATCATATGACAATTCACATAAACATGTGATGGCCTCGATGTTGCCAGTTTTTATTTTTTTCCTGAAACTTTTACCTTCTCATACTTTGTTTCAACAATGCATATATTATCATCTCCACGAGCGTAGACATTGCAAGAAAAGATTCTAACTAAGGATAAGTGAAGTTCTTTCATGGTCACAATATATACTTTTATAGATGTCAAACATAAAAATATAATAAAATTCTATATTAACATAAATATATATTCGATACACATTTACGTCATGGCTTTAACATCAGTATTTCGTATAGCTTCCTCCGGCATCAATAATTTCTTGCAATTGTTGCGGCATAGAAGAGGCCAGATTGTAGGGAATGTTTGGTGTTCGACGTAAGCTCTCCCAACTATTCCTCGTGTGAGCTAAAAGCAGTGGCGGCTCGTCGGTAGGCACTGCGGAACTGCAGCACCCTAACTTTTTTATTTACAATTGAAATAATCAAGAACAATATAAGGATGAGCTCACTGAATAACTTTTTCAATAACTTTTGAAACTTTTATTCATTGCTCAATGCTCATCCTTTTATTTCAGTAATTATTTCAACCCATTCTTAGAGACAGCACCCCTAGAATTTTTAGTCACGAGCCGCCACTGGGCCTAAAAGTACTTTACTGTAAATGTCCTTTCATTGCGTTGCTCCCATTCGTTAATCATTATTGCCCAAAGGTTTTCAATCGGATTCATATCAGGAGAACGTGGTGGCAGAATTAGATTAATAATCTCTGGCTCCCTTTCTTCCTCCCTTCGTAATTCCCCACCCAACCTCGTTTCCTTCGACATAGCAACGCTTACCTCTAAATGAGAACCAACTCTTTGTAATCATTTATTTATTTATATAAAGTCAAACAATGACAACGGTCATCTGAAAAAGGAATAAGCATAATAAGTAATCACTTGAATAAAACATAAACATAAACATAAACGTAATCATTGTCCTCTATCTCCTCCCAAGTCTTTGATACTAGATGTGATATGAGGTAATTGCAGTACAGTAGTGCGAAGACTTATATTGTTTTATAAAGTGAATACAGTATAGTACTTTAATAGGAAAACATAGATACTAGTTTATTTAAGAGTAATATGAGAACATAAGGCTTTGCTATTACATCATGATGAATACGATACTGTAGAACTAAAATATAAATACTTATGGAATTATACAGTACATTATATCCAATCAAACATATTACAATACAATTAGAGAGTTCAGCGAGAGATTGAATCGTATATTAAAATAAGGGTTGTACAACGGTATTCCTGACAAAAGTAATAGTACAGTAATGAGGTTACAGCTGTATTGGGAACACAATATAAAGTTCTTAGTAAGTAAAGTGTAAAGTGTACTGTACTCTATCTCTCCCAAGTCTTTGAGCCAGTATTTTATAAAGAAGATTATTAAGGATAATATGGCAAAAAAAAAAAATTTGTATGTTTACGGATAAAGACTAAACCTTATTTTGTCAGTGCCCTTAATTTAAAGCATACTTGATTGGTTACTCTTCTTGATTCATATGGTAGTCTTCATGCCAGGTAGGGGGCGTCTGGTACGGTTCGAACGCCTTAGTGGAGTTGCAGTTTGGGGTGCCGTACCCATTGGCCTAGGGGGTGCAGGTGGTAGTATGTCGATGGGCGGCGTTGACATGTCTTCTTGGGTGGGGGTGTGGTCTCTTCAGGGGTCGGGCGCCTGCGTTCAACGTGTGGGCTGGACCGTGTCGGACTACGGGGTGAAGCGGGTGTCTTTGGTCCTGGTGCTGACCTGGCAGGTGTAGGTGGTGCAGCAGGTGGGCTGTTGGTGGGCACCGCTAGGAAGTTCTTCAAATGTTGGTCTATGGTCATCTTTGGAGCAGGTGTGCTGAAGGGTTCATATTTTTTAAGGAATTTCCTGTTCCTTACAGTTACCCTCCCAGATCCATCGACCCTAACCACGTACTGGTCAAACTGCCTGACTTCGATGACCACACCTGTCTTGTCCCATTTACGGGCGTGTGGACCGACCTGGTTCTGGATGCGTATAAGGTCTCCGACTGCTAGTGGTGGGAGTCTCTTGGTGTGCTCTGACCAGCGTTTGCTCCCCTCATGTGGCGGTTCCTCAGAGCTTCTTCTCGGGTGGCCAAGTTTTCACGCCACGTGTCGTGTGGTTTATATCGGCCGGGAAGGATTGGAATGAAGTCCCGGATAGGGCGGCCGAATACACACATTGCTGGGGAGTGTTTTGTATCTCTATCCGGCGTGTTTCTGTATTGAAGCATGGCCCGTTGAAAGTTTTCGGTGTTGAGGTCGCCGTTTGGTCCAGTGTTGTCGGTTATTAGGCGTTTCGTTGTCTTGACACCAACTTCTGCCCGACAGTTGCTGTGAGGGAAAGCCACTGATGAGAGTCGGTGGTGTACGCCCCAGTTTTTGAGGAACTGCCGTGTGGCTGCTGCGGTAAATTCAGGGCCCCCATCGGAAGCCAGTTCGTCGGGGATGCCGAAGGTGACGAAGGTCCGTCGGAGGCAGGCGATGAGTCCAGCAGCACCATCTGATGACCTCTCTACTATTGGCCAGTTAGAGTATCTGTCCACCACGACCAGGTAGTTTACTCCTTTGTAGTGGAAGTAGTCCGCGCAGACGCACTGGAAGGGGTATTCTGGTGATGTTGGTGGAGTGGGTGGAGCGCTGGGCTGGGTTGGTGCCATGCGGTTGCAGTGGTTGCAGCTAGCCCGTAGTGCTGTGATGGCTGGTGTGATGCCAGGCCAGAAAATGGAGTCTTCTGCTCTGGAGATCATGGATGAAGTACCTTGATGAGCTGAGTGGTGAAGCCAGTACTTCTTGCCTGAGGGATAACCGTGCGGTTCCTGTACATTACCACGCCGTCAACAGTGCGGAGGTCGTCGCGAAACTGGTGATATTCCCGCAGCTGTGCAGGGAGTGCATGGCGGGATTCAGGCATGCCGGACTCTATGACATTGGCTAAACTATTCATGACTTCATCGCTGGTCGTGGCGGTGCGTACTCGATCCCATGTCACTGATGCCAGGCTCAGCGAGTTGAGTGTTGATGCGGCTGCAGAAATGACGCAGGCTTCCATGCCATTACCATCTGTCAGTGATGTCCGTATGCCGGCTAGGAAGGTGGGGGGGGGGGAAAGAACGCCGTTCCCTCGCATGGTTGATGGATGGCTGCTACGTCATCGGGGAGTGTCAGTGGTATGGGGTCGCCAGTGGGGTATCGTGACACCCCGTCAGCAGCTTTGTGTTTCGCGCCTGGTACGTGGATCATCCGGAAGCGGTACCTGAGGGTTTTTTCCTTCAAGTTTCTGAGGCGTGTATTAGATATGTCCTCTAGGGATCTGTCACCAAACACTTTGAGGAGAGGTTTGTGGTCCACTGCAATTATTAGGTCTTCGCATCCCAGCACGAAGTACCTCGCCTTGTCAAGGGCATCGGCGACAGCAAGTGCTTCTCCTTCTACTGGTGCATAGCGGGACTCAGCTGAGGTAGTGAATCTACTGCCGACCAATGTGACACGCCATCCAGTATGGCAGCAGAAGGGTTCGACTCGTGTACAGGTGCAGTGTTTCTGAAGTAGCCAGTAGCCGATGCCTGTTTTCGACCAGTCTGTGGCGAGGCATGTGGGCTTGGTTTTGTCAAAAATTTTAACGCCCTCCTCTATTTCTGTGATGATGACATCCTTTGATTCTTCGAAGATGGTTTCCAATTCGTCATCCCACTTGAAAGGTGTTCCTGGCTTCAGAAGTAGGCGGAACGGCTGCATCCTCTTGGCCATGCTGAAGGCATACGACACCTGGTTGATGAGCCCGAACCATGATCGAACGTCGGTGATGTTCTTTGGAGATGGAAACTCTAGGATTGCTTTGAGGTATTTTTTACAGGGTCGGACACTGTCAGATGTGATCTCGAAGCCTGCAAATTCAACCTTGTCCTGACAGAACACAAACTTGTCGGGTTCAGTGTGATTCCGTGTCTGCCGCAGGTGTCAAGCCACTGGGTGGCCTGGAAGAAGCTCTCCTCCACTGTGTCTGACCAGAGCAAGACGTCGTCAATGCACTTTGTATGTTAGGGATGCTCGATACAATTTCGTCGTACCTTCTTGTGTAACCGTCACCAGATGCAATGTAACCCTGGGGAGCGGTTTTGTAACGGTAGCGACCCCAGGGCGTTATGAAGGTGGTCAAGTGGCGGTCTTCTTCACAGATTGGTACGCTGTGATATCCATTCCATGCATCAAACACTGTTTTCTTTTTGCCTTGCGGTACTGATCTGGCCTGGTGGAATGGCGATTGAGTGTGGTGTGTTTCGCGGGTGGCGTGAGCGTTGAGGGGTTGAAAGTCAACGGTACGCCTTGGTTTTCCGTTCTTTTTGGCGCACACCACCATTCTGTGACACCAGGTTACGGGCTCACCAACGGGTACTGGTTCAAGGACACCCAGTCTGACATCTTGGTCGAGGCCAGCCTTCACGTCCTCCTGCCAGTGGATTGGTACTGGGACGGGGGTGTGATGTGCGACTGGTTTGGCATTGGGGTCCACCATCAATTTCATTGGGGGGCCGTCCATCATGGGCAGCGCTTGGTGGTCACAAGTGTTGAAGGTGCTTGATTTGTAATAGTCCAGCAGGTATTCCTTGAGCTTTTGCTGGTTCGCCGCAACAGCGGGTAGCGGTAGCTCGATTGGAGGTGATGGAGGATGTTGGCGTCTTGGACAGTCACAGTTAGTTACAAGTCCGCTGTCACTGTGTGGCGTGCTGGCACTGTTGTTACAGTATTGTGCTGGATCCAGTTGGACTTCCCCCACTGTAGGGAATCTTCCCGAGATAATGCCGAGTGAAACGCATGCCTCTCTGCTGATGAAGAACTTGTCAGAAGAATCTGTCACATATGTTACCTGTCTCGTTTCTACTTGTTGGCCCTGTTCATCCTTGCCAGTGAGGCGAAGTATGGCTGCGCCAAGGATTTTGATGCCCTTGTTGTTGGCGGCGTGCATCTTCATGGTCACAGGGATGAGGTCAGACTGGAGAAGCCCGAGGCGGTGGATAACCTTGATACCGGTGAGGCAGCTCTGACAGCCTGTGTCTGCCATGGCAGGCAGTACCACGGTTTTTGGGTGGGCATTGAGGGTTGCCCCAAGCGCCTCGTAGTCTTCGGGGAGAGTCCTGACTGTCAGGTTGATGTGTGGCTGTGGTTGAGAGTTTCCTTGATCCACATGTCCGATAGTTCATTGTAAATGTGATGGTCGAGGGCGATTGCTCTTTTCTTATGTGGCTCGGAAGTGTTGCTTGTGGCGCAGAGAAGATCAAATACCGCACCTTCGCACTCATCAGCTTTATTAGGAGTGGCTGAAAGGCTCTTGTCCTTGTCTTTGCTCCTGCATACGGATTCCCAATGGCTGTCGCGCTTGCAAATTTTGCATTTGTGGTTGTACGCAGGGCAATCCTTCTTGCGTATGTGGACTGGGGCTCTTCTGCCGTGTCCTTTTTTACCACAATATGAACAAGGGGCATTTTTGTCTTGTGGGGGTATTTGCTTACTTCTCCTGTATGTGCTGCCTGCGGCCTCCACGGCATGGGAGTCCAGCAGTCGTGATGCTGAGCGCTTGCCTGCTTCCTTCGCCTCGACAAACTGAAAGACGTCTTCCAGGGTCATCTCCTGGTTACTGTTGCCGAGGAGTTCCAGTTGTATTTCCGGGTCAGCATTCCACGGGTAAGGACGTCGCGAAGGATGGGGTCAGTGTAATTTACGTTGTTGTTGCAGCGCTTGGGCATTCAACAAGAAATTTGCAGACTCCGGCCTGACCACGAAGACGGGCTCCAAAACTGCGCACAGTTTCGTCGCGGTCCTGTCGCATATTGTGTAGGGTAACCCTGGCTACCATGGTGTTCTCCTCTCGGACAGCTAGTTTCTTGATTGCAGCAAGGACTTCATCTTCGGTTTTGTTTGTTAGGCTTCCACCTGCGGATCTTGTCAAATCTTTGCGGAGTGAATCGTCGCAGCATTCAAGTAGTTGTACCACTTTGTCCCTACCAGTGATTTTTGTAGCTTCCGCATAATCTGTCCAACGCGACGTAAAATATGCCCAGTCTTCACTGGTACCTGCAGCCGAAATGGTTGGCCGTCTTACTTTCTCAACCTTTGTGGAGACTGTCGGGCTTGGGACATGGGTCGTGCAGTGGGCTGTTATAAGTGCGGCTACAATGGCTGGGTCCAGGTCTGCTGTGACATAGGTACAACCTGTGATAGGACATTCTACGGCAGGCATTGTGGATAGCGTTTGTTGAAGTTGCTTAATTAGGTTGGGGTGGTTGACAGTTGCTTGAATTTACCACGTATGTAGACTTATTTTATTATTCATGTGATTAATGAGTCATTTGTACCTAAGACCGTTGTCATAAATGAGAACCAACTCTTTGTAATCATTTATTTATTTATATAAAGTCAAACAATGACAACGGTCATCTGAAAAAGGAATAAGCATAATAAGTAGTCACTTGAATAAAACATAAACATAAACATAAACGTAATCATTGTCCTCTAACCTCCATCCTCATTCCACTTCCTTCATTAAACCTATTATCGCTTTTACTGTCCCTTCCTTCCATCCTTCAATGCCAGCGTTCTTAAACCTAGCACATAAATTATATAATATGGAATCTAACACCTTAGATCTCTCCGCATTCATGTTACTTGAAGACGCCTGTGTCTTAGGGGAATCTAAGTGTTGAACAGGGCCGTAGCCAGACCAAATCAGTAGGAGGGGCGGAGAAATTGACAGGGGGGACAATGAAAAAATTTAATGTCATTTTTTATGAATATCGAAATATACTGCAGAAAATTACATTCAAAACTATAACAAGTAAAACACCGTAGGCTAAATAAAAAAATGATCAAACCGATACATATAGATAGGCATAGTGGGTTATAGAATACAATATTAGTCTAAATTTAGTGTAAATAAAAGTCTTTGTAAGTTTTTTTAATTTAGAATAACTGTATGCGGCGAGTTTTTTAGCGAAATTCTTTAGGAATTCAAACATGTCTATTTGCTTCGTTCTCTTATTTTCAAAGGCAAGTAAAACAAGTTGGCTTTGGCGTTTTTGTAGCATGGAACGCCGTTGCAGTTGGTTTTCCCAGGGGAGGCATATTATTTTCCAGGCGGGGCTTTGCCCCCCCTGGCACCCCCTTGGCTACGGGCCTGGTGTTGAGAGTGGGCTTGAGGGGTAGTCTATAGATTATTACAGATGACCTTGAACGCTCCAACTATTTAAAAATGATTATTTATTACGCACATCATATGGCATAATACACATATGAATTTAAGTATCTTACACTATAGGAATGGAATTGAATCCTACCAGAGTTAAAAAGTCGCAAAATATGATAGAGTAGTTTGTATTAAGAGGTTACTAAGAGAAAAGGATTTGGGATAGCGGAAGGCAGAGAGTATATTTTCTCGAGTTTCGGTTATTATTAACGTTATATGGATACATTGCCATGCGGTGTGATCAGAGAGAGAGAGAGAGAAGAGAGAGAGAGAGAGAGAAAGAGAGAGAAAGAGAGACAGAGAGAGACAGAGAGAGACAGACAGACAGACAGAGAGAGACAGAGACAGAGAGACACACAGAGAGAGACACAGAGAGAGACAGAGAGCTTTTAAATCACACCTTTTAAATGGTTTGTGGGTAAGGGCTTCACGTATGTTATTTTAGTCCAGGGTAGTTTATGTGGAGGTGTTAACGTAACTTGCACTTGGGACTGTTAATTGTAAGACAACTACCATAGCTGGGACTGAGACACGTTATCCCCTGCATACTCTATATATCTATATACAGTATGTCTCTATATATAAATAGATAGAGTGATCGACACAATGATAATGTGGACGTCACTGATGGGGTTAGGGCAATTATGTGCACCAATCCGAACACACCTCCGCTGCCATAAGGACCGCCCATTTTATACCTAACAGACTAGCTTGGGACGAGACAGAGGCGCGAGACTTATTGTAAGCACTGTACATTAAATTAAAATCAAAGATGAAATGATATAAAGTATGAAAGTGTAAACACTAAGCAAAATATAAAACAGTTAAAAAATAGATCAAAATTGAGCAGGGTCTTACCAAATTATTAACGTAGTGAGGGACTAATTTGTACAGAGGATTGGGAATGGTGGCTTGTTGAAAAATCCATATTGGAAAGGATGGAGCCAAGCGGAATGATGCCGGATTTCTTTTCAGTATGAGATTTTAGCATATTGGCAGTACCATCCGACAATATCAAACAAGAGTGGACGAGCATCGTGGTGTTTCCACCAGGACTTCGCAGCCCTTGAACAAACCCTCCAAATTAGCAATAAGGGATCATTGCCACCTTCACAACCACCCGCTACTTTCCTCTAGCTTCAAAATTGTTAATTTAGCCAACCAACTAATCGACCTTCGTATTCTTGAGTCCCTTTATGTACTCAGTATTCAACCAACCGTCAACGACTACAGTTCTGCTTTCAACCTAAACATCGCCAAATAAATTCTCATACTGAAAAGAAATCCACCATCATTCCGCTTGGCTCCATCCTTTCCAATATGGATTTTTTCAACAAGCCACCATTCCCAATCCTCTGTACAATTAGTTCCTCACTACGTTAATAATTTAGTAAGACCCTCCTCAATTTTTATATATTTTTTAACTGTTTTATATTTTGCTTTAGTGTTTACACTTTTATACTTTATATTATTTCATCTTTGATTTTAATTTAATGTACACTGTAATTGAATTTTTAGTTCTCGCTAATTATCGCCAATTTTCGCATGTTCATTTTAATATATTGTATGTTTTTGTTCAATATATTTATTTATCTTTATTCGATTTTAAACTTTTTAGCGCTGATGATGGAAACTGAATTTTTCCGAAACGTCTGTAAATAAATTTGTACCATCTTTTCGTCCTCCTATTCCTCGCTAAGCTACGTTTCCCCAAGAACAAACCATCCAACCAAATTATATATATATTTATATATATATATATATATATATTATATATATATATATATATATATATCGCATATGGATAGAGGGTGCCTTCCCCTTTAGGTGGAAGGAGGCCCACGTCATCCCTATCCCCAAGCCCGGCAAAGATTCCTTGGACCCCACAAACTACAGACCAATCGCCCTGACGTGTTGTGCCTGCAAGATCCTAGAAAAAATGGTCGCATGCCGTAACATTATATACCTTCAACTGCAAAGAACACGCAGTATAAATAACGTAAAGAAACGACGCTTGTATAGGAGATATTCCGCGCAAGACAAGCGTCGTTTCTTTACGTTATTTATACTGCGTGTTCTTTGCAGTTGAAGGTATATAATGTTACGGCATGCGGGAGGTGCCCCCTTGGGGCATTGGTTTCTGCGAGTATGTAGAAGAATTACGGCATTTGGAAGAGTGAGGTCCATGGTGTAATGGTATCGCGTCTGACCGGCAATCGGAAGATCCCGGGTTCGATTCCCAGGTGGTTACCTCATTTTTTCATTTGTTCCGTTCTCTCTCTCTCGTCTTGCGCGGAATATCTCCTATACAAGCGTCGTTTCTTTACGTTATTTATACTGCGTGTTCTTTGCAGTTGAAGGTATATAATGTTACGGCATGCGGGAGGTGCCCCCTTGGGGCATTGGTTTCTGCGAGTATGTAGAAGAATTACGGCATTTGGAAGAGTGAGGTCCATGGTGTAATGGTATCGCGTCTGACCGGCAATCGGAAGATCCCGGGTTCGATTCCCAGGTGGTTACCTCATTTTTTCATTTGTTCCGTTCTCTCTCTCTCGTCTTGCGCGGAATATCTCCTATACAAGCGTCGTTTCTTTACGTTATTTATACTGCGTGTTCTTTGCAGTTGAAGGTATATAATGTTACGCATGCGGGAGGTGCCCCCTTGGGGCATTGGTTTCTGCGAGTATGTAGAAGAATTACGGCATTTGGAAGAGTGAGGTCCATGGTGTAATGGTATCGCGTCTGACCGGCAATCGGAAGATCCCGGGTTCGATTCCCAGGTGGTTACCTCATTTTTTCATTTGTTCCGTTCTCTCTCTCTCGTCTTGCGCGGAATATCTCCTATACAAGCGTCGTTTCTTTACGTTATTTATACTGCGTGTTCTTTGCAGTTGAAGGTATATAATGTTACGGCATGCGGGAGGTGCCCCCTTGGGGCATTGGTTTCTGCGAGTATGTAGAAGAATTACGGCATTTGGAAGAGTGAGGTCCATGGTGTAATGGTATCGCGTCTGACCGGCAATCGGAAGATCCCGGGTTCGATTCCCAGGTGGTTACCTCATTTTTTCATTTGTTCCGTTCTCTCTCTCTCGTCTTGCGCGGAATATCTCCTATACAAGCGTCGTTTCTTTACGATATATATATATATATATATATATATGGATTAAACTCAGAATGGTCCCCTGAGGTCTGCGTGTATCATATATATATATATATATATATACAGAGGTGGGTAGTAGTGAAATAAATACACTTAAGTATTTTTGTAATATTTTTAGTCTAACTTAAGTATAATTTTGGGAAAAATTTTGTACTTTTAACTTAAGCACAATGTTGCGAAAATCTGAAACGTACGAAGTAACAAAACAGCTGTATGCTTGACAATTTCATTCAAAACTGGTAAACAAATTCTGGAAAAACCCGCTTTCAATCTGCCACTTTTCAATGTAAGTTGGCTAAATACGCCACTTCCTGCATCTGCAGCCTGTGAACGACTGTTCAGTGGTGCCAGAGGCGGATTAAGACACCTCAGGGCCCCGGGGCAATGAAGAATATGGGGGCTTTTTCTAACTTTTTATTAACAATATATGTACAGTACATAGTACATTTACACGAATTATATGTACAGTGCTCAGGCTAATTGAAAAACATACTTAAAAGAGTCTTAACACAGTGTATTTTGCCGTTTGCCAAAACCAAACAGTATTAAACAAACTTTACCTTAGGGCCTATGAAACATAAAATATAACGGGGAATTTGTCAGTTTGTGTACTCTTTCATATTTAATCAAAGATGTTTGCGAAATCTCGAATTATATCATCGAAACTCAGTTTATTGGGGGGGGGGCCTCAAGCATGGGAGCCTGAGGCTTCATTCTCAATAGCCTCAGTGGTAATCCGCCGCTGAGTGTTGCTGGACTAATTTTTAGTCCAAAAAGAGCCAGGATAGATTGCAAAAACTTTGAAAATCAGCTGTTGTTGAAACTCAGTAAGAAATTTTGTACATAATACATGCTTATTATAATAAATTATTAGATAATAAATTATAGTTCTTTATAGGGTGATCCAGAGAAATGGGACCCAAAGAAACCCCTGTAACTCTTAAAGTATAAGTCCTTTTATAAAATCATACGCATCATTCGAAAGAGGATAGTTACAAGTTTGTACAGGATTGTATAGGTTTTGACAATACAAGACAAGATAAGATACAAAACAAAATAAAGTGTTAGTTAAAACTAACCCTTCAAGATGACTGCATGGACTGTGGAACAACTGCGTTTCATAACTGAACAATATTATGAGCATGGAAGAAGTGTAGTTTCAGCTCAAAGATCTTTCAAGACAAATTTTCAGATGTCAAAATCACCTAAGAGCTGAAACTACACTTCTTCCATGCTCATAATATTGCTCAGTTATGAAACGCAGCTGTTCCACAGTCCATGCAGTCATCTTGAAGGGTTAGTTTTAACTAACACATTTATTTTGTTTTGTATCTTATCTTGTCTTGTATTGTCAAAACCTATACAATCCTGCACAAACTTGTAACTATCCTCTTTCGAATGATGCGTATGATTTATAAAAGGACTTATACTTTAAGAGTTACAGGGGTTTCTTTTGGGTCCCATTTCTCTGGATCACCCTTTATAATAATTCCTACTTATTAATCCTAATTCTGTATCCTGATGAAGTCTGTTTGCCATAATGATGTTTAGTTTATATTATTTTACTATGTATTTGTAGTGTATTTTATTTAATTTTTGAAAAAGAACTTCTTACTTTTCAGTACTTAAGTACATTATAAAACACTTACTTTTGTACTTCAACTTAAGTACTTTTGATAACGTGTAGTTTTACTTTAACTTGAGTACATTTTTTAAAGATAACTTGTACTTTAACTTAAGTAACAAATGAAAGTACTTTACCAACCTCTGTGTGTGTGTGTGTGTGTGTGTGTGTGTGTGTGTGTGTGTGTGTTATATATATATAAATATATATAATTTTATATATATATATATATATATATATATTATATATATATATATATATATATGATGAATAAAACCACGAAGGAAAGGAAACAAAAATGGTGCTCAAGCGCTTTCGTCTAATGACATCCTCAGGAACACTGAAGTACATAAAAGGGTTACAGCCTATATATAGGTTACAGAAAGAAAAAAAAAATAATAAATAAATAAATAACATACATACATATATATATATATATATATTATATATATATATATGCAATAAACGGAGAAGTAAAAATAAAAATAAAAAATTATTAAAGGATTAACAGAGAGGCATACAGATTTGTAAGGAAAAATATCGATTTTTAGCACAAGATCAAATGAATTATAAAAATACAAATTTATACTGGAAATCTGGCCGGGTTTTAACACTCTGGCTTCTATGGTCAAGTTTCGATATATATAAAAATAAAATGAAAATTAAAAGTTAATAAAGTAGCATACAAGTTTACCAAAGATTTAGCGTTCTACCCTTCTTATCTAAATCTGTTTTGAAGGAATTCAAAACAACAGGATCGAGTTGAAAAAGACCTTTGCTTATGTTGAAGTTATTTGAAAGTTGGATAATGGCAGACTCAAGAATATTTCTATTAACAATGTTGCTAGAGTGGAATAAAACTGAAGCATTATTCCAATCAATACAGTGGGATAACTCTGACAAATGGACAAAAAGGGCACTGGACAACTGTCCTGTTCTAACGGAATATTGATGCTGTTTTATACGTGTGTGCAAATCCTTTCCCGTCTGACCTATGTAAAAGGAATCACATTGTTTACAATCAATTTTATAGATAATGCCTGAATTATTGGTCCTACGTACACTTTTACTCGGGACATGACACCCCCACTAAGAAGGACATTTTTTCACCAATGTTTCTCCGCGCCCTTAGGATCGCCAGTCCGGAATACATCGATGCCGAATTGGAAAAAATCAACGGTATTGGAAGTGATCTGTGTTATCCATCTGCGTTTATGGAATCTTGTCTCAACAAGGCAAAACGAACTTTCTATCGTGTCAATAATAACACTCGTACTTTGTCAAAAAATATTTTAGTACTTCCATTTTTCCCGGGCTTTTTAGGCATTGCTAATGTACTTAAACTTTTGGATATTAATGTAGTATTTTCATATAACAATATTGTGAAAAATATCATAGTAAAAAATAGCCCTACCAATAATTCAGGCATTATCTATAAAATTGATTGTAAACAATGTGATTCCTTTTACATAGGTCAGACGGGAAAGGATTTGCACACACGTATAAAACAGCATCAATATTCAGTTAGAACAGGACAGTTTTCCAGTGCCCTTTTTGTCCATTTGTCAGAGTTATCCCACTGTATTGATTGGAATAATGCTTCAGTTTTATTCCACTCTAGCAACATTGTTAATAGAAATATTCTTGAGTCTGCCATTATCCAACTTTCAAATAACTTCAACATAAGCAAAGGTCTTTTTCAACTCGATCCTGTTGTTTTGAATTCCTTCAAAACAGATTTAGATAAGAAGGGTAGAACGCTAAATCTTTGGTAAACTTGTATGCTACTTTATAACTTTTAATTTTCATTTTATTTTTATATATATCGAAACTTGACCATAGAAGGCAGAGTGTTAAAACCCGGCCAGATTTCCAGTATAAATTTGTATTTTTATAATTCATTTGATCTTGTGCTAAAAATCGATATTTTTCCTTACAATCTGTATGCCTCTCTGTTAATCCTTTAATAATTTTTAATTTTTATTTTTACTTCTCCGTTTATTGCATATATATATAATATATATATATATATATAATATATATATTATATATATATATGTTTATTTATTTATTTATTATTTTTTTTCTTTCTGTAACCTATATAATTATAGACTGTAACCCTTTTATGTACTTCAGTGTTCCTGAGGATGTCATTAGACGAAAGCGCTTGAGCACCATTTTGTGTTTCCTTTCCTTCGTGGTTTTATTTATCATAAATATTTTTCACGTGTTACTTTCGTGAAATAATTTTCATATATATATATATATATATATATTATGTTAAACACAGACCGTACATGGAACAAGGAACTCTTCTGGGAAATTACATCCACTATAGTTTGAATAAGTAATGATAATGACAAATACTATAGTTTTTTCTTTTTCATGATGGAAAGCCCAACGTGGGCACCGGGTTACTCGCAAAGAGGCCCCAAAATATAGCTTCCCTCACCAGCTATCTGCAAAGCAGATAGGATCCAGCTTTGGGACAGGATATGGGACAGGATCCTATCTGCTTTGCAGATAGCTGGTGAGGGAAGCTATATTTTGGGGCCTCTTTGCGAGTAACCCGGTGCCCACGGGCTTTCCATCATGAAAAAAAACTATAGTATTTGTCATTTATCATTACTTATTCGAACTATAGTGGATGTAATTTCCCAGAAGAGTTTCTTGTTCCATGCACGGTCTGTGTTTAACATATAAGTTTCTCAGTGGACCATTGACCATTCTGAGTTTGTGTATATTAAACGGACATGTTATGTGCCTTGAAAAGTGGACGCTCAATGCCCCGGTTGAGGTTTAAGTTTTGTTTTTTGGCTAAAAATACAATAGTTACCCCTTTTTCTTTGATGTATTCATCCGACGTGAATGCAACGAGTTTCTTGCGTATATTGAGGTTCTGAATGTAGTAGGCTAGGTGCAAGCTGTAAACCCTAGATCCTGTCCCAAAGCTGGATCCTATCTGCTTTGCAGATAGGTGGTGAGGGAAGCTATATTTTGGGGCCTCTTTGCGAGTAACCCGGTGCCCACGTTGGGCTTTCCATCATGAAAAGAAAAAAATATATTTGTCATTTATCATTACTTATTCGAACTATAGTGGATGTAATTTCCCAGAAAAGTTCCTTGTTCCATGCACGGTCTGTGTTTAACATATAAGTTTCTCAGGAGACCATTCTGAGTTTGTATATATATAATATATATTATATATATATATATATAATATTATATATATATATATATATATATATCCCCGCAAGGGGTTCTAAGCTCGTGCTCTTGAGTGCTCTTTGTGCTCGTTTGTACGTGCTTGTTCCTGGAGGTTTCACGTGCGCCCTCCCGGCCCTAGCACCCAAGGATGATGGGGCTCGACCCTGCAGTCCTTGTCATCCTTGGTCTTTTTCCACTTCGACTGTCCCCTCCACCCTTTCTTTTTCCTCTGTCTTTCCTCCCACTTTTTCTTTGTTTTTCCGCTGAGATATGCCCTTTAAATAGAGGCGAATCGGTTCTTCCTGAACTAAAAAAAAAAAAAAAAAAATATAATATATATATTATATATATATATATATATATATATATATATCATTGCTCCTATCAGCCACGCTTGCTCATAGCTATAGCCCTGCAGAATTCATAAGGGTATATATCTTGTCCCGGGTCAAAATAAGTACGGAGACATTCTGGCCAGCAATAATTACAGGCCTATTGCTATCGCTTCCTGCTTCTCGAAACTACTAGAAAAACTCTTGTTATTCCGATTAAATGATTTCCTATGGACATCTCCTAATCAGTTTGGCTTTAAAAGGTCCAACTCAACTGACCTGTGTATCTATGTACTTAAAGAAACAATATCTAAATACATTGACAGTAATTCAACTATTTATAGCTGTTTCCTAGATATAAGTAAGGCATATGATAGGGTGAACCACAATATTTTATTTTCAAAACTGGAAAACAGGAAGGTTCCCATGTACATATTAAATTTATTGAAATTTTGGTATTCCCACCAATCTTTCACTGTTAGGTGGGGCAATGTACTATCCGTGTGTTTTGGCTCCTCTTGCGGGGTGAGACAAGGCTCCTTGCTCTTCCTTATGCTGTTTAATGTGTATATTGACGGATTAATTGCTTCCCTTAACGAGGCAACAGTGGGATGTTGTATAGATAACACAAGGATAAATAACTTAGTTTATGCCGATGATATGGTGTTAATAAGTCCCTCTGTTAAAGGTCTTTATCGGCTACTAAAAGTCTGCGAAGAGTATTCGCAGAAACATGATATTCTTTTTAATGTTACAAAAACTAAGGTTATGCAATTTCATCCTAAAAGCTGTAATCAGCCAGCTGATATAAGGTTTAAAATGAATGGTGAGGTGATTGAGGAAGTACAAGAGTTTAAGTATTTGGGTTAAACTATTACCAGCTCCTTGAGTGATGACTCGGATATAAGAAAACAATCTCGAAGCCTGTGTGCTAAAGCGAATATGACCATAAGGAACTTTCGATTCTGTACAAGTGAAGCTAAAGACACTCTCTTTCGTACTTTCTGCAGTAATATATACGGACAGCAACTCTGGGTGAATTATAAAAAAGATTCTGGCAGAACCCTAAATTTGCTGTACAACAGGTCTTTTAGATTCTTATATAAATTACCCCCGAGATGCTCAGCTTCGCAAATGTTTGCTACCCGCAATGTCCCGAGCTTCCGGGAGGTAACATGACGTGCTCAATACAGTCTAATGCAAAGAATTAAAAAATCAACCAACCTGATCATCCAAGCTATCCATGAGTCCTGCCATTTATCCTCTAAGGCCCAGTGTTTCCCAACCGGGGGCCATATGGCTCCCTGGGGGCCATGGCACATTTGAAGGGGGCCACAGGAAAATGTTATTTTGTAAAATAGAGTTAAATCTGCATATTACCTACTGAAAATAATGCTTATGGGGGCCACAGGAAAAAATAAGGTTCCTAAGGGGGCCATAAGCCAAAACCGGTTGGGAACCACTGCACGGTGAGTCTAAGCTATGGACTTCTTGGTACGAAAACGTCTGTCTGTAGCTCCACTTAACTTCGACATTACAGTATTATTTCTAATCAATTGTATATATTTCTATCCTTAGTGTATGAACTGTCATTGTATTAATAATATTTGTCATATGGACTATAGCTGCCAATAAACTTTTTCATTTATATATATATATATATATATATATATATATATATATATATATATATATACTGTATATATACTGTGTGTGTATATATATATATATATATATATATTAGGGTGACAATAAAAATCGAAAGTTGGAGTTTTTTATTGGCCATTTGTTCA